>JANIVZ010000023.1:0-173928 GCA_030578175.1 Dujonia santamariae
ATTCATTTTATTTTGGAGGCAATAAGAATGCTTGGTTTTTTATTATTTTTTTAGTACACTCCACTTGTGTGCTAATGAATAACCTCCTTATTGCTAATTGGTTCCAGTTTCCGTTGTTTTGCAACTTTTCCAGCACTTGGTCCAACCCCATGGAATTGATGAGACAATACTTTATATGCCTGCTTTGTATTAAGCTCATTCCCATTTTCATCCCTATATGCAAGTTTAACTTGTGGGTTATAGTTTTTAAGTTTACTACTCGATTCTCTAGTTCTGGTATTAATATCAGATAGTATACCTTTTTCCCTGAGTCTTTGATCCAAATATTTTTCAAACAATTCCTCTCTTTCAACTTTTGGAGTATTCATGTATGCTTTATCTTTTGATAGTTCTTCTCTAAGAATTCTCTCTTCAATAGATACGTTTAACTTTAAAAGTTCTGCTCTTTTCTGTGTTTCTCTCAATTCCTTTGCTCTTTGGTGGTCTTCAATTGATGCTTTTTGAATGATATTTTGAGATTGAAGGAATTTAAGTGTTGAACCAAGTCCACCAAAGGAAACTGAAGAGCTTTCAATTTTGTTATCTTCAACCAGTTTATCCTGTCTGTTTACCTTCTCAACTTCTGGCACATCTGAAGTTAATTTTATATCCTTAGACTCTTCTTTAGAAAAATCTACCGGTTTAGACGCTTCAATTTCGATTTCATTTTCAACTTCAACTTCAACTTCTGGTTTTAAACTATCTAAGAAATCAGAAGTATCGTCAAAAACCATCCCAGTCGCAGCAGCTGCAGCTGCAACTCTCTCAATTTCGTCTTCTGCCTCCAATCTTTGATTTATAGAAATTTCATTTGCAATCTCTTCAGGAGTTAAATTCTTTCTTCTGGCCTTTTGCTTCACTTTTCTATTTAATGACAAAATTGCTTCCATATCATCAATTTCATCTTCATTTACATCATCATCCTGTGTATCTAATTGTACTACCGTCATAGGTTCATCAATGTTCCTAGAAATTGATGATGATGATGTCAGAGATGCGGACTTCTTCTTCAATTTCTTCATCTTGGTTTGTTTAGGCTTTGAATAATCTGACTTGACATTATTAAAATCCTGATCTTCGTCATCAAATAAACTCAGAAGTAACACCTTTTTCTTTGGAGCATCATCTGCTACTTTTGTTTGACTTTCTCTGACTTTAATAAGGTTAATTTGATTTCCCGATATTATTACTCCATCTTTATCTTTATCTTTATCTTTTTCACTATCTTTTTCATTTATTGTTTCATCTCGGTAATGTCTTCCAAAATGCTTTATATTTTCAGCCTTTGATTTCTCTTCCAAATCTTGCTTTAACTTTCGTCTTTTAGATAATAAGTTATTTTCTAGCTCATCACCCTCTCCATCAGAATCAAGTACATTTACATCTTTTAAAGTTAAGACATCATTACTTGACAACCGCGAGAGTTCATCAACACTATGATCTACGGTCATGCCTTCAGTATTCGTAGAAACTCGTATTCTTTTTCTCAGACTGTTAACTGAAGGTTTGGAATCATTATCTGGAGTTTTACCCAAATTACTCAACCATTCATCAGTACTTTCAGAAACCCCCAGCAAAGTCTTTTCAGCATTGATCAATTTTCTTCTCTCAAGTGCCTTCAACTTTGCAGCTTCAATTCTCTGACGTACTAAGTCCCGAGAGCCAATTAATTCTGAAGTCGTACTAATTTCTTTTTTAACATTATTAATCTTATCTTCTGGCTTATCGTCTTCTAATATTGGCTTTAGACCTAATGATAATCTTAATTTGTTTGTCTCTTCAATAGTTAATTCATTGGATGATTTTGTCTCAACTTTCGGTTCAGGAATCAATTTCAATCCCAATTTCGCTCGAAGCTTATTAGTTTCTGCTATAGATAATGATATTTCTTCAGTCATTATTTTCTAAGATAAAAGAACTGGTGACTTTAGTTTTTGTTGAAGTTGTAGGACTTTTATTCACAGATATGTTATTTCCAGATGAAGCGATGATGGTGATAATGTGCATGAAATTTGAGTCACGTGCAAAGATAGTTATCAACTGATAAGTTGCAACAAACTTTTTATAATAACTTATATGGTAACAGCTAAATGGAACCTACAGAATCTTCAGATAATTATATTTTGGTAACTTTTTTGTGTATTTCACCTTCTTTAAGTTCTTTTCTATGAAAAACTAGAAACTTCAACTAAAAATAGTAGCACCACCAACAAATATGAGAAAGAAAACAATAAATAAAAGATATTAGCTCCTCCCTAATTTCTTCAACCTTATCTACCTGTAATTGAAATCTAAGTACATTTGAGCTTGGTAAATAGCTCAATTGATGTAATGGGTGCATATCTTTTGAATTATTCAATGGATCAAGTTCCTCGTTTAAATTTATATAGTATTTGTTTGCAAGCAATTCATTCAAACTATAAAATTCATGGTTGATACTCGTGTTAAATGGCAAACTTTCAAATCGATTCGACGTTGCTTTGAAACGGAAATTTTCATTCAAAGTCACGTAATAATCTATGTCATTTGAATTAATCCAAACCAATCCGGATTGCCAATCGTATGTTTGTACTGTGGCATTGTACCTTTTCACCAATATAAAAATATATATCTGACCCTTCAAAGATTTCTGTTAAATACTTTCCTTTGTTGGGGATTACGGTATTCCGAGCGTATATCCGTGCTTTTGGATAGGTTGCTAATGTAGAGCTAATAAATAGTGCTAGATGGAAAACATACAGAGTTTTCATTCGTAATGAGATTATTTATTACGATTATTATTATGAAAGCGGTCAATGTAGTCATATATATGTTATAATATTTTTTTGTTACAATGCTGTCTAACCCCAGAATACGAGGTATATATTTAGGAAGTCAGTTGGTGGTACCAACTAAGTGAACATTATTGATATGCTTACCCAAAAACATGTACACACTTTATCATTCGAAAATGAGCAATATACACACTCATAGTTCATACTCGATTGTAAAGCTCGATTTAATCGGTTTTTTTTGCTGGGTAGGTGCCAGTGGAACGTCTTGTGTCGTAGACCTTTTAAGCTTCTTCATAGTGGTACCGCTCTTCCCGTTAGGGCTCCTATCTGGGGAGACCAACTGGGTTGAGCTCGTTTCCCTTAGTTAGTAATTTCGAGCCATATTTGGTTTCTCTATGACATGGCTTTGATGGACTTAGCCACAAAAATTCCTACTCAGTAAAAAATCAACATCAACAGATATTGTAGTATGCTATAACCATACAACTATTTTGCAGCCATTTTTTTTTGGATTGATGGTTTATGTGCCGCGGTTCATCTCCACACATTACCGAGAGGCTGTGAAAAATTAATACTAATATATTAACGGTTTCTTATATGTCAGATCAGATCAAGAATGAGACAATAAGAGAGAGAGAGAAAGAGAGAGGGAATATTAAGAGCGTTTATTAGCCTGGCCGGCCAATAGCACAACGATTGACCATGGCCCAGAACACAAAGGATGAAGGATGAGATGAGGTGAAGCTATTTATAATCATTCACATGTCCCTATACATAATTATTACTAAACCGTAGGGCTGCCTAGGCTCATGAATCGATCACTATTTCATGTCAAATGCGATCACGGCCTAGACTCAAGGTTTATATGGTAAGCAGCGGGCGCGCCACAGCGCGTGAGCGGTGATTTTTTCAAGTTTTTCTTAGTCTTTTCGCACTACTCCGTCTTCGCGGTCAATGTCGGTTTGTCATCAGAGGAAGATAACGTCTCTTTATTTAAACATCTCCTTCTCCTTCTCCTTCTCCTTCTAAATTATATAGTATAATATAATCACATCTTTCAAGATTTTCAAGATTCTTAAGCCTGTTACTTTATTAAATAAACAATTTTCTAGAATGGTTCATCATCAAGTTACAATTATTGGTTCAGGTCCAGCTGCTCACACTGCTGCCATTTACCTTTCTAGAGCTGAAATTAAGCCAACTTTATACGAAGGTATGCTTGCTAACGGTATCGCCGCTGGTGGTCAGTTAACCACTACTACTGAAATTGAAAACTTCCCAGGTTTCCCACAAGGTATCAACGGTACAACCTTAATGGATCAAATGAGAGAACAATCAGTAAGATTTGGCACTGAAATTATCACTGAAACTGTTTCCAAGGTTGATTTATCTTCAAGACCTTTCAAATTATGGAGAGAATGGGCTGAAGATGAAGAAGCCATTACCACTGACGCTATTGTCATTGCTACTGGTGCTTCTGCTAAGAGAATGCACTTACCAGGTGAAGAAACTTACTGGCAACAAGGTATTTCAGCTTGTGCTGTTTGTGACGGTGCCGTCCCAATCTTCAGAAATAAGCCATTAGCCGTTGTCGGTGGTGGTGACTCTGCCTGTGAAGAAGCCCTTTTCTTAACCAAGTACGGTTCCAAGGTTTATTTATTAGTCAGAAGAGATGAATTAAGAGCATCCACTATTATGCAAAGAAGAGTAAAGGCTAACGACAAGTTAGAAATTCTCTGGAACACTGAAGCCAAGGAAGCTAAGGGTGACGGTAAGTTGTTACAACACTTATCCATCTTCAACAATAAGACCAACGAAACCAAGGATTTACCAGTTAACGGTTTATTCTATGCCATTGGTCACACCCCAGCTACTAAAATCTTTGCCAACCAATTAAAGACCGATGACCAAGGTTACATTTTAACCAACCCTGGTACCGCTGAAACTTCCATCCCAGGTGTGTTTGCCGCTGGTGATGTCCAAGATAAGAGATACAGACAAGCCATTACCTCTGCCGGTACCGGATGTATGGCTGCTTTAGACTGTGAAAAGTTCTTATCTGAACAAGAAATCTAAATTTTGTAGCACCTGATTAAATGAATTAGTTATAATAATAAAATAATATTTAGAGAATTATTTATAAATTACATGAGATAGAATGAATTAAATTTGATATATTTGTAGTCTATTAACATTTCCAAAGTAGTAATAATTCATATTTTCATACCGTGATACCAATTTCACTCACCTCTTCTTGTGGAAACCCCTGGATCTCAGTATGTCAATGGTGCAAGATCATTCGAATAGAGACATAATAGTCATCTTCATATTATACATAACTTATCAATATTAAGCTACTATATGCTTTTAAAGAATGAAATGTTTTGCAGCCATTTAGTATTCAATTTTTACTATCCTGCATATAATACAATTCTCTATAATATATATGGGATAAAGGACTTGCCACAAACAAACCAACAGGAGAGAATTGCAATAGTTCTAGGAACGATATAAATTATCTGTAATTATTCATTGTTTGTCATGTCATTTAATGATCTAGAAGCAGCCGAGTCTCCAAAATACACGGATTTCCCTGAATTTGAAGGGTTATCTCAAACAATTGAAAATATCCTTTATAATATTAACAACAGTCAATTGAATTCATTAAAGAAATTATTATCACAATTTGAGTCTAATTCCAATGAAGATAAGAAGAAATTGGTACCCAAAATCTCAAATCTTATCACGAAAACTACGTCGAGTTTTAAAAATGCAAATGATAACGCTACAAAGTTGAATATATACTTGAATACTTGC
The DNA here is from genome assembly GCA_030578175.1 of Dujonia santamariae. Classification (NCBI taxonomy): domain Eukaryota; kingdom Fungi; phylum Ascomycota; class Pichiomycetes; order Serinales; family Debaryomycetaceae; genus Dujonia; species Dujonia santamariae. Next base: position 5,631 of record JANIVZ010000023.1, read on the forward strand.
GAAAGAAATGGCGAAGATGACGATACGTTGCAATACTTAAGACAAAAGGAGAAGATATTGATCAACTTGATTACATCGAGCATAAACCAATTTCAGAAACAACAAAAGAAATTTGAAACCATTGAAAAAACAGCGAAGGAAGCTGCTATTGCAGTGGAAGAGGATTTGGTTGATACTGTTTCCAAAGTTACAAACCCAGATTCCGGTCTTCAACAGAGTATTCAAATATCGTATGAACCGGTCAATGCGGAGGAATTAGAAGAGCAATCCCTTCTTGTTCAGGAGCGTGAACGTGAAATACATCAAATATCTCAAGATATTACAGAAATTAATGACATTTTTCTGAACTTGCATGAATTGGTAAATGAGCAACAAACTCAGATTGATTCAATTGAAGATAATATACTCAGGTACTCCGACGACACTAGAGGTGCCACAGTTGAACTTAGAAGAGCGGAAAGGTACCAAAAGAGAAGTAGTGGTAGAATGGTATGTTGTCTTGCAATTTTATTAGGTGTACTTGCAATGATAATATTGATATCGGTTATCTTTTAAGATTTGGAGTCAAAATTTGGATATATTTTGTCTGTAATGGGGTTTTTCGTGTGGTCCACCCAACTAGGATCCGTTTGGTGTAAAAACATTAGTCTCTTCTTATTATTACACACTCCATATCTATTTTAAATGAAGCAAAATGTCTTATTCTTAATGAGGATTGAAGAGAGAGTCATGGAAGAAGAGTTTGGGTCTGTAACATTAACTCTACGTCTTATTGAAATAAGTATATAATGGTTACATATGTTGTTTCGTTAATATTTAACGTAATATAAACTTGAGGGAAATAATGAATGAGACGAATGGTGTAAGATTGTGTTATCGAATTTCAATGTTTAACTCAAAAGCCCTTATACTCCAGTTTGACATATATACGACCACCAATTATTGTTTAAATTCGCCCTGTCACAATCTCCGGGTTAAAAACTTTAGATCATCTTTTGAAAATTCATTTTCATCAACACCCTGTAGTAAGTTAATTGCAAGGGCCTCCTCTCGGGGAATATCCTATATTTTGTGTAATATACGGTCTCTTGCGTTTTTGAGCGAATGAAGATATAACTTCAACGTGGATACCTCATACATGCTGGGATACCTATATCCATCTTAATAACTCCTGACAAGAAATAAATATTTTGTCTATGAGTTTATTTAGATCTGAAAGTAATAATTAACGTACAAGGAAAATCAAATTGGTGGCTCATGATATTTTGTGAAATCTTAAAATCTCGATATTTCACAATATTAAATATATGCAATTGAAAGCAATATCAAAATTGAAACGTTTCCTTTCGTATATTCTGGAAACTAGCCAAAATCATTGATTCTTTCATGTGGGACAGAAGATCCTTACCTCTTGCATCGGATAAAATATCTCTTAAAACAAGTAAAGAGATTGCGGCGTTCCGTTCTAATTATAATGTCTCTAACTACGTAAGGAGTAAGAAATCTCTTACCTCGTTCTTATACCTTGGATTCAATAGAATACTAGTTAAGAACCATTGCAAACCTCTTCTCCTGTCTTCGAGCCACGAAGTTTGCATTGTTAACCTCATAAAGCTCAATGAATCCTTGCTTGGTAATACAGGAATCCTTTCTTCGGGGTAAAGCTTAACCAACTTATTCCTAAACAGCTCAATCTCACTATACCGTTTATAGAGCACAATCGACGAATAAGCGGCATCGTTTATTATAACCTTTATAGTCCAAACAGTATAAGAAGAAGTTGTTTTATCGCCAATTACATGATAATCCCCAACGAGGCAATCGGTTACATGGGATACATGTTCACTGTCAGTATGATCATTATTTTCAAGCTCTATTGGGACTGGCAAGATACTATTGAGCTTTGTTATAGTGTCCCGTCTCTTAGACATTATTGTAAAACCAGCAATTAAATGGTTATGAAAGTCAATTATGATAATTGCTCTATAATTTTATTTTGTTAGTGGACTTTAATTAGTTACACAAAATCGCACATCCCCACTACATCGGACTCTATAGATGAGACATATAAAATATGTATTATTTCTACTCTTTAGGTATCTATAAAGATAAAAGATGGATCCACTAAAAGGCAAGTACACCTACTATCAGAGGTTACTTCACAAGTTTAAAGCACGTAGGGATATCCCATTCAGAAGAAAGTTTTTTATGGGCTATGATTTATATGGTAATACTTATTGGGAATTTACCATCGATGGTAACATGCAAAGGTTAAGAAGAAAGCTTGAACCTTACAAGGAACAACTTTTCAAGGCCGACTATTTCAATACTGTCCCACCCCAGTGGTTGCAGTGGCTCAGAAGGACAAGAATAGACGCTCCGACTTTAGATGAATTGATAAATGATCAAGTCAGGCAGCAGAAGATAAAGATTTTGGCATCACATGCCGACGCAAAATGGACTATGGAGAAGGAAAGGTTGGAAAAGGAACATCAATTGAAGTTAGACCAAGAGTTGAAGAGAGCCAAAGATGAACAGGCGTTGGGTTCGGAATCCAAACCAGATCCTGTAGATCCTTGGGCAGGGGCAAATGATGACCCAAAGATCGAAGAAGCAAAAATCTCTATATCAAAGAGGTGAAATCAATAATCATTATTTCATTAAACTGTACATACATACATAAGAAGGGGATTTACTCTTTCTTCCCAAATATATTTATTCAAAATTAAGGAAACGTATTTAGGCACTAAATCTATTCCTGAATGGCATTCTTCTCTGAAATAGATAACTTTTGTTGAACTAAAGCAACTAATTTGTCACTGTATGTCTCAAGCATCGAGTCAAATATTTCTGGGTGGCCATCCGTAACAGCGGCAGTGGTAGTGGTAGTGGTAGGAGGTGGAGGTATATTTTCTTCATTGTATTCATTTTGATTTTCTCCTAATAAATCCAGTAACTCTCTCAATGCATTTCTTAATTTCATTTTATCGCTTTCACCTATTCTGACTTTAGTATAACCAGATTTAATCATGGCCAAATGCGCTATCGACCTGTCGATAAATTCATCTTTTACATTATTCCTCTCATGACCTAACGTATTGGTAAGGTTATCAAGCAGCATTCTCTTTCTCAGAATGGGAGTGAATGTTGCAATGGTGGATGCAGACTTACTTGGTGACAATGGGGTTCTCTTGGGGCTGCAACTTCTAGATCTCTCCTTTAACGGTGATGGTAATTCTTTCAAGTCGCCCCCATTCTTTTTAGATTCAATCCTTTTTAATGTGGCTGCTGATAGTAATCTAGGAACAGGACTTGGAGAGGTCATGGTATTTTCATCATTCTCGTCCCTTAATGGTGACACGATTGATCCTCTTCTGGAACTGCTTGGTGTAAGGTTTGGAGTCGAACTTAACTTACTGGCAACAACGTTGGGGAGTATCTTCCGCGTAACCTTTGCATACAAGGGAACATACTCAGTTTCAACCGGGGAATTCGTTCTAGCGGTGACTCTTTCGACAGTAGATTCTTGTTTCTGTGTTAAATTCCATTTAAATAAGCACCCATCTAAACTAATGGTCATTAACTCTTTGAAATTCGATACTAAATTTAAGCTAATAATTGAATCCAGATGTCCCCAATACACAGCTATTTGTCTACCCAGTTGATAATTGAATATCCTTAATGATTTATCCGATGAAGAAACTATAATAAAATTATTATGAATAACAAAATTTTCGATTAACAACGATTCGTTACCGTTGAGAAGTTTTAAAGTTCTGGACTGTTCATAATTTTCTTCGATGTTATAAATCAAAAGGGTCTTATCGTTAGACGAGACTATAAGATCATTGTTATAAACTTTCATTGCAATGGGAGTATTCTTGAGTGAAATTACCTTTTCTTGAATAATGAAAACTTTTTCTTCTTGTCCTACTTCCTTCCTTTCTTCAATTTTATGGACTGAAATAGTTCTATCACTGGAGCAAGTGTATAATTTACCGCTGGAATAGAAAACTTTAAGAATATTCCCAGAATGAATTGGTAACGTTTGTAAAAGATCCCATTTCTCCGATCCATTTTCTTTCTTAAAGATTTGAATCATTCGATCTCTTGATATACTACATATGTAAATGTTGCAATTCTGCTCGAATATTATAACATCATTAACTGTAGAAGTGTGGGCTTTAACATGGTAAATAATTTCAAGATCACCTTCAATTAACTTGGAAACATATACTGTTCCGAATTTGTCACCGCACACAACTAAATCTGAATCTGAATCTGTTTCTGAATTTCTTTTTATATCAACGGCAGTCAAACTATTGCCAATTATTTCAGTTTCTAGTAAATCTAATTTACAAACACATGAGACGGAGTCCAGTTCAACTTTATTAATAACTCCTTCGTTTGAAAAAACCAAGACTTCTTTCAGATAACTTGCCTTTATGCCAGATAAATTTTTGATCAATGATCCGATTAGTACTTTTGTATCCCTTGTAAATTTATTAAATAAAGTTATTTCATACTCTTTGGAAAGGTAGATGAGAAACTTTTCATTAAAGTTGATGATTTTATGTAAGTCTTTGTTACCATCCAGTGTTGGACTCTGTGAGAAAATTGATCCTAACGACAGTTTACTTGGGGAAGAAGGTTTGGAATGGGGGGAGACTTTAGTTTCCCTTAATTCGCCTATAGGTATGCTAGTCAACTCAGTGGATGTGTCAACCCAAATTTGTTCATTACCGTAATCAATGCATAAAGAGTGGCACGTTTGAAAGGACAGATCCAAAGGCACTAATGTTAAAGCTTCATAATTTAACTTTAGTAATAAAATATTTGAATCTGTCATTACTAAGAATTCGTCGCTACTTAAGCTTTCCCCATCGATAAAATTGCAATTTATCAATGAACCAAGCAAAACATTCTTTCCTTTTAAGATGCTTCCGCCTGTCACACTTTTATTGCTTCCATTCCTTTTCTCTGATTTCCATACTTTAATCATTCTCAAACCAAGGGTTATTATATAATTATCGTGCCAGATCATCTTGTTTACTATAGATGTACATTTGTTACTTGCCTGTAGTGTTATTGATGTGCTTTGTATTTTCCATATATTCAAGAACCCATCATTAACTAATCCCAAGGACGCAAAAGTCTTCAGGTCAGATGAAAACGATATGGAATTTACACCAAATGAATGTTCATATATTAATGCAAATGGAGACGAAAGCAGGTCTGTGGCCAATGAAAAAAGTGCAATCCTTGGATGGTAACCAATTTCACCTATCGCCAATATCGATTTGTCAGGTGAAATAGAAAGGCAATTAATTGACCTGACTCTATCTTTAAATTTAGAAGAGGATGGAGATTGTGCCGGGGTGGATATATCTACGCTATCCGTGTCCTTATTGGTGGTATAAGTTTCTGAACTTGAACCGGCAATGATTGGTTCTGAAGGATAACCAAATGAATCTCTAAACGAATCTTCGTAACTTATTGAACTAATTCCATCGGAATTGATTGTTCCATCTTTTCTAATCATATTTAGGTAAGCATTTGCTGAAGATGTCGCTCCAGTGAAGGAGGAATTGCTTGAGTTAATATTGGAGTTAACACAAAAAAACCTTTGACCAATTACATCTCCGGTTTCTTTATTCAATTTGCAAACAACTACTCCACTCCCAGCAAGATAGGCTAATAAGTCATCTTGAATTGTGTAAAAGGAAGACTTCTGTACAGAAGTCCCTAAAATCTTATTTATAATGGGTAAATTAAACCCATTGAAATCTTCAGATGGTGAGTGTGTTGACATAATTCGACCGTCTTTTATGAGGGAATTGTGGTATGAGTTATTACTTGTTTGTTGCAAACACTTATATTTCTTAAAATGTAAACAAACCATCACATTAATTGGTAAGTGCACGTATATACAAATAGATAACCTGGAGCAGTAGCTTTGATGGTTGATTAAGTGTGTGGCCTTATTATTATTAAAATTATTAATTTATTATTGATGGGAATACGTCAAGAATTGTGTGAAGAGATGATTGTGTAAGTTGGTTAATATTTGGACTTTTTTTTTCCTGTCTATTTGTGTCTCTTTATGTGTTTCGGTAGTAGTAGAGTCATATGATAGAAGTTGAGCGTTGACTTGATAGGACAGTTGAATATAGGTAAAACTCCTTTCAAGCTAGGTATGAGGGCATAAAAGCTTAGGAAGGTTGTAAAAATTTTAAAATTTTGGTACAATAAGATTTTACATATTGCCCTTTTAATATTGGTGCAGTAATATGTAACAGCCAGAAAGGAGGATATTTATCGGACATGCATACTACGGATTTTTTTGCAGCCAAACGCTCAATTGAATTTATACAGATAAAGTTTCCACCTAAAGAACCTAAGTTGGATTACCAAATCCTTTCATGTGTTACTGCTGGATTGAGCTTCACTTATATATGTCTTTTTTGCAGAGTCTATGAAAACCTCCATGAATTCTTCTATCTAAGGTAAACTATCCTGTGGGGAATTTTTCTGCATGGACGGTTGCAACCTATCCACGTGACAGACTGTCTTAGAATTGTTGCAAGGTTATGGCATAGACAGCTGGTAGCTAATGAAGTGGTAGTATCGAGACAAAGGCATAAGGTCCATAAATTAGGATATGTATTACATATTTGAATATATATCAACCACTTGATTACAACTTCATATTTTGGAACACATTTGTATGTCGTTAGAAATATCAATTTAGAAACTGTTATTTAGCAAATGTTGAGACAAGGAGAATGTTTTAACACCACTGCTACTCTGGACCTGTAAGAGAAGTAGGAGAAGTTCAATCTGGGAATAGAATAATCGTTATTATTGCTGAGCATAAATATATTACATTTATAGTAAACCATATAATATTCACTTATTTAAGAATGAACCATATATTACCAATATACATTACAATCAGAAAGATTGATCTCTCTCAAATACCCAAAAGAACTCAATTATAAACACAGAAAAGATCGTTATTGCAAAAAAAATTTCAAATTTTGCACCCTTGTTCATAATATCCCCCCTCCCCCAAACCAATATATCAATTTTATCACGATAATAAATTAAACCTCTTGTCGCCCTGTTGTTCTCGTGTTGTTATATTTTCTTTTTGGTTTGTGGTAACCATTGATAAAAAATTAAGATCCGTGAATTGATTCTCTTATTACCTAACTCTTCCTGGTTAACTATTTTCCAAGTGTACAATTATGCCAAAATTTGCTATATGAAGATTTAGTATTTTTTCATGAAACTTGTGCATTATAGTACGAGGAATATTTGCAGCCATAGCATATATGCAGAAATGCTTCAGTTCATAAACCTCCGGTGAACCAACTAGAAGTAATCGTAGTAGCTATCGACTTTCTTCATTCATATGTTAAAACTGAACGTAGTTCCTCTCATGGAACTGGTAAAAATGAAAATACGACACTACACTAAATCGAATCAACCCCTATCTAAAAGGATTCTATGATATGTGACAGCAATATGTACTTAAATCCACTTTCACTATTCACCTTGAATACGATAATCAGGCAGGTAGAGTAACTTCATACATCTTTACTAAGTTATGAATGATTACTATATTATGTATATATTTATATGAAGTCTATTTTCATAAGTTCCTTTTTCATTTCCAAATATTGGTGTGAATGAAAGCGCTCTCCAAAAAGGTTTCATAATCGAAGTCATTTCCCTTAGTTCTATTCATAGCGTAGTGGTTCCACGCAAAAATATATATATATCACTGACAAGAAGTTATATTTTCTCCTAAATTATAATTGCCATACATTTATCTTTCCATCATCACCTGCGGTTATCACTACTTCCTTTCCATTGAGAACTGCCCATGTAACACAATTTATTTCATAGACACCATGACATGAATCCTTTTCAAGTTCGATATCCCACTTACCAGCTTGTTCCTTGTAGATAACTAATTTACCATCAGATCCAACTGTAGCAATTCTGCCAGATAATTTGGACCAAGTTACAGAATAGATTGGATTTTTGTGCACTGGTGGCAACTCTGTTTGCAATTCCCAAACCATTTCATTGTCATGTCTAATGGATGACGGTAACTTATTTCCCTGCTCTTCGTCTTCTCTTGTATTACTTCTACTAGACCAAATCTTTACTGTTAAGTCATCAGATACAGATACTAATCTAATTTCTGATTCGTTTGGAATAGGATCAAACGCTGAACACCACACAGTCCCAGAGTGGCCGTTTAGCACACCAACACAGCTCCATTCATCATCGTCTTCTTTGTAAATCCTGATGGTGTCATCGTAGGAAGAACTTGCAAGTATATTTTTCAGTGGGTGCCAGACGATGTTTTTGATGTCTTGTTGATGGTCATTCAAGACAGATATACACTCAAACTCCTCTAAGGTTTCTGGATCTGTTTCCCAGATCCAAACAGTCTTGTCTCTAGAGCATGAAGCCAATAAATTACCAGTATGATTCCAAGCAACTGACTTGACTTCGTTTTCATGGCCCTCGATGATAGCCATCAAGTTCCATTGATTAGCAGGGGAACACAATAGTTCTTCCTGTTTCTTTGCTCTGGATGACGTTCTTTCTGCTTCATCTACTTCATCGTCTTGTTCTTCTTCTTCGTCTTCACCGATTTCATCCAATTCCTCTGGTTCATCAATGCCCCAAACCGAAATCGTCGAATCAAATGATCCACAGGCAACGGCCGGAAGGTCAAGAAAATCATCAGCAGCTGTCAATGGAGGCTTAAACGAAACAGAGCGAACAGAGCGCTTGTGAGCATCTTCTAACCTAGACAATAAAGGGAACCTATCGTTTAACCCGTAAACACATGAAGTCTTATCAGTTGAAGCAGTAACTATAAGCGGTAACGTTGGGTGAACAGCGACACTCCAAACCTTATCGGTATGGGCATCCAACGATTTGATTAAAGACATAAATAATAAATAGCACTAATGGATAGACAGCTAATGCAGCAGCAATTCAACAAATTGTTCGATCAATTAATAAGAAGAATGGAAAGAAGAGTTGAGTGGAATTAATTGATTTGTAATTGATTGATTTTATGCGCTCGTTGAAAAATTGATATATTGGAAGATGAGAAATTGAGAACATTAACATATTTGAACCAAATCATAAAGAAGATTAATTACAGACGTCCCCTTCCATTAATTCTAAACTGTATTTGGTAGTTCATAGAGCTAAGTATGTTTTCCAGAATCTCTGTGACTAGATCCGGGTCGAGTTTCCTTCGCAGATCAACGGAATATCCCTTGAACTCACTTTTGAGATACCAGTCTTCTTTTACTGATAAAAGTGCTAAGCACAACGATTCTAGTAAAGACAAAGAGGACTCTGCTAGTAAGGAGATTGCACCAAAGGAAGATCACACTATTGCGGACTTCGGGGTGAAACAAACCACTTCGTCCGCCGCTCCAGCACCGTTTGCACATAATTCCATTGAGCCTCTCCTCAAGAAGGACAATAAGCCATACATCCCAAAATTGAAGCATGAAAGGCTCAGTTACGAATACCCCGGATTACCAAACCAAGATGAGTTCCAAAAATACTCAAATAATGATTCTATAGCTGATAAAAGTCTAAACTCTCGTCGTTGGAGACGTCACTTGCCGAAAGTTGCCATATTTGTTGTTGTTGTCTGGGCTGGTTACTCGATTAAAGTGTGGGTATACGAACCAGAAACAGGATCCACGAGTAACGATATTCTTTCGCCTGACGAATTCCACCCATTCGTAATCACCCACAAGGAGCAGATTGATGCTGAACACTACCTTGTGGAGATCAAACCCAAGTTTGATCACTGGGAGTATGCTTATGCCAACAACTACGAAGCAAAGTCTATTTGGAATGGATCAAGAATGTGGTCTATCGAGGTGAAGCAACCACAAATTATGGTGGTTCGCTCTTATACCCCACTCCCGTTATACTACCTTAAATCAGAGCTCACGAGGTCAGGGAAGAAGCAACCATTGTTGAAAGTTATTAATAACGATGAAGAAGATTGCGATAAACATGGAACCATGGTACTTTACATCAAAAGATATGGAGATGGTGAAGTTTCTAAATACATAACCGATAAATCGGTCGGTGATGAAATAGAAATCAGAGGTCCTCATACAGAGTTTAAGGTACCTTATCATCCGATTAGAGATAGTAAATCCCAATATGAACGTCCAATATTCAGAGATTTACCCTCTACAGTGGAAATGGATAAGCAACAAGATCGTCTTAACGATGCAAAGCTTCCTCCAGTTGATAACTTAACATTTTATGCTGCTGGTACCGGGATTGCTCCCGCACTTCAAATTTTGATGTCAAGAAAACCATATGAAGGTTTTGTTAACGTTCACTATTCTGCCCAAAAGCCAGGTGAACTAAAACCATTAGAAAGGTTTATGTTTTTCCTTGAAAAATTGGATAGAGCCAATTTTTCTATTCATTATGATTCTAATCCAAACCAAAGATTAACTATCAAGGATGTCAAAACTCCAGCAGCTCCAAACTATGTTAGCGAGCTCAGAAAACAGCAACTAGAAGAAAATGCTACATCAGATGCAGCTGATTCATTAAAGTTGAGAATGCAAATCTTAGACGACAAAGATTCTTCAGAAGAAAAAAATGTCATTGGAGCACTGGGCCCTCGCTATTTGAATGCATTAGCGCAAGCCGAACACACGTCAAAAGAACCGAAGAAGGAATCTGCACTTGCAGTAGTTTGTGGTCCAAGTGGCTATGTTGACTACGTAAGTGGAGCCAAAAACGAAGTTGATTTTGAACAAGGACCAGTGACTGGTTTGTTAGGAGAAAGGGGATGGGACAATACAAATGTCTACAAATTATAGATACCTGTACATATTTTAATAAAATGAATTGTAAATTCAATGCGAGTGCAAAAGTAAAGTATTTAAGACTCTTAAATATATACATTAGGAAATCTCTTCAACTATAACTCACCATCTTTATTTATCAAATTTAATTCTTTTGCAAAATGAACCAAGACTCTTTGCGAGTCTCTGTGATGGGAACATGTCACAATAATTTCTTCCAACAATTTGTGCTTATCATGTCCACATATTTTTGGCTCCCACTGGCTAACATTTTCAACTTCGTCTTCTTCCTCATCCTTAGCTGGACCCATTAATTGTGTACATAATTCATAAAGCTTTGATTTTAAACTCAATTCACATACCCTCTTGGCATAGGCTAAGAAAAACTTCTTGAAATCATCAGTTTCACCAAGAATTTCACAGCACAATATTCTATTTTCTAAATGACTTAAGGATATGGTGTTTTCAAGACTTTCAAATCCTTCTTTCATTATCATATTTTTTGAAATTTTATTGAAATACTTTCCTCTACCAATTCTAGTCTTCCTAAGTATCTCTTCATTGGTTTTCTGTTCAAGTAATCCAACTAAGGAACCCCCAGAACCAATTATAGAGGTTGATTGTGGTGTTGGATTCTTTGAAGGGCCATCGCTATTAACAGAGTCCCAATAGTGTGAGCCAAATGCCCACCATGATTCGGAAATAGTTTGCCAAATACTTAAATCTTTGTTGAATAGGTAACCGGTACCATTAGAAAGAGTTAAGAGTGGGACACCAGTTGAAGTAATGGAGCACATAGTAATGTTGTCGGACTTTGACAATCCATCTTCTTTGTACTTATTTGATAATTCTAGAACCGAACTTAAGGAAGTAGGTGATAATAAATGTATCTTCTTAAGAGGAATATTCCAGACGTAAAGCTCACCAATGGATGAAACTGCCATAAGGTAATCACCATGACTCTCTAAAAATGACAATGGTGATCCCATTATCAAGGGCGGAAGAATCCTTCTTCCTGAAATTTTTGAATAAATAATAACTTGACCATCCATTGTACTCAATGCCCAAAATGTTTGACCTTCGGTAGCCAATTGAATAAATCTAGGTACAAAATCAGACCAAATTTCCTTGTCTTTCCTGTAATATGTTATTCTTGAAGGTTTAGCTTCATTTCCTGAACCATTCTTAATATCTAATACAAATACCTCATTATCATTTTTACTTTCTTGTTGAAATGAAAGTCTTACCTTGGGTACGGCAAGCCTAACCTTAGCAAATGTAGTATTTGGATTAACAATAATTGTTTCGATAAATTTCACGGGTTCTAATTGTCTCTTCATCTTTTTAGATCCATTTGCAGATTCGGGTTGCTTAAGCCTTTTACTTTGTCTGAAGACATCTTCTGAGACTGAATAAGAAGGTTTATCAAACTCCATAGACGTATTTGATGTAACTCCGTTTGAATTTCCATTTGGACCCCCGTTGGATAAACTATTGTTGGAAGAAGTTGATGTGGAGGCTTTTGATCCATTATTTGATATAAGCATTGGTTGGATTCTCTTCTTACCATTTTTAGTGGTAACTTTTTGAGTAAGTGGAGTTGGTTCTTTCTGTGCCTCCTTCTTTTCTTTTTCCTTACCTTTCGTTCTTTGCTTCTCCTTTTCTTCCTCTTCATCTTCTGTCTTTCTTTCGTTAATTGGTTCATCTTTTTTATCTGTTCTTCCCATTACCGACAGAAGTATGTCACTATCTTGTTGTGTAAAATCGGGTTGAGGAATAACTTCTGGTACTAAATTCTTTATCTCTTTCTTCTTAGATCCTTTGGAAATATCAGCTTTTGCATCTACTTTTTCTACCTTTTCTACTTTATCTGATTTTTCAGACTCTTTGTCTTCATCTTCTTTATCATTTATATCTTTCTGATCTAAGATATTCTCTTGTTTGTTATTTTGACCTCTTTTATTTGTTACTTCTGATTCATCCTTGTGATCAAACAGTTTTATCAGTTTCTTACCAACTTCTTTTATTTCTGAAACGACCTTATCATCAGCAATCTTGCCTAATTCTTCAGATTCAAAAGCAATTATTATAATGTGTCCGTCTGTAGATACCGCAAAAAGGGTGTCACCGGTACTATTCCAACATAGATCACATATTGGCGAATTTGATATATCTTTCAAGATTGATATTGGAGAATCACTGCTAGTATTCCATATTACCAAAGTCTTATCGGACCCAGCGGTTGCAATGATATTAAAAGGGTGCGTTGTGAAGAGAGAGTCACCACTTTCAGGCTTAACAAACTCAAAATAATTCGGATTGAATTTAACTACTTCACAGTTAATGTCATGTCCTACAAGACTAATAATATTCGACCAGTTCTTGGATCTTGATATAAGAGACACTAAGGAAGTCTGATTCTTGTTAGCGGTCGGGATGCACACATATTCTCCGTCTGGTGACCAACTAATTCGTTTATAATTACAATTGATTGCCATATTATTCACAAGTTTGGAAATTTTTTGAATTTGTCTGAATTTGTAAAACGTTTGCTTATCTTCACCTTTAATGGTAGCACTGTAGAATTCATACTGATATAGATGAATTAGAGAATCATCACCTAATGTAATAAGATAATTCCCGGTTGGGTCAAACGCAATGCTTCTCAAGACAGCTGGCAGCTGAGTTCCCTGACTCAAAGATTTAAATTCTTGGTAAGAATTGTTCTCGGTGTCATAGAGATGAAGTTTCCTGTCTTGGGTACTCCAGCAAAGTAATCGCCCTTCTGACGACCAAGTCAAATCGATTACACCCGTATTCACTTTCCCCAGTAATAACTGTTGATATTTAGATTGAATCAGCGTTCCAGCTTGAGGATATACTAAAGTTTGAACACCCAGTGTGTTTATGTACACATTACCCTCTGAATCACCGCTAGCAAAAACATTATCCTTCACAGAATTCCATCTCACAACAGAAACACTCGACTTATGATAATCATAGCTCGATTCTGGCTTAATCTCCTTAATCTTTTCCAATGTTAGCGTTGAAAGATCTTTAAAAGACCACTCCAAGACTATGTTATCTCCACCGGAAGTCAAGATCTTACCGCTCCTATTTAAGTCAATGGAATGAATTTCTCCACCATGGAACACTTCTGGTGCAACAACAATCTTCATACTAGCAAATAGAAGATATTGTTAATTTCTTTTTATTGAAAGCTGCAATGTTTCACTATAAAATTGTGTTTATATAAAGTAAAATGGCTCTAGTGTTTATAGTGTTAGAAAAACGAGCCGTAAATTACACAAAACTGCCAACTATATAGAGTAATGAAATATAAAAAATTACTGATAGTTGTATAATAATATACAAAAAGAAAGTGCCATGGAGATGTAATTTATAAATCCTTAGGGAGTCAGTAATGCTTCTTTATTGGAATAGATAAGTTTTTATTTACTTTTGGTTTTTTTACTTCCTCTACTATTCACCTTCTTTTTGAGTAGCATATTTTGGGTGCAAATTATTCTCCTAGTAAGAACATGACAAGCAGTCAACAACTCATACAAAAGAAGGAAGCCCAGTTTAACCAAAAAAATAATACAATAGAAGCATAATCGGAGAGTGCTGACAAAAGATCTCTTACTATTTTCAAAAATGTCGAGGTTGTTGTGTACTTACAATTAGGCTGTTTATGGCCAAAAGGACAATGGATATCAACTTATGAGTAAAATATAGTATAACTATTAAACTGTATCGCTCCGCTAGGGTCTCTACCCAGGGAGGGCAATTGAATTGAGCTTTACTCCCCTACGGGGAGACCTTACTCTAACTCCCAGAGGGATAGAAGTATGACCGAAGGGAGACAAGTCAACGCAGTCGTCCTCGCCGGATAGGCGCCGGCGGAGCGTCTTTTATTTTAGCACTCCGCCAGAACCCCTTCCCAGAGAAAGCAGCACACATTGATCTTTACTCCCCTACGGGAAGAATACTTACTTATGTGTTATAAATTTCTTACATTACTTGATTGCTCGTTAGTAGGTGGTGGTTGGTTGAATATAAGGTTGATATGATTTTTGGTAGTAGTATATAAGTTCGCAAAGTAAGCAGTGTCACGGGGAGAAAAAAAACAGAAAAACCTCATCGTTCAAGTCTGGCCCCCCTCTCTCTCTCTTCTTATTTGTATTAACAATATAGCATTTACCTTATTGGGAATACGATCAACGTTGTAAGGGTCATATATAACCATCGCCTGAATCATGTCACACGCTAACGAAGAGTACGGTACGGACTCGTCCTCCGATTACACTGAATACTGGATAGATCTCTTCCTTGGTATAAAGGGGAATGAGTACTTCTGCGATATTGACGACGAATACATAAGAGACAGATTTAACCTTACAGGGTTGAATCAGGAAGTCACAAGGTTGCCAACCTTGATAGATATAATAACGGACAGCATCGACATAGAGCTGCAGCCTGAAGAGCACAGAGATGTCTTGGAGCATAACGCCAGGATCTTGTATGGATTGATACATGCCAGATTTATTTTAACTTCGAGGGGATTGAATAAGATGTTTGAAAAGTACAGAAACGGAGACTTTGGCTACTGTCCACGTTTCCACTGCTCCTTAAACCCGTTGTTACCGATTGGATTACACGACCAGCCGCGTTTAGCCAGTGTCAAGTTATACTGTGCCAAGTGTGAAGACTTGTATAATCCAAAATCTGGCAGACATGCCGTTGTTGATGGTGCATACTTTGGTACTTCTTTCCCGGCCATGTTCTTTCAGACCTTCCCACAGGTCATCCCTATCCACACCAAGGACACATACGTTCCAAAGGTGTTTGGGTTCAAATTGCACGATTACCTGAAGCTTAATAGATGGAGAGAGCTTCAGAGGGGCAAGATGGAAAAGAGATTAATCAAGCAGGGTATAGAGCTCAATAACGTTGTTGGTGGGTTTTCTGTCAAGGAAGAAGAAACAAATGTCGAACGTTAGTACTCCTCTAACATTGCAAAAAAACAAAAACTCCCTTTCATCAGCCGAAAGTGCAAAGATTAATCTAATTTAAGATGCACCCGCTTTTTAGTGACAGCACATTGAGCTTCTTAATAGGGTGGTAGTAGTATGAGTCTTTTCTTTTGACGAAGTGTAATATAGTTGTTCGGGAAATTGTATAGACGAGTAATTGAGACCAAGGCTATGAAATCTCCTGCTACTAAAAGAAGTACTTGGCTCCTTCTGTACATGTATAATATTGATTATCCTTTTTAATCTAATTTAATAGTAAAGAAAGCAGTATAAGAAAGCGTAGTATCTAGTAGCAGATTTATTTATGTTGTCTTTGGTGACACATTTAATACCAAAATAATCATTGAAACTACAGGAAGTTTGAATATTATCTATACTTTTCAAGGTACCGCTCCGCTAGGGTTCCTACCCGGGGAGGGCGATGGCATCGAGCGTGCCTCCCCTAAAGGAGAGATCTGACTTGGGGTTCAAAATTTTATTTAAGAGTAAAAGAATGATTTTCATTGGTTGTATGATATCATAATTAGTGAAGAATTGATTCCTAAGAGAAACTACATAAAGCTTATTTTATCAAAGTGATTCCTACTACCCCCATTGGATAGAACACCTAAATGATGTACATTAGGTTCATTCTGTACTAGTATATGTTTATCCGATTCATGGAGCTTTGTTGAAGATCTACAAGAACCTGCATATATACCCAATATGGAACCACTACTTTGAAGAGCGAGTTGAAAAATCAGAATTACGACTTACACCATTCTTCATTATATTCAGAATAAAATAAAAATAGTTATTGCTAGTCATGCTCAGATCGATTCGATTCTCATCGAGTATAACAACTATTCCAAAAGTACCGGCTGGTTCAACTGTTTTCTCGTTGGTTCAGCCAACAGGTAGAATTCATTTAGGTAACTATCTTGGAGCCATTAGAAATTGGAAAGATCTTTCCTCAGACTGCAACCAAGATACAAAGTTTATATTTGGATTGGCAGATTTGCATGCACTCACACTGAACCAACCAGCAGCGGTGCTAAAACAGGGCCGTTATGAAGCGGTTGCAAGTATTATTGCCCTGGGAGTTGACCCTGAGAAATGTACTCTCTATCATCAATCTTCTGTACCTGAACATTCAGAATTAAATTGGATTCTCACGTGTTTGACACCAATGGGTCATTTACAGAGAATGACTACCTGGAAGCTGAAGCTTTCAGTTTCTGAGTCGAAGTTCGGTTCAGAGCTGACAGTCAAGGCTGGGTTATTATGTTATCCTGTATTACAAGCCTCAGATATCTTATTGTATCACTCGACTCACGTCCCAGTTGGAGATGACCAAACTCAACATTTAGAGCTTTGCAGAGACTTGGCTGAAGCCTTTAACAGACAATATGACCTTGCGGGTAAGGGATACTTCCCATTACCTAAGACTTTATTGACACCAACGAATAAGGTATTGTCTTTGAGAAATCCTTCAAAGAAGATGTCGAAATCAGATGCTGATCAGAATTCTTGTATATATATAAACGAATCCATTGATGTGATTTCTAAAAAGGTAAGGAAAGCAACAACTGATTCCATTCAAGGTAAAATTACTTTTGATCCCATAGAAAGACCTGGTGTATCTAATTTGATTAACATTATTGCTGGTTTACAGAGGAAACTGATTGACGAAACTGTTCAGGATTTGTCTTACATAACTAATCATAAAGAATTAAAGGATCATGTGGTTGAACTATTAGATTCAGAATTTAGAGATACTAGACAATTATTTGATGAATTAACTAAAAATACTCAATATTTGGATAAGGTTTGTCAGCAAGGTACTGAAAAGGCTAGAGAAATTGCATCAAAAAATATGAAAGAAGTTAAAAAGTTAGTTGGTTTAGATTAAATTAAATTAAATTAAATCAAAAAGAAAGAAAAAAATCAACAATTATTTTAATCAATAAGTAACTAATTTCTGTTCTTACTTACTTACAAGACATTACAAATAGTTAAGTAGACGGAGATTATTGATATTAAATATCATTGTACATAATTAAAGGAATGAAATAAAATGTAAATATAATAAACAAAAACTCAAATTAATTCTGCTTTAGTAGAGAGATACAATTTCAAGCTTTCTTCTAAATGACGCTCCGTTGGCAACTATCCGGCGAGGACAACTGCGTTGACGGTCGTATTTTTAACCCTCTGGGAGTTAGAGAAAGATCTCCATTAAGTCAAGAAGAGTTCACGTTCAGTATCACCTTCTTAATGATGATAATACAGTGGTATAGTGATATAATTTCAAGCTTTCTTCAAAACGACGCTCCGCTGGCGCCTATCCGGCGAGGACAACTGCGTTGAGCTTGTCTCCCTTCGGTCGTACTTCTAGCACTCTGGGAGTAAGATCTCCCCGTAGGAGAGTAAAGCTCAATGCAATTGCCCTCCCCGGGTAGGGGTCCTAGCGGAGCGGTACCATTTAAAGGACTTAAGTACCAATTTCTTTATTTCTCATAGAGAGTTCTGACAGTTAATTAGCTCAATATAGTTACTGACATGCATTTAGCGTATTTAGGTATAAATTATGAAATTAGATAAGCAAGTTTAATTGGTGGAAGGAGGAAGAGGGATAAGAAGGGAGAAACGGGAGTAGGAGTAGGAGGGGGGATAATTATTTGCAGCAATAAATAGGAAAGTTGTTGTGTTGTGTGCCCCCTTGAAAAGGGTTAATTTAAGGTAGAATTTTGTAAGGTTCCGCATGAAAATTTCATTATGTATATAATTTAGGCGCCAAATTTTTAAAAAAATAATTGAACGAAAAATTGCCTTGCAGATGTTTACGGCGGGAGCGAAAGAGCCAGCAAAAGGAGAAGGCGGAAAGGACAAGACGAGGTAGGATGAAAAAATAGGAGAGGAAAGGAAGGGAGAGGAGGAGATGAGATGAGATGAGTTGAGTTGAGTTGAGGGTGCGTTGAAGGTTTTGGATAAGATAAATGGAGATGGATAAAGATGGGTTGAAATTTGGTAATAAGTAATGGTTAAATCTTTTGATTAGATGTAGGATTCTTCTTCCTGCACGAGACACGAATCTTTTACTTTATTTTGTATGCATCTACTTGCGGGTCTCGTTTCCTTCGACGCACCACAGCAACGAAATTAAAGAGGATTCGTTTATATGTGAGATGGGGGCATTGGATGCAGTCCATGATGTGGTATAAACTAACGCGAAACACGAAACTAAATTTCTTTTTTTCGTGCTGCAACATAAACAAACGATCTCCGAGCGGCTTACAGATAAGTAGAACAGAGCAGAGAGAAGGAAGAGAGGAAGAGAAGGAAGGAAATATTAGGAAGAAAGTGAGGGAAGATTGAATGTTTGACGAATGGATGGTATAAGGAAGGTAAGGATGAAGATGTGTTTGGGTGGAGGTCTTTTTTTTGGGGGGGGAGGGTTAAAAATGTAAACAATTGATTGTTTTATGGAGATTGCAAAATTTGGAACAGTCCGCGTTTGAGGTTTGCGATTTTGGTGTGCAATGCGTGCAAGTCATAAAGTCGAATAAACAACAAACGGTAAACTAAGAGGAAAAAAAAAAAAAATAACAAAACAATTAGAAGAAGAAGAAGAAGAAGAAGAAGAAGAAACAACAACAATAACAACAACTCTTTCTTTTACATCCACGGGCCAACGACTTCTTCATAACGAAGACTAAAAGATAATAGAACAGAGATATATAGAAAGGTAGACAGATATAGAAAGAGAGATGAGTGAAGAATACAAACGAATGCAGGTCAAGGTGTTGTATTCCTTCAACAACAATTCAACAGTTTTCCTTTCAAGGTCTAAGCAGATGCATTCGATTAAGATTGCACAGATCCCATTGGGTGGTGGTGATGAAGTTGTTACCCTTGGAGCCTTTGATTTGAAGGCTTGTGTTCTGCAAGTGTTGAAGAGCTCTCCAGAGAATTTTAAGTTACAGACTGAAGACTATGCTGTTTACTATAAGGATATAACAGAGCAGCCAGACGAGCCGTTTGTGGCAAATGGTATTCTTTCTGGGTTGGTTTCTACGTCGAAGCAGCACTTGATCCCCGGTAGAGTTTGTCAAAACTTATCTGCTAGTTTCTTGTTTGGAGACAAGGGAAGTGCATCATCACATACTTTGGAGATTAGATTGAAATTACATACAATAGAGAGAGCAGAGCAACCGGCACAGCCTCCAGTGAACCAAGTTGGCCAGACGGCGGTGGCAAAAAGATCTTCTTCGTTTATGGATCAACAAATAACTAAAAAGTCTCGTCCAAGCAAGGCACAAATAACAAATAATTCTGGAAATTTATCAAATTCGTCGCTGGCTGCATTAGCAGCTGCTAAAGCCACCAGAACCAAATCCTTGCCAATATTCTACCCACAGAATCAACAAATATTCAACATCATTAACGCTGACAAGTCTAACGCACCTTCCAAGTACGATAACAAGAGCGTACAAGACAGATTCAAGCTGGCACCATTCTTACAACCAAAAATTTTGGAAAATCCTCAAAAGAAATATAATAGCAAGATAACACCAGTACAAAGCAATAATAACAACATTAATAACCTTGGAGAACCACAGAGAGCTATGCGTACAAGGTCAATGGTTACCAATAAGCAAATGCCATTAATAATTTCTTCACCTATTAACGAAGAAACCGATGCATCTGATACTGATTATCAAGAAACTAATATCCATAGTGAAAACGGGGAAGAAGAAGAGGAAGAGGAATCCAACTCTTCGCCATACACTCCACAACAGCCACCATATAACCCAATCCCACAATATAATCAAAACCAAGAACAACAACAACAGCAACAACAACAACTTCAACACCAGCAACAGCAACAGCAACTACAACAACAACATCGCCAACAACAGCAACATCAACAACAACAACAATTTCATCAACAACAATTACAACTGCAACAACAAGGCTCTTCAGCTACCTTCCAATCTTTACCAGATTTAGAAGATTTGGACAGTAGGAAAACTCATGCTATCCCTCACTTCAGACTCCCTAAAGACCACGAACTTGTGTGTATGAACAGCAATTGTGCAACTATAAATTCAATAACTTGGAGATATTTTGAAACTGGCTATCATCCAAATTATCTTTCCTTGCATAGAACTAAAGATTTCGATATGAAGCATTATGAAGGTATGATTGGTCCATTATGTAATGCATGTTATTTATTCTTAAGAAACAAGGGCTTTATGAGACCTGAGGCAGTGGTCAAGAAATATATGCAACAACAAAGGTATAAAGAATTAAAGCAAAAGGATGAACAAATCATGAATAATAGCAATGTTGGAATTAATGTTAATGGATTACCAAAGCAATATGCATCATCTCCGCCTCTTTTCCACAAGTTTAGCACTCCATCTCATACACCATCAGCTATTAATCAAGTTATTCAAATGCAACACAGTACAAGTGCAAATTCTGGGAATATACATCCAAGTACTGGTAACCGTCCTACTCCAAACTACCTGAATTATGATATTAATGAATTTATGAATCAATTGAATTCGTTTGGTGGTCCATTGACTGACATGGATCCACTTACTGATAATCACAACTTAGGAGTTACTCCACCAATGATGGCAACTAAATCAAATACAAGAATTATTAATTTATACGACGATGGTGATGAAGATAAGGAAAATTGTCCACCACCAGCAACATCTGATGATAATCAGCAAATTCATACTGGGAATGAATTAGATGATTTTGAATCTATGATTGTTAAATCATTTGGTCAAGGTTCTGAAAAGAGTTCACCAAATAAGAATGACCATACTGCTGTGTGGATGAATAACCTCTTTGGAGAACCAACACCTAGAGATCAAAACACTCCTAAAGATGTAAACAATACTACTAGTAATAGTAATATTACTAATACTACAAGTCTGTATGACACTCCTGCAGAATTGAAAGATTTTGGTAAGAAAAATGCCGATGAAACTGAAAGTGAAGAAGATGATAATATAAAGAATCATCCAAATCTTCCGCAAATGAGAACTTTCACTACACATAAATCCTCGTCACCATTAAGAAGTCAAAAATCGATGGTTGTATCAAATATGCCTTCATCACCATTATTGACCCACCAAGAAGAAGAAGAAGAAGTTGAAGAAAATAATACTAAAAACACATGTTCCTCACCAACTTTGAAGGCTAGTAGAGTGAATACAACCACACTGGTTATGTCAACTAAAGGTGGAGAACTTGATCATGGCTCTACCCCTAATACTGACTTCTTCTCTAATGAAGATGGAAAGGATCATCACATAAATCATGTTGAAGCTGGTAATATTAACTTTGAAAAGATAAATTAAACAGCATAGCATATAATAGAATAGAATACAAAATTAATAATAGAAAAAAGTTTTACTGTAGATGAATGCACCATTTATTAAAGTAATCAAATAGAACATAAAAGAGGGATGGGAGTCTTATGGATTATAAGAAGATGAACATTCTCATTCTAACTGGAAACTTTAACAATAGAATTTTCTTAAAAAACAAAAAAGAGCAAACCTTCAATATTCATCAACCAGGTATTTTCCAACAGATAAAAACGCATATTTCTCTGCACCCGTGACTTCTGTAGGAATCTTTCTAAATTGATCTTATGTAGCCGTATCTGAAAACTATATATTGCATTTTTTTTTTAACCAAATTTCGATTTGGTGAAGGTATACGGCCAGATTTATACGTTTTTTGCAGCCAAAACAGTTTCTATACATTCTATTAAAGATCTAAAAAAGAAACATGTCAACAAAATGCCTGGTTAGCTCAATCGGTAGAGCGTTTGACTCTTAATAAAGAGTTGCTATCAAAAGGTTGCGGGTTCGACCCCCGCATCGGGCTCTTTTATTTTTTTTATATGAACGTCGCCTCGAAGATTTACCGTCTTATCTTCAATGACATGCAATTGGGAAAATCTCACCTTATAGAATCTTCTCTTCTTCTCTCCTTTTTACAAATAGTTTAATATCGAGATACTATTTAATTAATAATATGTCAAATGCCGAATATATAAGTCAATTGGAAACCGCAGCTTCCACGCTTAAAGGATTCCTTAGAGAATATCCAGATCTCATTAAGCCTAGAGTTCTTATCATATGTGGATCAGGTCTCGGTGGAATTGCTGATATCTTGGATCCTGAGTCCAAATTGGAAGTTTCATACGATAAAATTCCCGGTTTTAAAACCTCCACTGTTCCTGGCCACGCTGGTAAACTTGTGTTTGGTTTGATTGGGTCCAACAAGGTCCCTGTCATGTGTATGGTGGGACGTTTACACTCGTATGAAGGATATACATTGCAAGAAACTACTTTCCCGGTGAGATTATCAAAGTTAATGGGCGTTGAAGTTCTTGTTGTTACCAATGCTGCCGGTGGTGTTAACCCACAGTACAAGCCAGGTGACTTGATGATTATCAACGATCATATTAACTTCCCTGGTATGGCAGGTTTCCACCCATTAAAGGGACCAAACTTAGAAGAATTTGGACCAAGATTCCAACCACTCTCTGATGCCTATGAGTTAAGCCTTAGAAAGCTTTTCTTCTCAAAGAAGAAGGAATTGGGTATTACTAGAAATGTATTTGAAGGGACTTACTTTTTTGTATCTGGTCCAACATTCGAAAGTAGAGCAGAAGTCAGATTCATCCAATCTACTGGTGGAGATGCCGTTGGTATGTCAACTGTTCCAGAAGTTATTGTTGCCCGTCACTCGGGGTTGAGAGTTTTAGCTTTATCTTTAATTACAAATGCTGGTCTTGGAGAAAGGCCACCAAGTGCATTTGATGAAAATCCAAAACCTTTAGATGAAGGTATGGCATCCCACGATGAAGTCCTTGATGCTGCCAATGAAGCATCCAAGGATGTTCAAAAAATCTTTGAACATACCATTAATGAATTATAAATCATCGAGAGCATTCAACAATATAGAGGAAGTATAAATATAAATATATATAGAAAATGAACAAAAGAATAACTTTTTAGTAGATAATAATGATGGAAATACGATCCAATAACTTGTTGTTCAATAGATTGTTGAAGTTCACACGGCCCTGTAAGTTTTCAGGAAGCTTTCATTAGCCAATTGTTACCTAGCAGACAGGACCTACAAAGGGTGGCTGGGGTCACTGCTTGGAAGTCTCTTCGTTTTACGTAAAATCCACCTTTTCACGAATAAGTTGCTCTCTACGATCCAACTTTGTTTTTCCTCTATAGACCAAATGTAACCAATCTTCTTTATGAACTCTAATTAATTGGCTGATCATATTACAAAACTACTTTTTCAAATTTCGTTAACTTTTATTTATTTATTTATTTATATATCGTTTTATTCTTTATTAAATACCATATCTCTGAAAAGAAGGGTATTCACATTTTATTAACTTCTTATTGATCAACTTCACCGGCACTTTCCCACTTTCCTTGTAAACTTTCCTTCCATAAACTGACCTTATTGTCACCACCAGAGACAGCTAATATATTACCTGAAAGACTCCAGGAACATCTCCAAGTGACATCAGGGAACTTTTCGTTAGTTAAGAGTTGCTTCTCCCATTTACCATTTGGTCCTTCCTTGGTCCAGATTAATACTGTTCGATCTTGAGATGCAGTGGCAATATATGATTTAACCAACACACTTGGAGACCAAGCAACATCTCTAACCCAATCGGTATGGCCCTCTAACTTAGCTTCTTCTACGTATCTATTTTCCTTAGCGTCAAACTTCCAAATTCTACTTAAGTTATCTGATCCACATGTAACAAAAGATCTTGGTGACAGCTTTGAATTGATTGGGTTCCATGAAGCTGAATTGACCCCTATAGCGTGAGCATCAAAGAGTATGTGCAGGGTTGTACCATCGTCATTGAAATCAACGACAGATACCTTACCATCAGAGGATGTGCATAATAAGACAGCACCTAATTCGTGAGGTGCCCAAGAGACGGAGTTCACACTAGCACTGTGAACCTTGTGTTCGGCAATGATTGACCATTGTCTTGTTTCAGGTTGTTCCTTCCAAATCAATGCCTTACCATCATAAGAACATGAAGCCAATATGGATCCAAACTTTGGGTGGGCCCAAGCAACTTGCCAAACTGGACCTTCATGTCCCAGCAAAGTTTCAGTTAACTTATAACTGTCGGTACCTTCAATATCAAAGATCTTAATGGTCTTATCTGAAGAGCACGTTGCTAATCTCTTACCATAGTAATCCAAGACAGCGTCATGGATTAAATCTTCGTGAGCATTACCAATTGTAACCATTATTATTAAATTCAAACACACAAAAAGTCACCAACGGGGGGAGGGTAAAATGTAATCGATTGAAGAAGAATGTAAATGAAATCAATATGAATTTCTTTTTGTTTTTTGATATTATGTGTACTTTTTTTATCCTACTGTTTTCGTGTTCGATATTCGCCAAAACTGAAAAACTGAACGATGTTAATATGCAGGATACACATAGTTGAACAATTGCTAGTACATATATATATAAATAGAAGAAGATTGAAAGGGGGGGGGGGTCTTTTTTGTTTGGGTTCGGTATAAGAATTTTGGATGTAGAAGGATCAATTGATATAAGAAACAGGTTTGCTGGATAATAATAAATAGTATGTCAATAACAGGAATTAGCCATATAAGCAAGCGTGTGCCTACCAGTATTTGCAACCAAACCTTTGTAGATACTAAGAGAGGGAATATATGACCCATTGACGAAATCGACGTCTAATTTTAATTAGGTGAATAAAGTACTAGTATTTCATTCACACTGCTTGATTAGTTTGAAGGCCAATAATATTGCTGTGTATGCTCTTTCAACTTAGGGTTAAACCAGCTGATACTTGTGTACTGCATATACTACCTCGGTATACCTTATGTGGATCTACGATTTCTTCAATCAATATAATATATACATACATATATCCATATATATCCTATCAATAAAAATTGGTTACGTAAATAACTTAGTGGTCCTTTACAATCTCCTAAATATATATATATATATAACCTCCCCGCTACTTTCTTTTGTCTGGTTTTGGTTTGTACATCATGGAACTGCTACCTAGTGAAAATCTTATTACTATTAAAGCACTTTTACAATCATTATCAAATCAATTAATTGATTCATCAGCACATATAACTTCGCTTGAGAATATATCGAAGGATTTACTTGGTGATAGCAATATTACTGAGTCAGTGGCGCCTTCAGACGTGGTAGAATACCCCGAGCATGCCGATGATCCAGACTCGAAGCTCATTGAGTCGCTCGAAGAACAGAGGCTTCTTCTTTTAATGGATGTACAGAAGCAAGACTATGTAACCAAAAAGTTAAACGAGATAATTCAACAAAATTTAGAAATGGTTGATTCCATTAAGGAATACCTATTAAATTCAAAGCAAGCTCAATCTGATGAGCTTAGGATCTCCAATCTCATTCTTAACAATTACACTGATAACATAGTTAAACTGGTGGATGATAAGTTACAAATTAATCTTTATGATGCCAAACTATGTACGAACAAAATTGAACAAGTCTTATTTGAAATAACCTCCGGTTTGAGAGAAAATAGTCTGTTCGATTACACCAAAACTTTGAATGAATTGATAAAAGGGATGAATATACTACTTGAGAAGGAAATTTAGCAATCAACACACTGAAAACAAATAAGAAATTCGAGCTGGTCTTGAAATAGAGTCTTAAGATAACGATTTCACTATGCGCCCAGCAGAGATTCTTATGCGGGAGTATGGGGATAATCCTTCTAGATTGATATTGGCCAAGCCAGGTGCACCAATATATTCTGGTGCCTTTCCTTATTGTGAAAGAGTTATAATAGCTACAAAGCAATATATATATATCTATATCTAATTAACTATTGTTATTATTATGATTATTATTATTATTATTAAAACTCATCTTGTGAGTAAATATGTAAATTTATTTTATTATTGTTCGTTGTCCAGCAAGAACTAAAACGCTCTATTGCCTTTTCTTTCTTTTCCTATTTCCTACTGTCCCCATGTCCTCATGTTTTTTTTTTTTTAATTTTTCAACTCTTCCTGATTTGATGTTAATCCATGTAAATCAGAGGTAGCACTAGGTCTTCTTCCAACCATGACATACGCTCTGTCAATATATTTTCGATTCGGATCCAATTTCGCCCAGGCTCCCCTAATTCTATCCAAGTTCATCTTACTTTTATCAAATTTTAAAATTTGGAAAATTCCTAAAAGGAGTTCATAGATACAAATTATGAAGAATTGGAAAAACCCACTGCATTCAGAATTGACCTTTTGTTGTTCAAGATATTTTTGCTTTTGCAAAGCTGGTGGATTTTCACAGCCGGTCAATTGCACGATAATGTCTCTCCTCTCAGTAATATTTGAATAAGTTGATTCAAATCTTTCCAGAGTAATCAATGCATCAATCATCTCCGATATTTTTTCAGTACATTGATCCTTCAAATTTGTTTCTAATAGGTTTGAACTTTCTTCTAATTCGTTGATTCTCTTCACAACAATCCTGGTCTCATAGATTAATCTATCTATTGTCAGGGTAAGATCATTTATTTTGAAATCTAAGTTTCCAAGTAAATCTTCATCAACAATTTTTCTTTTCTTCTGTTGCATCGATGAATGTACATTACTTAACTTTATCAATTCAAGATTTAATTGAGCATAAGATTTCTTCACTTGCTTTTCATTACTGTCAATATCACATTGTGATATAATTCTTCTCTCCTTTTGGAGGTCACTAAACTTTGAGATTGTCAGGAGGAACCCATGAGATAATTTCTCGGATGTTTCCAATGGTGGGTTTGACTGAGTAGTATGGATGAAATCTTCAACACAAGCAAAACTATTTGACCTCGGCAACCTAGGAACTGTAAATGAAGAAAATGAAGAAGTTGTTATATTACTGTCAGTGGCAGAGAGTATCAAGCTATCATTCATTTTAATCTGCTTTGACTTTAGTTGCTTTACTTTACCCTTTTTGGTTTTCTCATAAATTTCCTTCTCTTCCTTTTCTGCAAAACTCTTCTCAAATTCAATAACATTTAAATTGGTTTCCCCATTTCGAGAACTCATAGGAAATGAATTTCTTCTATTTAATCCAAAATAAAACGTTTCAAGAGGATTTGCTTGTGAATCATCTTGCTGAGATCTGGAATCTCCATTACTTGGTTCAGTAATACCATCATTTCCGTTGGTATCAAACTTTGATAATTGTTTATTGGGGTTCGTTTCATCATCTCCAACTCCTAGTAAGGCGTCAACCAAAGTTGTCGAATTAACTACATCTGGATCCATATGATTTTGTGTTCCAGCATCAAGTAATTGATGTTTGACAAGTGGATCATCTTTCCTACCTTGAAGTCCTAATTTCACCTTGTTAATACCCCTAGAATACCTTGAAAATTCACTTCTTGATCCTCGGGCACCAATTGTTGATCTCGTTGATCCAATTTCATCTTTTAAACTTATAAATGTATAAGCCTTTGTTTCTAAGTCGTGAGTTGGATGTGACTGAGAATGAGTATGTTGACCGTGGTTATTAATATTTGGATATCCAGGTTTATGAAGACCTTCCTTTTTTTGATCTACTGTTGGGTTCATTGCACCATACCACAATCTGATTAATCTCTTTCCAATCAAAAAGTTCTTTACCAACAATTCTAAATCTAATGTTTCAATCTCTACAGGGTTTAATTCCGATAATTTCTTAACCCTTCTAGCACCGTTTGCCTTGGCACCATTCGGGATACCTTCATCGTGAACACTTTTATAATTGTTAACTGCACCAATATGGTCTTGCACGGTGTTACGAACAACATTAGTAATTTTCTTGATTTCTTTACTATAATAGTTTTTGTTCTTTCTATAAGAAGAAAGTCCTACGCTACCTCCACCGGACATCCCGGGGACTAGTTGATTAATATTGGTAGTTGATGTTGATGATAACGGATGACTCCCAAGATTATACCTTGGGTTGGCTTGAGGTGAAGGCGTCGAAAAATCGTACGCATCATCATTATAATCGTGGCTAGCAGCGTCAGTGGTAAGGTAGTGATTTCCAGCGTTTATATTTCTATTTGGATTATTATTCGTCAATGTAAATAATTTGTTCAATGTATCTAAATCCAACTTTCTTCTCTTATCTAATTTATATTGTTTTTGGAATTGTCCAACTGAGATCATAAAATTTTCAAAATCAAATGGATCCTTTGGTGGATCACAACCTCCAACCAACTGTAATCTTAGTTTGATACTAATAGTAAAACTTATAATAGCGGCTATTGTCCTTGGTGGTAAGATACCGTTTTTCGGGTTAGGTTTAGGGGTATTGAAATGAGGTAACCCTATAAGATTCCACCAATTAATTATTGCTTCTTCAGTCTTATTGCAGAGGAATCCATCACAGTATTTGGCATCCAACAAGTCAAAATAGAATAAGCACATTTGTATTAAGTTCACCAACTCTCTAATGGCAAATTTGATCGGGATCTTGACGTTATATACCTTATACATTTGTCTGAACTTATCTTCGTTGGCAACAGATATCTTATCTACAACAAGCGACAAAGATCTCCCACTGCAATTTAATTTCTTAAAGTTTGAATTGATAGCATATATGTCCTCCACTGAGCGTGGGTCACCACATTCAATGGGTATGGGATTTAAATTTGATGGCAATGTTGTAAGATTGGTAACAAAGAGGACCTCGCTGCCGTGAGTGTTATCAACCACTTTGACCTTGGCATGGTTTATCATGAGCTCATTAAGGTATTCTTGAAATCTCTTCGGATAGTAACGTGAAAGTTTCTTGATAACAGTGAACTTAGTCACCGAAACTGTAGAAGCAGTATTACCTGTGAATGTGGATACGATTGATCCAATATTTCTATTGTTGACCCACTGTTCCACTAAATATATATCAAAGCCACATTCTTTCGTTTCTTCAACTATGTGGAACTCGTTCGACAAAATGAAATCACGCTGGAAGTACTTGACGGCACGGTAGTCTGGGAATATATAAGTTATAACATCTTTATGGTTTTCATTGTTTGAAGCCGTGTGCGTTTGCTGTTCTGAGTGTGCAAGAGTTGCCTTTAACCTAGCATTCGAGGCCGCTGCCGTTCCTGAGCTTATTCCAAAATGAGATGAGCTATTGAGGTTAGGTGACGTTGGAGACGCTAGTCTTATGCTTGATCTCTTTGGGTTGGGTGACAAACCACTACTTCCAATTCCACTTCCACTCCCACTTCCACTTCCATTTGCATTTGCATTTGCATTACCAACGCCATAGCCACCATTACTAGTCGCAGTAATGGAAGAGGTTGATATAATAGGTCGCAACGTGCTATTGACTTCCTTCTGCCTTTGAAAGGCAAAAGAGGGAAATGACGACGGCGAAAGTATTTTGGTTTATGGTTAATTGAAAATCTATAGTTAATGATCAATAAATTTTCAATAGGAAAATTGCTTTATATATCTAAATATTTCCAGAGGCTTGTGCGAATCTGAAGAGCACAGCCAACGGAAAATGGCAGTAAGAGTAATCAATTATGAAGGGAGGAATGCGGAAGTAGTGGATTGAGAAGAATAGTAGTGAGTGATTACAGGTACAGAAAGGTGTGGTCTGGTGGCACCTACCTTCTAACCTAACTACATAGCTACATTCTATTGGCAATGTGTGGCATAGAGAGAGAAGAGGAAGAGGCTGTACCTAATTCTCTGTCGCTCCCCTGAGCACCTACTCAGTGAGTACATTTGTATTGAGCTTTCCTCACATTCTGGGAGATTACACTCCCAATATGGTGCTCTAGATCTACGCTGTCCTCTCGGATGGTAGTGGAGCAGTACTATTATGAAGAGGAGTGTTAAACCCCATCTACGTCATCACAATGCCTTTGCCATATCACTCTTACAGTCTGTGTCTAAAACTCCCGTTCCCCACCTCCAAAAATACACAAACAAATTTTGATTTCTCCTCCTCCTCTCTCCCGCTTTTCCCTCTGACTTTCAATGGCGTACCCCTCCCTGTTCCATCAGTCAATTAGGTGAAATTGGTATTTTGGCTAGCCTTATTAATGGCATACTCGGAAGGTTGTTTTTGTGAAACATTGGAATTTTGCAGCCAAATTTCAAAAAAGAAAAAATGTGAATCTTTGATATCATCACCTTCTTTTATCTTCATATTTTCCTATTATAAGTGATACTTCTTATTTGATTCCTTAAAGGAATCCCCTACATTTTTAACGCTGTGCATCTTTTGAAAGAATATCTGGTTGAACAGGCAACTTTAATTTATAATCAAAAAAAGAAATTATTACTTGAATTTTAAGGTGGTGGAAATTATAGACCTAATTTCTGAGGGTGATGGTGGTGCAAGTGGTGCTTGGATCTTAGATGATCCAAATCTCTTTGGATGGTGGGGGAGAAGGGAGAGTAGAGAGTGGAATATGGTGTAAGGTGATGGCAATACGCTCCGCTGGTGCCTATCTGGAGAGGAAACTTAGTTGAGGTTGGCTCCCTTCTGCCGTTTTGCAAGGTTAGTCTTAAAGAAAGACGATTCTTCATTAGGGGAACTAAGTTGGATTTCGATCAAATCGTCTTTCTCGAATAGAGCGCTCTAGTGGAGCGAAATTCACAATTAATACACAAATGTGACTATAATATTAGACGCTCCCCTGGCGCCTATCCGTCGAAAACAGTTGGTTTGAGCATGAAACAGTAGTAGTAACATTGAGAACGAATCGAGCTTAATTGACGCCAGTTTCCTCTATATATGGTTTTAAGCGAAATGGTGATCAGATGACACATTAGCGATATGTGCCCGATTGAGAGATTAAAGATTACATCCATCTGGTTGATCTACCATGATTCTTTGAAACAAAAACACATTTTATTATTTAATTTGATTTGGTGGAGAGTCGGAGAAGTTTCAAAACCTGAACTTTAAAGTGTATTGTTCTAAAATGCGTTTCTTTGGGTTTGACTTTTGCAGCTTTTATGTCAATAATTTACGAGATATATCATAATATGAAAACTTCTACTTTTTTTCATATAGAAGCGGAAAAGCACACTAGTAAGAATCTAACTACGATAAGACAAAATGACGGCATTATTGTAAGAAATGTTTTTCAGTATGATGAATACTTTCTTCTTATATTGGCAACTGCATAAATTAGTTGCAATTTAGGCTGATAAAAATATTTCCTGATAGGAGAGTTTTCAGCAGTCTTCTTTTTGATCTTCATGTAGTAAAGGTGATGCTTCTAATTGGAGAAATTTAAACTTTTACGCTAAATTGAACACTAAAGTCCTGTTTCGGCCCGGTCAGAAAGGGTTATCCTATCCATTAATGCGATAGATTGCTGCAAAGAACACTATGCATTGGAATGCCTCATAGGAGTCAATATCACCCGTGATACACAAAATATACAGAGGTCTTCCATTTAGATTGTGGAACCCACCTCACGGCATTTTCCGAATAGAGACTCGTGTGTGTGATATAAAATTTCATTTAAGTTTTAGACAAAGTAGTCAACCTGCCTCAATTTCATCCTGATTGCTGCTTAAGAGAATTCCAATGAAACGTTTCTACAATATCGCCTTTCCATAGGGTAAGTAGAATTTGCAATTAGTTAGCATAGATTTAAGAGAGGCTTGTGCAAAAAAAAATGGGCAAAGTGCAGTTAATAGGTTATCAGTTTACCAGCAATGCTTGTTTAAAAAAAAAAAAAAAAATAAAAAAAGAAAAACCTCTCATACTTGAAGATAGGGTTTCCTAACAGGAAGGGTTTAGCATTCCTATCTTATCAAATAAAAAGGCTATCTCACAAATTCCGGCAATAATTTTGAGCCAGCATTGATATTGCAACCATTTTAAACCGAGCCAATCATTACATGATAGTCATGCTATTGCCGTACCATATATATTCAATTGCTCACATACAGCTCTACATATTGCACATCGCATCACTCACCAATCACTCATCGCATCACTCACCAATCACTCACCAATCACTCATCGCATCACTCACAGCAACACTGATTTCCATGTCATCGCTCATCGCATAACTCTCAATCACACAGCGAAGAGGACCTTGCAACCAGTTGAAACACTGTTTCATGAATGAAAATCCCCAGATCGCATTTCCCCTGCCCCCGCGATGTCTACTTTATTTTTTTTTTTTTTTTGACGGACTTATTTCTTCCTTACACATGCCCTTAATACGCTGATAAATGACTCGGGCGCCGCTCAAAGTTTATTGTCCTTCTTATCACTAGAAAAATATTTAGTGGTGCGCCTTATCAAATAGGTTCCATGAAGTATGACAGCTATAAGAAGTCCAGTAAATCTCCCTTGTTGTCTTCATTTATGTTTTGGTAATTACTTCATTTCAGAACAAGTTAGTATGTTTGCCTTATTTATCTTGTCTTTTCTTTTAAAGAGCATGCGTCAATAACACTGGTATTGCCGTACATTGAACCCCTCATAACCATACCATGAAGTGAAAAATTTGGGGAAAGACTGCTACAAAGTAATTGCTATAATTATTTTTTATTTTGTTTTTACCTTAGCGTTGCTTTTTGCATTATTACTAACATATATATAAGTCAGTTAAGTCTTAACTTTTTACTTGTGTAGTTTTAAACTCATATCTAAATATGTCTGAAGATAAGAAAACTAAATATAATTCTGATATTGATGCAGTTGAATCAATTCAAGGTGATTCATCATCTCTTCACACTAAGCCATTAACAAAATGGGAGAAGTTTATCGAATTCATAGCTGTTCAAGAAAAAGGTGATTTGAGTACCGTTCAAATGTTCCTCTATAACCACGATCTTAGACCTGTCGAACAGGATAGAAGAAAATGGTCATGGTATAATTTTGTTTTCTTTTGGGTTGCTGATTCATTTAATGTTAATACTTGGCAAATTGCAGCCACTGGTGTCCAAGCTGGTATGAATTGGTGGCAAACTTGGCTCTCAGTTTGGTTGGGTTATATCTTGTGTGGTATCTTCGTTTCCATCGGTGCTAGAATCGGTATTATGTACCATATTTCTTTCCCGGTTGCTGCTAGATCATCATTTGGTATTTATGGATCACTTTGGCCAATTTTAAATAGAGTTGTTATGAGTTGTGTTTGGTACTCTGTCCAAGGTTGGATTGGAGGTCAATGTGTTCAATTAATGCTTAGATCAATCTTTTCTAATTTACCTGAAAAATTGAGTGGACCAATCCAAGGTGGTGTTACTGATCAATTAGGTTTCTTGGGATTTTTCCTTTTCTGGTTATTTTCATTACCAGCTATTTGGTTCCCACCTCACCAAATTCGTCATTTATTCACTTTTAAGGCATACGTTGTACCATTTGCAGGTATTGGTTTCCTTATTTGGACTCTTGTTAAGGCTCACGGTATTGGTCCAGTTATAAGTCAAAAGGATGCATTAACTGGTTCAGTTTTGGCTTGGACTTTTGTTGAATCTACTTTAAACTCTTTAGCAAATTTTGCTACTTTGATTACCAATGCACCAGATTTTGCAAGATTTGCCGATAAACCATCATTTGGTATGAAATATTTGGTCCACACTTTGTCAATTCCAATTTGTTTCAGTATTACTTCATTAATTGGTATTTTAGTAAGTTCTGCTTCCACTTCATTATATGGCCAAACTTACTGGTCACCGTTAGATGTCTTGGGACAATTCTTAAATAATTACTCCCTGGGTAATAGAGCTGGTGTCTTTTTCATTAGTTTTGCATTTGCTTTGGCTCAATTAGGTACTAATATCTCGGCTAACTCACTTTCATTTGGTACTGATTGTACTGCTATGTTACCAAGATTTATCAATATTAGAAGAGGTGGTTACCTTTGTGCAGCTTTAGCTTTATGTATTTGTCCATGGAACTTGATGACTTCATCCAGTATGTTCACTACTTACTTATCTGCATACTCCGTCTTCTTGTCATCAATTGCTGGTGTTGTTGCTTGTGATTACTTCTATGTCAGAAGAGGTTACATCAAATTAACTCACTTGTATTCCTTACATGCACCAGAAGAACCATCTGCACCATCATACTATAAATATGGTGCCATCGGTGTTAACTGGAGAGCTTATGTGGCTTACATCTGTGGTATTTTACCAAATATTGTCGGGTTCGTTGGTGCAACAAAGACCCACGTTGTTCCAATTGGTGCAACTGAAGTTTATAGATTAAACTTCTTTATGGGTTTCTTTTCTGCATTCCTCGTATATGCTATCTTGTCATACATCTCCCCAGTAGCAGGTATCCCATCCTCAATTAAACCATTTCAAAAGTCTTGGTTCGAAGAATGGCAAGAAGTTGAAGATTTCGAACACGAAGTCACTGGTAACCTTGTACCACAAGCATCTGCCCTTGAAAAGACTCTTAGTTACGAAGGTGGTAGACATAGAAATGTTTAAATCTCTACTTCGACCACTGAGTTTATTTCCTGGTGAAATATAATGTTTTATAATGTGAATAATTAATTTCCGATATTTTTAATTAAATACTTAATGTAAGCTGCCGTCTAAAAACTTAGCATATCCACAAAGGTCACCCCCCCATTTCCCTCCCTCCGAAGGCATAGTAATGGCATTCTATTTAAATAGTAGATAATACTGATAGCAAATATTGTGGAAGCAACGTTAATCACGTGCAAGCAATAAGTATATGTGATATTTATACATGGTGATTGGTTAATGAAATCAGCACCAGTCTTAATATCCAAAAAGATCACCAATAAGATTTGATTTTCGGCTTGATGTTTAGAGGTATCAAGTCAGCTAGACTGTATAAGTTGAAATGTCTTTCCATATCATCTAGAAGGTTCAACTTTTCCGTACCACGATCATATAAACCGGAAACTAACATAAAGAAGTTGCCATTTTTAACATCTTTGGCAT
This sequence comes from Dujonia santamariae, assembly GCA_030578175.1. Taxonomy (NCBI): domain Eukaryota; kingdom Fungi; phylum Ascomycota; class Pichiomycetes; order Serinales; family Debaryomycetaceae; genus Dujonia; species Dujonia santamariae. The sequence continues at coordinate 41,553 of JANIVZ010000023.1, forward strand.
GGTGGTGGAATTCATTCACACCAAATAGATTAGAAACGCTTCAAAATGAGCTTATTGAACTCATGATATCATCAAGCAAGCCCGAGAATGCGGATGTAACATGGATAAATAAGAAAATTGACATTAGTAAAAGCCATGGACCAGGAGCTGTTATTAATGAGATCTGTATCGAGGTAAAGAATGATACGACCAAGCCAACTAAACATGTTGTATTTGTACATGGATACGGGGCTGCTCTTGGTTGCTTTGCAAGAAATTTCCAAATGATTAACCTTTTAAAGGATATGAATTACAATTACAAAGTCCATTTTCTTGATAATATCTCATTTGGTTTATCATCCAATCCAGATTTACTAAAGTTAAGTAGAAAAATCCCAAAAGTTGTTGACTTTAAGATGGTTGATCCAGAAATGCCAACGAATCCCAAAAAGCTTTACAATAAGTATTATAAGTTGGTAGACTCTTACTCTATGGACGCAAATGAGTTTGATGAATATAAGAAGAAGTTCACACCAATCTTGCAGGATCTTGAGAAATACTATACCTCGGCTATTGATCAATGGAGGGAACTGTCAGGGATTGACAAGATTGACTATTTAATTGGCCATTCATATGGTGGACACTGGTCAGGATCTTATTCAGTGAGGTACCCTGAAAAATTGAAATCTTTAATCTTATTGTCCCCAGTTGCTGTGGAGAGACACTTCCAAGCGATCACCAACCCAGCAATCCCAAATAAGACCGTAGGAGACGATTTAAAACCAAATCTTGATCCTACTTCTTATAATTTTCTTTCCAGATGGCCAATTTTATCTACTAAGCATCTCTTCAACTGGTATTGGTTACAGCCAATCTTGCCCAAGGCACTTAAATTCCTTGGTCCCTATGGTGTTTCCACATACTATGGCATGTGGTACTCCAAGCTTTTTAAGATTAACAGACTTATCTCCAAGCGTGGTGGAGCTCATAAGCTTTTCAAAAATTCCAACGATTTGGTTTACGGTACAAACAAGGAAATACATTTGCTTATCGAATATTTGTATAACAATATGAGCAATAGCTCGGTTTCTGACGTATACATAAAATACCTTTTAACTCCAAGTACAGTGGGAAAATGGCCATTATACGATAAATTCTTAGATCACTTAAGACGAGGAGAGATCCCACAAGATCATTTTGACATTCATATGATTTACGGACAGTTTGACTTCATGAATTCTGAAGCTGGGAAAAAATTGATCGGTAAAGTGAATGAAATGTCAGGTAGAGAATTGGCGAAATATTCAGAAATTGAAGAAGGTGGTCACAACTTATACATAGACAATCCATTTCAAATGAATCAAAAATTCAAAGAGATTTTTGAAATTAAGGATAAAGAAAAAGATTAGCAAGGTATACGAGAGGGGTGAATGTCAAATCCGCTTTGTTAGTGCATAGCCAACAAGGGCGACTGAATTGAATTCATCTGCCTTCAGTCGTACAATATTCCACGAAAATAGATGGCGACTACTGGAGTTCTTGCGTATATGTTTCTGTCTTTCTCTATACATTTGCATAAAAAAGGCATACTTAGAAAATCATGTACATTATCAACGTATTTATTTATTCATTTTTTTTATTTTATTATATTATACACTTATTCTACTATCCAGCTGTAGATGGGGGGTGGTTTGCAGCCAATGGATTGTCGTAGTTCTCATATTAGTCAGCTTACATACAGTACCCCGGAATTTGATGACATCGGTCTCCGAAAAACTACATTGTAGCTTAACCAAAATTGAATATGTCATACTCTTTCTCCTAGCAAACAACACACATAAGAACAACATGTTTAGAAATACGGTTAGATTCTTCTCATTCAAGACTTTGCCCACTCCAAACCCGGATGCCTTAAAATTCATTTCCAAGGAATGCCCAATTTTACCCATTCCAAACAAGACTTTTGAATTTAATTCTACATTTCAAGCAATGCATTCCCCATTAGCTTTAGAATTGTTTAAGTTGCCAGGGATCAAATCGGTTATGCTTGGTTCGGATTTCCTTACCGTCAATAAACAAGATTATATAAATTGGGCAAACTTAAGACCCGAGGTTGTTGAAATCATGGATAATTTCTTGACTTCTAAGAAGCAACCTGTGATCACTCAAGAATTAATAAGACAATTAGAAAGCGATGCTGCTAAGGAAGAAGCTGAAGATCTGGAACTTGTATCGATGATTAAAGAATTAATTGAAACCAAAATCAGACCTGCTATTCAAGACGATGGTGGTGATATCGACTATATGGGATTTGACGAAGAAACCGGGAAGGTCTTTCTTAAATTACAAGGTGCATGTAAGACTTGTGCATCAAGTGAAGATACTTTAAAGAATGGTATTGAATCGATGTTGATGCATTATATTGAAGAAGTTCAAGAAGTTGTACAAATCTTAGATCCAGAAGAAGAGATCTCTCTTAAGGAGTTTGATAGATTAGAACAACATTTAAAGGCTAAAAAGAAATCTGAAGACGTCCCACCACCACCAACCCTCTAAGGAACCCTCTAAGTAAGGCTTAGGGGAGAAAACGAGAAAATTACTAAATGATATTTATTGATGATAATGTACATGTATATACAGCAACCAGAATACGATGTAGTAACCCCTATAAGTCGAATCGACACTCATAACACGAGTTATTCTGATGCTCTTACATCTTAAAGATTAAAGACTCACATAGAAACTCTTTTAATTCTTTTTTTGGAGGGCGGGCTTATCTCTTAGTTTCTGATTCTTTCTTTAACACATCGATGACACTAGCTCTTATAATTGATTTCTCGGCTTGTTGTTGATACCTTTCTTCCAATTCTTTAACCAACCCTTCCTCTATGCAATCTCTACCCAGTGTAATTCTGATTTCTTCGAATAAATCGTTCCTCCATTTAGTACTGAAGTTGGTCCATTTTTTGGACAAATGGTTGATTCCAACAACCAATCCAAGAGAAAACAAAGCCACTGCCAGGTTTAGAGTAAAATCAAAGTATTGATAAGCTGCAAATGAAATTATACTTATTGGTAATTGATAGAGTAAAAATGATTCTGTAATTGCAGAAAATACAACTGGTTGTACTTCAGTAGGAATTTTAGTATTGATAACTTCATTCTTAAGTTGAAGTAAAGGATTTGTACCAGCGCTAGCACTTAAACTTTCTTTTGACATTTTAATTTGGTTGTCTTCTAATAATCTTTCAACAATTTTACCTCTAACAAAATTATAGTTTTCAATACTTTGATTCATAAAGTTCTTACTGAAATAATCCTTTAAATCATATTCAACATTATCGTTCTTTAAATAAAGCTTCCACCAAGTAAAATTTTTGTTAAAGAATCTAGTGGTTAGCGGGATAAAGTCAAATTGTAACTCGGAATGTACAGATTCACTAAATTTAGCAATATCGGTTTTTCTAATTTCTTCATATGTGGAGTTTAATTGTTCCAAGCTAATTTCTTGAGCTTTACATTCATGATAAATGGACTTGAGTAAAAGTTGTGATAATATTGGGGTCAGCAGGTACCATCCAATTGCCTTCTGTAACTCCAATATATTAGAATTCATTAACGCGTTAATGTATTGTGTACCTGCTTTCACATCCAATTGGAGGAACTTAGCGACACCATCGTAGTAAAGTTCAGAGTTAATCTTAAAAATCCCACCCGCCTCTGCTGTAACTGGTGAGTCCTCTGTAGATGCTGGGGTGAAATCGGAATTGTCGATCACAGTAACCATTATTTGATCTAAAGAAGCAGGATGGTTTGCTTGAAATGCAACTGCCCTGCCTATGCTCAAAGTAACATTCACAAAGAGATGAAAGCTGCTAAAGTCCACATTGGCAGTATTAATCTCAGTTATCTCGATATCGTTCTTCTCGGCTGGTAACATAACTCTAGAATATGACTTACTGAACGCTGGTCTATGAACAGAAGAGAGAATTGGTGAAGGTATTCCAAATATATGATACTTTTCTTCATCTTCTATATTCGATGGTTCATTCTCCTCTCTGTATTTGTAAACATTATCAACGTCCCTTGATCTATTAACAACTTTTTCCTCAAACCACACCTTATTTCCCAGAGCCAATGGATCTGCCAATATAGAATCTAATACTTTAGAATGTCCAGCTGTTTCTCTATCGTCGTAGAGTAAACCAATTTTTATAGTACTTCGTGGATTTTTCGTTAAATTTTCATACTTGTCGATCTTATTTGACGTTTCATTGGGGAAGTTGGCCTTATAAACATATAAAGCTTGTGCTAATGTAGATGGCTTCGTGCCTGTGGTCAGTGATGGAGTAGTCGCTACATTTACTGGTTCGATTTTAATCGAGTATAGTCTCCTAAACAGGAGCAATCGTACCACTCTGCAGGATTGAATCATTTGCAATAGTATAAGTTATAATTGATATATACTATTAGCAACTCTCTGTATGTTGTCTCACCTTTCTTAGCTGTATATTTAATTATACAAATGTCAGATGCTATTATCACGTGATTAATGAAATGTTACTGGATGAATTTATAAAAGTTGACAATTCCGAAAAATAGGTAACCCAGACAAAGGAACTTACTTGGGAGAAAAGGCCTGACGTAAGCAGATGATAAGAAATATGAATAATCCTTTAGATACCTCTGAATTTGTTGATAAAGTGAACCGGGTGTGCCTCGGTTCATTTTTGTGTCATATTCATATCTTGTATGCTAACCAGGATTTTGCAGCCACTGGAGATATGTTACCACCACCCCAAATTTCAATTACTTCTTTGTTAAATATCACTGTACTGGTCATCTGTTATTTGTTTCGGTTTAATTACTACTTTATATAAAATTATTTTTAAAGTTCACATTTATTTGTTTACTTATTTTTTTGTATACTTACATTTTTCATTGAAAATATAGTATATTTAACATCTTAATAATTTTTCATCTGTGACACATGCCAATTCATAGTAGTTTGGATTAATTCTTTCATACTGTTCAATTTCTTCCCAATCTTCTGGTTCTTCAAAATTAGACTCTGAGATTCCTAGCCAAGTTCTTATATCATTTATTGGTATCTTTCTTTGCTTGACCCCAGAAATTTTGTATGATTCGGACTTTATTTGAAATTGAACAGTCTTTCCCTTCCCAACGTTACAAGTAGCAGTCCCACTGATAGAGTAAGATAAGGCATATGAAGATGATAAAGAAGGAGTAAATCCTAAAGTTTCTGGGAAACTCAAGGCAAAATTAACCGAGTCCCCAACTTGAAGTGTCCAACCTTGCGCCAACGAAGCGTCACCCAACCCATAAACATTTGATTGACAACTCCCAATATTTGCCCAGCCTAAGTTGGAAATTGATACCTTAATATCTTCATACGAAACCTCAACAAAGTCATTTTGGTATTTTTCATTCCTGTCTGTTTCTGGATAATACGCATATGGGTCCATTACCAGTTTAGCTAATTGTTGACTGAAAATAACTGAATCAGTTGATTTAATCTTTGCAACACCATATTTTCGTAAAATCGAAGGGGATAATTCTTCAAAGGTGGCTACTTCAAATATTTCATCTTTTAATTCACTGTAAAGTTTAGTTAAGGGATTCGTTGATCTGAATCTGTCATCTGCATAAGTGTCACTAACAATAATGTCCAGTAATACCACTAAACTACGAAATAACAAGCCAGCAAAAAGGTATGTTAACTTCATATTAATGGAATAAAGAAAGTTAACAGGTTAACGGAAGGAGAGCATAACCTAAGGGGTCTTAAGTATATTTTTTTGCAGATTTTTGTAATGCATTATTTTCAATATGCATTGATGGAACCATACCTAAAAGATTTAAAGTCTGTCACCAAAATTTCACCTGAAATAAGTTCAAGTAAATTATTAATTCTCGGAAAACTGTAAATGCTATAGTAGTACTTATTTATCACTTGTAAGAAGTCGAGATAAGTGTTTCAAGTAAGGTAGTACAATCTACTTATTTTGCAATGCCATATATGTATCACGTGACAATACATATATAGTTATCGACCTTTCAAAAGTATTCAGAGATTTTGGTAGATATGTACAATAAATTCCAAGAAGGTGGAAGATGTCTTTTTATGAAGGCAATCTAGCCTAATTGAAAATCATCTCCAAAAGCCGCAATACGGCTATAATCAGTTATATTTTGCACTCAATAATGAATTATTTCCTATTCAAACCTCTCCTGAATGTGCTACACCTTTCTTCCAACTACATCATATTTCATATATCCCTTGATAGGCATCACAATTATGCATTACTCGATTATTTTAAATTATCTAAGCTTTTACTCGAATTTATCTGTTCAGCTAGGTCAAAGTCCTTACTAGTCAACCTATAGTCAACATCATGGGTTGTTATCTTTAAATTCACCTTATTATAAGTCGTAGTAATAGTTGGATGATGACGACTTATATGAGAAAAGTCCTTTACATCATTTAAAAAGTTCCATGTAGTTCCAAAATTCTTAAACACTAGATTAGTTTCAAGATGAGTCAAATCTGCTACGTAGTTTTTCTCTTGAGAGCGGACAACTTCCCATTTTATTCTTGAATTAGTATTAATTCTCACCAACAGTTGTGCAATGATTGTTTCAGAAAGTGCAGAGAGTTTCATAGTGGTGACACAAGACGTACAAGACCAGCATTCACAGAAACATCAAGGATACAATCAATTAATAAAACTTACAACTTGGAATTTGAAAATCCATATAGCCGCCGCATTGTGCAGTCCCGACATGCACACGCCAAATTCGAGACAGAGATTATAACGAAGCTAAGACACTTGGAACAAGTACTCCAACGAAGGGAGTTCTTTACTCTGGATACCCAAAGAAACAACCCTTTTGACCTTCTGTAATTCAGCTTAGAGATGATCTCTGCTGTGTATATACTACATCGTCCGGACACTTCGCTACCTTTCCTGCAAAATGATCTATTGATTTACCGAGCTTACCACAACGACGTTCCACCACCTACGACAATATTGGAAAATTTTTGTTATCACTACAATAAGGAATTGCCTGAAGAACATTCGCCATTTTTACTAGCCAGAAGCATTAATCATATATATATTACTCGAGACTTTGATATAGTGCTATTGGCAGTTTCACGTCAAAATTCAAATGCAATGCTGACAGTTGTGTTCTTACGAGATTTATATGAATTGTTGGAGCATTATCTAACCCGAAAGCCTACTTCAGAATCTTCTACAGTCATAGGCGCTGGTAGTACAAGTATGGATCAACTGACGGGAAAAGTTGAAAAAAAAATGAATTGTTCACTTGATAGAGATATAATATTAGATAATTCAAATATCATTCACGAACTTCTTGATGAATGTGTGGATTTTGGAGTTATTCAGAATACCGATTTCAATATATTAAAAGAATATATTAAAGTGGAAGTTAATAGAAGCAAGCTAGAAATACCTGAGATTGACAGCGAGACTGATAGTGATACCGATAATGAAGAAGGTTACCAAAAGAAGCAGAAACAATCACCGATGTGGGGACTTGGAAGCAGTAAAAATCAGAAGAAGAAAAAGAATACTAGTAAAAACTTGGATAATATTAGATCCACTCACAACCAAGCAATTCACAGTGTGACACAGCAAGATACAATCATAAACCTGTCAGTTTTACGTACATCATCACTGCCTATTAATTGGAGACCTAAGGGGATCTTTTACGCCAAGAATGAGATTTATATTGATCTTATTGAAGAGTGTGATTTCTATTACGATTTAGGAAGTGATATCATAAAGAGGAATGAGATTTTGGGGAGATGTGAAGTGAAATGTTACCTTTCAGGGATGCCCGTTTGTAAAATTGAATTTAACGAAAAGCATATTTCAGGTATTGAAGAGGAAGAAGATTATGAAAATGTCCAAATTGACAAGGAAACCGGGAACTTAATACCAGTTGAGTCAGATGAAGAAGAAGAAGGAGAAGGTGAACTTCTCCAAGAAGAGAGTACTACAGCTCATGCCAGAGGTAAACATATTCCAATTCGTAATATTCAATTTCATCAATGTGTTGAATTATCAACAATTTACAAGCAGAATCTTGTAAATTTTACCCCACCCGACGACAAATTTACTCTTCTCACATATGATGTTGAGCAGCAAAAACAAATTCGTAAATTACCCCTAATCAAGATAAATCCAATTTATAAAATTATTCAAGAAACAAAAACGTTACAAATTATGTGCACCTTGTCAACACAATTTAAGAAAAGAATGAAGACCCAGGATCTTTTAGTTAAGATACCAATTGATCCTAAACTTTTTCCACTCTTTGGCAGCGAAGAAAATTTCAAATTTAAAGCTCAAGTTGGTGAAGTTAGCTTTAAGATTGATTCTTCACAGCTCTTATGGCAAGTCGGTGAAGTTAAGGGTAATACAAAGGATATCAAGATGATGGCGGAATTGCAGTTAGTTTCAAATCCGTTTGGTAAAGACATCGACGACATGGTTAATAGAAGAATGCAAGCGGATGAATACGACGAAAATGAATTGGATGGAGGAAGTGACATCGAGGAACTTGATAAATATTATGGGGTCAATAAGAACGTAGATCGAGATATTTCAATTCAGAAAAAATTTGCAGCCATTGCTAAAAGGAATACAACAAGATATTTTGATAACGATATTCATATAAGTTTTGTTATACCACAATTATCTTACTCGGGACTAAAATTGATATATCTCAGAGTTGATGAGAAACAAATGAAATATTCTTCCTTCCCTTGGGTAAGATACAAGACAGAAACCGGGAACGGCCAAAGGAAGTCAGCATACAGATTCAAGTTAGGTTTGAAAAACTTTATCTTAGTCTGATAGTGAAAATAGATCTTAAGGCAAATTCTCTGGAAATAATAATTCCTATATTTTAGGATTATTTTCTAGCTAGTATCGCACACTGGAGGATTACAGATGCAGATGCATTTCATCAGAATGTACAAAAAACATCAACTTGATGTAGATCCGTTCCGCTGCCGAGGGTTTTCATGAGCCACCTAAAGGAATAAAATTTTTGATAGATAATCTTAAAAGAGTATACACAAACAAAACGATCTAATAAAAGAAAAGCCTTTTGAGTTGAAGCAAAGTAAAAATCAACAGGATGACCCACAGGGTCCGGAACCCCAGCTGCAACCAACCCTCATATGTACACATCTTTTAGCATTATATATAGGCTTAATGATAGGTCTGTTAATTTTTCAGGGTTCAGGAATTCCATTCCGCATTGGGATAAGATTTGCGCAGATCAAATTCCTTTATGCACTCCATTGTACTTATCTTATCTGTAGCAGGGTAAATTTAGAGATACGCTATATACAAACTTCATCTGGCAATTTGAAACACATACAGATGGAGTAAAGTGACATTTTTCCGGAGATCTATTCTGTAAATAAGGTGAACAGTAATTTTTCAAATCGTATCGTTTGTTTCAAAGGGAAAAACACAAAATTCCTTTTCAACGATATTGAGTATTCTTCCAAGTGAAGTCAGATACATAAAAGTTAAGCTTTACTTGTTGAATCTATATACACTTACTTGTGTTCACTTCGAGGTCATATACCAAGATGATGTCTGCAGAGAAGAAAAAGCTTTCAAAGTCCAGAAATGGCTGTCTTACATGCAAGCGAAAACGACTTAAGTGTGATGAGACTAAACCAAAGTGCATGGTTTGTATTGAGAAGAAGAGAGAATGTGGGGGGTATGCTATGAACTTCAAATGGAAATCATTTAACGAGGGAACCACAACGACGACTTCCAGCAATGCAAATATACCCTCTAAGAAAGGTGGTATCAACATAAAGATGGAAGAAATGGATGCGCCAAGTTGTATTGGTGGATCTGCTGCTGGATCAGCTTTGCCAATGTCATCGACTTCGTCAGTTACCTCAAACATCACTCTGTCATTAGCATCTCCATCATTGGCATCTCCTGGTGAAGATTTATTGAAGAAGCATATAGAGTTAGCTTCAATGTCCGTAACTGGGAAATCGATTCAAGATATCAAAGAAGAAAATGACTTAATATCTCTAGGCATGAACCCTAATACCTACGCCAAGGAAAGGAAACAATCGTTTGATGTAACAATGGCATCTAAGATGGGTAAAAGAAGTTACAGTAATGACACTGAACTTTCAAGCAAATCAAAGAGACCTCGTCCTAGGTCAATGAGTACTAATAGTGTGCAAGACGTTAATTTGCTTAGATCTCAAAATCAAAATCAAAATCAAAACCGTCAAGCCAATGGATTGGCATCCTTGGTAGAAGCTGCTATTGATGAGATAAAAAGCAGATCTCCAGAAGTACAAAATTTTTCTCCACAACAGCACCAATTTCAACACAATTTTCAACAGCATCAACAACAAAAACTGGAGCAGCAGGATCAACAGGAACAACAACATCAGCAAAATCAGTTGATGCATAAAAAGTTCATGAGTCAGAGTCCAGCATCATTCCAAAGCCCATTTTCACCGGGATTTTCAGATTTCTTAAATTCACACCATGCAATAAGCTCATCTACAGATAGAATGCTGCCTGCCTTGAGTCAGTCTTCCCAACCAAATCACAGCAGCGAAACACATACCAACAATAATAAGCAATTATTATTACTAAAGGAAAAGGAAAAATCACTAGCTGAACATGGTATAGTTGACTTAAACCTTACGCCTTCACTTTCAGCATTAATTAATTATGCATTTATTGGAGATAAGGATCACGAAGATAATAAATTCAGTGCCATGTTTGATATTCCTTTAAGTCCTTTGAATTTGAATATTAATAATAATAAATGCTCGCCAGCCCCAAATGAGTTAGAAATGATCAGAAGCAAAACTCCTGGGATGTCACCGGCACCACCAATGAACCCGATACAAAATCAATCTGAAGATGGGCCACCTCCTGATTTCTCAAGATCCACAAGTCCAGCTTCAGATATGGATCAGATATTGATGAGATCTGCTGAAAATGATCAAATTTTACATTTATACTCTCACTATACTTGTCTGATTATGTCAATTAAGAATGGTCCAAAGGAAAATCCCTGGAGAACCTTAATTATCCCACTCGCTGAAGTGTACCCTTGTCTTTTCAATTCCATTGCAGCAATGACATTATTCCATCTTGCAGGAATGAACTCAACAAATAGTCCCACCTTAAGAGCTAGAGGTTATTCTTATATGAAGAAATGTATTCTTGAACTTGCCAGTGGATTGACAAAAATGAATGGCAAACCACAATCCCAACAAATTGAGGGAGTTAGCGGTGGTAATATTGAAAATGGTGAATTACCATCTGATATTGCCTTAACCACCTGCATTAATTTAGCAGTTAGTGAGTGTTGGGATAGACAAACTTCTAGTGGTATTGCACATTTGAAAGGTGCTAAAAGTATGATTCAAAAAGTATTGAAATTATTAAAGAATCAACAAATTTCAGATTTACAGAAATATAGAGAATCCAAAAAGAAGTTAGAATACCTTGATGGTAGTAGTACTTCAAGCAGAATTTCTGTAAATTCTGAATTACGCAAAAAGCTTGTAACAGTAGATGAAATTGAATGGGAAAGAATTATCCAAGAAAATAGCGAGAAGTTAGGAGATGATATAACCAAAGAGAGTGATAACTTCTCTCTTACAATTCCCAGAAACTTACAATTTTTGTTCAATGCTTGGATTTATTTTGAAGTTCTAGCTCAAATGACGACTGATTTTAACCAGGACGATAAGGGGATTGATCTTGTTGCAACAATAACTTCAATTTCTGAAAAGTCGCAAAAGAGGAAGAATGAAAGAAGTAGTAAAATTAGATCCGTTAATAGCTCTACTGGAGGCTCTGATATCCATAGTGAATCACCAAGTGAGCATCTGGATTCTAGTCTTCATTCATCTTTTGATTTTTCTTCTAGAAAGAATAATAATGGAAATTTCAACTTATTTGATCATTTTGAGACTTTCAATTTCAATAACGATCAAGTTGATCCGTTATTGGGATGTGCACAATCTTTGTTTTCTATAATGGGGAGGGTCGCTACATTGATTTCACTTATAAGAAGATCAAGATGGGAATCTGATTCAGAGAAGTTGCAGAAGAAGAAAAAGGGAAACACGTCAGGTTCATTTAGAAATTCACTTTCCACTATTACACTTGCAACACAACTAAGACAACAGTTGATAGATTGGAAACCAACTATCACATCGACTATGATGGGCTTATCTAGTAGCAATAGTACAAATGGAGGAATAAGTGAAGATGGTGGTGATTCTTCCTCCACTTGGGATATGTCTTCTTGCATTGCTACCGCTGAAGCCTATAGATATTCTACATTACTTTATTTACATCAAGCTGTCCCTGAAGTTCCTTCTCTCTCTTCTCATCAAATTGCTGAGAAGGTATTTATCTTAATGGCATCCATTCCATTGACATCAAATATTTATATTATTCATATTTTCCCTCTATTAGTTAGTTCTTGTGAGGCGGAAGTTGGGGATGAACGTGAATGGTGTTTAAATAGATGGGCAGTACTTTCTGAAAAGATGTGGATTGGTAATATTGATAGAGCTGTTGAAATTGTTAAAGAAGTATGGAGAAGAAAAGATGAAGAAGCCAATCAAAAGCGTAAATCTAAGAATGATAGTGAGATTGCATTTAAGGTAAATGGAGGCGAGAAGGAAGCTGAAAAATTATCAAATATTAACCTTCAATTGAGTGGGTTAATGGCTGCAATTAACCAGACAGATGGCGCGAACAAGGACGGCATCCATAGTCCATTACATTGGAGCTCAGTTATGAAGGAATGGGGATGGGAAGTTCTTCTTGCTTAGCGATATCAATGTATATATTCAAATAATATAGAATAATTATAACTTTGCTGCCAATGTAGCAGCTTTCTCTATGTTATTAAGTGTTGGCCAAGAAGTGTAAGTCAGAGTGTGGATTCAGATATAGTGTTCTAGATTTTGGGGTAGAGACGACTGAGGATGGTACATAAATAGTTAATTTTTTAGGTGCGATATGACAGTCCTCTAAATTTACAATTTTAATGTTAGAGGTCTGAATTCCCAACTATGAACAAGCTACTTCCTCGTCTTGTATCATTTGATGCGTTTGGAACATTATACACTCCTCGTGAACTGATTGCATTACAATATCACAAGATTGCTCAACTTTTTGGTGTTAAAAAATCAGCAAGTCAAATTGAATTAGATTTCCCATTATGTTATACTTACATGACGGAGACGTTCCCGAACTACGGTAAATACTCGCAAAAGATAACCTCGTGTGAGGAATGGTGGCTGGAATTAATTGTTCGGTTGCTTGAGATTCCAAGTTTCAGAGATAATCTCCATTCGAAGCAAGTTTGTAACAGTATTTTAGATCATTTCATTTCGCTGGACGCATACAGAGTATACGACGACGTAATTCCAATTTTAGAGTATCTTTCAAAGAAACGAGCAGCTGGTGAATTACGGGTAATTATCAGCAGCAACACTGACTCCACTTTGGTGGAGGTAATCAAAAATTTGGGACTTTACAAATATTTTGATTCAATTTATCTTTCTTACGATCTAGGAGAAAGTAAACCTACAAAAGAGTTCTACAATAAGATAAGCGAATTGGAAGGATTAGCGAATTCTAAACAAATATTGCACATAGGAGATGAACTTGTAAAGGATTACAAAGGCTCTATCGGTGCTGGATGGCAGGGCTTACTTCTAGATCGTGAAATGTCTACCGCACAATTAGAAGAAACGAACATAGAGGTTATAAACGATTTAAGAGAAATACAAACTCAAAAAATCATATAATTATCCTTTAATACACAAGAAACACGAACAAAAAAGATAATAAATACTTTCTCAGTGTAACTTTACTCTTGGTGGGACCTAATTTTAAAGAAACATTTTTTGAATTTTTTATTATATTAGATAAATTCAAAAACACCATTACGTTAATATTAAATTAAATCTTGCTTAGCTGTTTACTACCGCTCCGCTAGAACCCCTAGCCGAGGAGGGCGATTGCATCGAGCTTGGCTGCCTAGGGCAGATTTTCATATTCACTCACTAGGGTTTTTAGGTTGACAACCTGGAGCAGAATAAAAGAAAGGAATTACCATTCCTGGATAGAAACCATCGATTTTAGTGACGAAATACCGCTCCTATAGGGCTGCCTACCGGTGAGAGCGATCTCATTGAGCCTTACTTTCTTTGGCAGATCTACTCATTCTTCTAATAAGCAAAAACGACCGAAGGGAGCCAAGCTCAATGCAATTGCCCTCGCCGGGTAGGCGCCAGCGGAGCGTCTTGCGATGTGGTGGTTAACATAACGTGATTTAGGAATTCTGTTTCACTAGGACCGTTGGCAGGGGAGGGTGAGTGTGGCCGCTATTGGTATATCTTATCTTACTTCTATAAGGGTTATTAGGAAGTCCCGAAGCAAATAAAGCTCAATACAATTGCCCTCACAGGGTATGTGCCAACGGAGTTGTTCAAACGGCATAAAGATATCCTTAAGTAACAGAACAGAACAGGGGGGGAGTTCCTCTACTGACTTTACCTTAGATCGGGTATACTGTATGGTGCTTTATTTATTTTTCATTAAAATCAAGAGTTTTTTGCAGCCATTCAGTTAAGACTAGAGAATAGTAAAAACTAACCAAAAAAAACACTTATTGTGTGTGGCTTAGGAAACTACTCAAATTATGAACTTAGCATTAATCTGCATTCCGTCCTTACTCCTTTGTTTATATATTACTTCTATGTGAATGCCTTTCGTTGACAAAGCCTTCTGAAGATTTTAAAGTACCTACATATGGACGCAAGCCTGCATATACATCTGTCGGCTATATTTAGTATTATTGGGAGAAGCCAGTGACAGCGGGGGAGAAGAACAAGAGGATAAGAAACTCAGCAGATAAATGAAAGATAGAAAGAAAGAAAGAAAGACAAAACGGCGGACGTAGCAAAAAAAGAGGTCACGAGGAAAGATTTAAAGGGAGAAGAAGAAGAAAGAAGGAAGGAAAGAAAGTAAAAGAAATAATAAAGGGAAATAATAACAAGGAGATCGAATCGATGAGAGATTTCGCAGCAGCAATTAACTGCCGGCTATGTCATAGTTAAAGGGGAAAAAAGAAATAAAAAAAAAAACTAGGGAACCTTGGAAAACAAACATACAGGAAAAAAGACATCTTCCACGGTGGTAATTATAGAAGTCTGTTTTTAGCAAAGCGAATACTTTATATATATATTTACATCTATATCTATATATTGGGTATATATAGTTGCAGCTACCGCCAAGTGACACATACACACACACACATACATATAGAAGAGATAATCCGATGCTTTGTGCCAAGGTTCTTGTACCGCTTCTTTGTATGGCTAATTACGCCAAGGCCGTAGCCTTAACCTCATTGACCGATAAGACTGCAATCTGCGCAGCGGTCAGCCCAATTATTCGAGGTGAATGGAACTATTACTTGGGGTTCCAGTACGGTGGGACCGTTGGGATGTTCTCGCAGCCATACTATTGGTGGCAGGCTGGGGAATGCTTTGGTGGTATGCTTATCTACTACTCCCAGTGTGAGCCAACTAACGGGACGTTGGAGAAGGATATCTTCAACGGGATGTTTGCGCAAACCGGATCGCAATGGAACTATATCCCCTCGAACCAGTCGCTTGTTGAAGGTAATGATGATCAAGGTGTTTGGGGGCTTACCACGATGGAAGCCGTTGAGAGAAATTTCACGAACGACGATAACCACTCGTGGTTGGAATTAACGCAGGCTATCTATAATACCATGAATGCTCGTTGGGATACATCTACATGTGGTGGTGGGTTGAGATGGCAAATTTTCAACTGGAATTCGGGTTACAACTATAAGAATTCGATTCCAAATGCCTGTCTTTTCAATATTGCTGCTAGGTTGGCTAGATATACCAATAATGATACCTATGCACAGACTGCTGAAAAGGTTTGGGACTGGATGAATGATGTTGAGTTTATGACTTACACTTCCCAGGACAACGGTGAATTGATTATCTACGATGGTGCCATGACTGATACTAACTGCACCCAGTTGACCACTACTAAGTGGTCTTACACTTATGGTATCTTTATGGCAGGTGCTGCCTACATGTACAATTACACCGGAGATGAAAAATGGGAACAAAGAGCTACTGAAGTTTTCAATGCTGGTAGTTACTTCTTGAACGGAAGTTCCAACGTTTTAACAGAATCAGCCTGTGCACCATACCATTGTAATAACGATCAAAGATCGTTCAGAGCTCTTTATGCAAGATGCTTAGGGGTAACTTCAGTTTTAGTTCCATCTTTGCAAGATCAAATTAGACCAATCATTGAAGCTAGTGCCACGGGTGCAGCAGAATCGTGCTCTGGTGGTTCGGATGGTGTTACTTGTGGTATGAATTGGAATGCTGGGGGATGGGACTTACTTTACGGATTAGGTGAACAAATGTCTGCTGCTGAAGTCATCTTAGCATTGAATGCCCAATTAGTACCAGCTCCATACACTTCTACCAATGGTGGATCATCCAAGAGTGATCCAAATGCTGGTACGAGTAGTTCCACTGAGAATGTAAATTCCAACTTATTAACCATCACCACAAAGGACAAGGCAGGTGCTGGTGTCTTGACAGCAGTTGTATTAGTGGTTATTGTTGGTGGAGGAGTCTGGATGATATTGTAAACATCCCAAACTAAAGGAAAGAAAGAAAGAGTGGAAGTAGTAAATACACAAGATAAACATACAAACAGAAGTAAAAATAATAACGAATAACTGGAAGAAATATCAAACATATGGGAAGGAATTCTTTTCAGATTATGAAATTGTATGCATATAATAAATATAAATGATTAAAGAAATCATTAACATTGTCCCCCTTTTTTTTAAGGTGATAAATGAAGATTTAAAAATTTATACATATAATTCAATATACATCAAAGAAATGAAAAAGAGAAGATTAAAAATATTATCTCTTCGAATAACGATTTATTTTTCGTTATCGGGTTGGATCTTGTGATGAATATGTATATACCGCTCCGTTAGCGCCCCTACCCAGGGAGGGCGATTGCATCGAGCTTGGCTGCCTTCGGAAGTTAGGCTATTTATGTTTTATGTTAGTAATAGTAGATTCATTAGGACGACCGAAGAAAGGTAAGCTCAATGCAATTTCCTTCGTGAATATGTTTTTCAGATAGCCCTATAGGGCTCTGTTATTGGAATTACCCGATGAAATATAAGCATTGGTATAACATGCCTTTTCATGGTTAATTACCGTATAAATTATTGGTACAGGCTGAGAAAAGATTTTAATTGTATAGGAGTAATTTTTTACAGTTTCCGTAATAAAGGGTCAACAATGTATCGTTCCTAGTTGGTTCCTAGTCGGTTGTTAGTTGTATTTATGTGTGTATTGGTAACAGGTGGGCTTATGAGATTACAGAGCTGGTAATAATAATTTGCAGCTAACCTGTATCTTATCTCTCGGTAAATTTTTTTAGTGAGTCGAATTGTAACTGTTAATGCTTAAATTGTCTCGATGATCATCAACACTTTCTTTTCCATTCATTCAATTAATACCTTCATTTATATAAATGGTGCTTTCTAAAGTTATAAACCAATTGGCCAATCCGACTGGAGGGTTGCCCGGTGGTTTTGGTGGTGGAAGAAGAAGACATCTTTTCATTCCACCATCAACTAACACTCCGTTATTTGCACTCGGTGAAGGTGATGATAGGTCCTTTTTATCGCTAGGAGATAATGGTTCTGAGCAGTTATTGCCAGACAACGCTAGTGTGAGTACGTCCAGGTCACTACCTTCGACTTTGAATTCTGCGCATACGACAGAGGACCAGGCTTCTTTCCATAGCTGGCTCATGGGGGAACGTGATAGTATTAGGGGATACTCGGCGGCAGAAGATGACGACGACGATGAAGATGGAAGGACATCTGAAGATGAGAATAGAAGAAGACACAGACGTGCTTCTTTCTCCTCGAAACAGTCTACAATAATGTCCATCCTGTCGTCTTTTAACGAATGGGAGGACTATGAGCATTTACAGTCTACGTATAGCATCGAGTTCCAGATGTTGATTCGTTACTCAATACCTTTGATAATTGCGTTTCTCTTGGAGCATTTCTTTTCTTTGGTGTGTATGTTGGTTGTTGGCCACTTGGGTAAAACGGAGTTGGCGGCTGTTTCTTTGGCCTCGATGTCGTCCACCATCACTTTTGGGATATTCGATGGAATTGCAACTTCGTTGGATACATTGTGCCCGCAAGCGTACGGGGCTGGTAATTATGAACTTGTCAGTCTCCATGTACAAAGATGCTACATGTTCAGTTTTGTAGTTTTCCTCCCGTTTTCCGTAGTTTGGTGGTTCTCCGGTACATTGTTAAGCTTCGTTGTCGATGACGTCGAAGTCTTGTACTTGACACAACTCTTCCTTAGAGTTTTGATTCTTGGTGCTCCAGCATACATTTTCTTTGCTAACCTGCAAAGGTTTTTACAAGCTCAAGGTATTTTTGAAGCAAGTACAGGGGTACTCTTTTGCTCTGCACCATTCAATATTTTCTTATCATGGTTCTTGGTTTGGAATGAAAAATTTGGAGTTGGTTATATTGGTGCAGCTATAGCGACTGTGATTAATTTCTGGGTTATGAGTATTCTTTTGGTACTTTATGTCCAGTATATTGACGGTAATAAATGTTGGTTTGGACTTGTTCTGTGGCTGGAGATGTTTGACAAGTGGGGAGAATTACTGCACTTGGCTATACCAGGGGTTATTATGATTGAGAGTGAATCATTGGCTTATGAGATCTTGACTCTTTTCTCAACCTTTTTAGGTACTTCAGCTCTTGCTGCCCAATCCGCTGTACTGAGTATAGCTGCGTTGAACTACATGGTTCCATTTGCAGTTGGTACTGCTTCACTGACAAGAATTGCCAATTTTATTGGTGGTCAAAACCTATACAGTGCTAAGATTGCAACTAGAGTTGGGATTATCGTATCAGTTTTTGTTGCATCGTTGAATGGGTTGGTACTCTTTGCTTTTAGATATCAAATTGCCAATATGTTTACTAAAGATTCAGATATTCTTGAATTGATTGTTGGATTAATTGATCCAATTGTTGCAATTGTTCAAATATTTGATGGTGTTGCTGCAGTTGCTTCTGGTATCCTCAGAGCAATGGGTTTACAAAAGATTGGTGGGGTTATCAATTTCTTATACTACTACGCAATTGGTATCCCAATTTCATTGGCCTTGAGTAGATACTTTGGATATGGTCTCGAGGGACTTTGGATTGGTATTGGTATTGGAATGGCCCTTATTGGAGGTACAGAGATTGGTGTAATATTAACAGCAAATTGGGAGGATATTTTATTCAAGGCTGGTATAATGAATGGCTTATACGAAGATATCGATATTGAATCAGATGATGACGAAGACTTAGGATTTTAACTGAATTAGTTACTGTTCGATAAAATATAATAGTATCATAGTTTATGGGTATTCGAGAATATAGAAAATAATTTGGGAAGAGGCTTCGATAAAAATTCACATTATATATGGTGAAAGATTATAGAGAATGTATATTATAAAATAGATAGTTAAAGATTTAATTGTAAATATGTAACTGTCTTAATGCAAAAAAAAAAACCTATATATAAAAAAAAATATGCATGTTTGGTAGTTCTTTGGTAAGTAATAACATTATCAGTATTGAGCTATTGTACGGAGGATATGAAACGTTTGATGAGAGATCCAACATAATAAAAATGTCTTCGTGCTTGAACTTTTAGGTGATCTTACTAGTCTACCTGTTGTCCTATTTTCAATCAGCTTGTTCAATATAAGGCTGCAAAATAATTGTTACTAATTATATACATTCACTACATGCATTTTGTTTTAAATAAAAAGTGGCATAAATACTACTTGCCTAAATGGTTATTGCTACACGTATAGAACCTCTCTTTTCCATTTTCAACATTAATAAAAGTAGATGATTGTAAATGGTTGGGCTACTGCTACTGGTTAGTAGTAATCTTCAAAAGTCGTGTCTTAACTCAAAAAAACCTCTGTTTTCGTGTTTTGAAAGTTTGGGTGATAAACAATGATTTTCAAATATCAAATGACAGGAAGGAAACGATACAAGATAGACCCATAGTATTAAAATGAGTGAAATAGGTATGTAATAGCAAGATGAAACTCTTTCTATTTTTAAAATATTTGGCATAGTGGATTTGGATTTGAATGTATACTTTAATGATGGAGTTATCGATACTTTTCTTTTTTTATTTTTATTTAATAATTTGTTACTAACGATATCATTTAGGTTCGACAATTGGTGAAATCTTTCAAGTGTGCCAATTGGCAGATGATTCCAATGTTTTAAATGCAAAGATTCCTAAAGATTTTTATGAAGAGAATCCAAGTCGTGTTATTCAAGCATATACCGCTTTTGTTAAGGAAAATGTTGAAGAATATACCACAATCAATGAAAAATTTATCGCAAATGAGTACACTTCCTTTTACCAACTTTTCCATGATATTAAGGTTGCTGGCGCTTCTATAATAAAGTCGCTCAGGGTCGGGTCCAGCGCTTATACTAATATTGACTTTTTCTACAAATTTGCTACAGAGTTGATTCTTCGTGAAGCTGCCAGAGCTAAAGTTAAGCTAACCACTACCAAGGCAGGAAAAGAAGTAGAAGAAGAAGACGAAGAAACTGATTTTGAAAGTCAAATTGCAGAAGACTTTGATAGAATTTCTTCAACCTACTCCTCTGAGAATGGAGAAGTTATTTATATTGTTCACAAGATTGATGACTCTAGCCACATCCCACAGCCAGATTACCTCCACAACCAACTCGGAGGAAACCAAGTACAAGAGAAACCCCCACAAAAAAACCAGCCATTGTTTACATCTCTCATTGGTAAGTCATCCGTAGATCCAAGACCGACTTTGCTTCCAGATCCTTATCAACTATTACAAATTGTTCCACAAAACACTCAGGCTATCCGTGAACTGTCAACGTTTTCTTCTTTATCGCCAGCCGGTGTTCTGAAGATTCCTGGACCAACAGTACAACCAACTGAAATGATGAATAACTTTTTCCACCCTAACTGGTACACATTGGCTATACCAACTTGGTTACAGTACCAGTCAACTACTACCAAATCTGTCGGAGCTACTTCTTTAGGTGGCAGATTCACCGAAAATTCGGCTCTTGTTAAACATACAGATTCTTATGTAAACTCTTTTGCCCCAAGTGTTGACCTGAGAACTTCAATTGTAGGTGAAGAATACAAGGCTAACATCTGGTTAGAGCATATTGGATTCAAGGAGATTGGTGAAATTAAAAAACGTTTCCTTCAGTCAAAGGGTGAATTACCTGTAGATGTAGAAGTTGAAGCAGAAGATGAGGAAGATGATGAAGATGAGGAAGAGGAAGATGATGATATTGAAGATATAATAGACCAAAACGAAGTTGAAACCAAGTCTGAAGTAGCCACTGCCTCTTCTACAACTGATGTTACTAACGTTGATGATAATGTTGAAGTTGGCAAGATTAATATTGACAACTTAATTCATTGGGACCCTTCAAAGATTGAACTCATTGAAGATCTCAAACAAGATACTGCATCAATTAAGTCTACCGCTACTTTCCAATCTTTAATTTCCAAGAACCTCTTACGATTAAACAAATTACGCCAACAAAGATATCTCACAAGATCTTCACAACCAACGTCTATGGAGATTAAACTTTATAATAAAACTATGAAGTTAATAACGTTATTCATCCAACTAAACAAAATTGCTCCAAGTAATCTTTCACTCGAATTTAGTAAAAGATTACCAGTCTTGTTAAATGAGTATGTCGGTACATTGCCAGGCTCCATTATAAATACTAAGCAAGTATTGGCACATTCCAAGAATTCAAGATTACCAAGTGTTAGAGGACCATATAAAAAGAAGGGACGTATGTGAAGTGGGTTTTACCAATCCACCAGATATTAAAATCTAGTAAGACATAATGTATAGTAATGTAAATTTAATAATTAAATTGTGTGTAGAACTCATAACAACGCAAAACGTACTACAATAAGTGTTAGAGTTGCTATTATTTTTATTACGGGTGTCTATTTTTTATCTATATTATATGTCAGCACCATTTGCAAATGCATAAATCAAGTAAAGATTTAAGGAGGAAATGATAACCCAGGTCAATATTGAAGAAACGGTTAAAAATATACCATTTTCAAAAGTTTCGGTTAATGAAGAGCTATCTAACAATCCAGTAGATTCATCAACATGTCTTTTACTTACTGCCATATATTGTTTTTTTGTGGTAAACCATATCAATGGTGCAGTAACTAAAGGTAAGATGAAACTTAATACGACTTGCGATGAGTTCATGATCTTCGAAACACCTTCTCTTCCAAGAATGCCAATAACAATCAAGACAGGTACGATGGCGACCACTCTTGTGACCAATCTTCTAATCCATGGTCTGAAAGACCACCTAATGAAACCTTCAGAAACAATTTGGCCCGCCATGGTACAGACAATGCCGGCACTCTGGCCCGAAAAAAGCATAGAAAGTGCAAATATGATACCAGCTGCTGGAGAAATATAAGATGAGAGCATCTCATAAATAGAGAGCAAATCAGCATCGCCAGCGTCTGGCTTCCTATAGAGTGTCGAACCAGCAACGATCAATATAGCTGAATTTACAAAGACAGCAATTATGAATAGTGATAATACTAATTCTGTGTACGAGTAGTTGAGACAGTACTTGATAGCCTGGTATGAAGGCTTGTATTTTGAGACCAAGTCAGAAGAATCGTTAAACGAAGCCATCTTTGAGTGATCGACGTCACCGTTACTTTCAGTTCCCAGTAGGAGTGCAGCCAGAGCATCTTGCTGATCCTCTTGTTCCTCATCGTCGATTTCTTCATGGTACAAGTCGTGGTCGAGGTCATACTCCTTCAATCTGGATTGCACCAAGGCGGAACCCAAAAATAATGAGTGTGGCATCACGGTACTACCAACAATACCACAACTCAAAAACAAGGCAGTAGGCTCCTTGAAAATCTGCTTATCCAAGGGTAAGAAGCCCTTAGCGATAACTGCAAACGAGCCAGGAGCAAAATCACATTTAAACAATTCCAATACGAAGCACATGCAAGTCAGCAAGACCAAAAACGCAACAACAATCTCAAATATTCTAGTCTGCTTCATAGAACCATTTCTATTGTACCCTATAAGTACCACCAAGACATCCAATACGGTCAATAATACACCGTAGAACATGGGTATCCCGAATAAAATCTCCAACGAGATAGCTGTACCCACAACCTCAGCCAAATCTGTGGCAATGATGGCCAACTCAGACCCGGCGTAAAGAGTCAAGTTGAGCCACGTAGGTAAGTGAAGTCTACACATCTCAGCTAAGTCGAGCCCCGTAACAGTCCCTAGCTTGACACACAAGCACTGCAAGATCACAGCAAACAAATTTGACATGAAAACAACGAATAGCAACTTGTACTCGTAAGCAGCCCCAGACGATACTGCAGTTGAGTAATTACCAGGGTCCATGTAGGCTACAGACACCATTATCCCGGGGCCTATAAAAGAAGAATACTTCCTTATAATACGCATACAGTTCTTAAAGTCAAACATAGCAGCAGTCATCTATGAATAATACCTCTCGTTATATTTGCAGTTTAGACTTTCTTTGCTATTTTTGGTGACTCGTGTTTTTTCTTATAGTAAAAAGTTGTTAGCTTTCTGCTCTTCTCCAGATTTTCTAGAAACAGATGCTCATGATGTATTGCGCAGCCATGCGCAATTTTCCATTGCCCCGGGATTTCCCTCACCTTACTTCCTTTAGTCCATGCTCTAGTGCATACTCATCTCTCAGCAGATCAAAGCACTTCTATACTGAGGCTATTGTCACGGTATACGACATCGTTCCACCCTACACCTAATTTTTATACGACAATAGTATCTCTATTTTATTATGCAACTATACTTCTATATATTATGTATTCTTTCATACTCTTTATGTTTTTTTTTTTTTGATATCAATCTGTATTAAAGCTTAACAAGATCTAAACGAGATATTGTAAATGAAGTTTATTTTCACTGCATGCCCTAATAAATTGACTCCGACGAGGGCAACTTTTTTGATTAAATCCTTCGGTAGTCTTCTAGCCTTATTAGAACAATCTCCTCGAAGAGGAGCAAAGTCCAATGCTATATTACTCACCGGGCGGAGCGGTAGAGAGTACGAAGAAACCACCCAACCCCACTAAACGCAAGACACTCCGCTAGCGCCTACTTGTCTCTCTTCAGTCGTACTGCTGGCCCTACTGGGTGTGGTACTCCCCAGATAGAGTATTCATTCAAAACTGCTCATCTCTCTTTGCTACACAGTAAGCATCACTAAGTTCAACGGCTTCATATGTACCTTCAAGACTTGCCCTGACTGTGTATTCATATTCCCAAATATCTTTAATTGTTTCTGTTTCGACAACTTTATTGAAGAATTTGTTTCCTGATTTAACTTGTACAGTACGGACATATGTTAGGGTGAACGGAGGAACACCTTGGAATGAAAATATAATTTCTGTTTGATCACCTTCGTGGATATCTTGAATGATATAGTCACCTTGGTTGATCTCAACAGATGGTAAATCATAAATCTTGATCTTTAACTCCTCATACTTCTTACTAACTTCTTGAGTAGTAAAATTAACAAGACATTTGTTGGATGCAGAATCCAGAAGTGCAGTAATAGAAAGATTTCCTGCCTTAGATGCCAATCTTTGGAAAATTGGTGGGGACAGTTCCGCCCTTTGTGGAATACCATTGAAATCATAGTAAACAGTAAATGGAGGAATACCAGACATATTGTATCTAATATGATCACCCACACAGTAATGACTTGGGGTATTCTTGTAAAGGCCCTGACCAGGTATTTTGGAAATATTAGGTACTTCAGTAATCGAAATAACAAAACTGTTCAACTCAGAATGTTCCATTCTCTTACAACCATTACCATCGATAACCTCATTTATAGTTAAAATATGGTTACCAACAGTCATTGAATCATGGAATTTGTCGATCTTTAAGATTGGTTGTGTCACATCGTAAAGTAAAAACTTCTGAATCTTGCCAGTTCTTTCATGTTGTAACGACAAACTGACGTTAAATGGATAAGTACCAGAAAATTTAATTGGTACCTCGGTAATAACTCCGATTTTATTAACATTGGATTCACAAATTTGTGCAAATCTCTTTGAAAACAATACCTCTGGTAGAGGGTGAATATCATATGTAACGCTCTTATTCAAATTTTGCTTTTTAGCCTTTTCCTTGGTATATAGCTTATCGTAAATAGCTCTGAAAGAATGCTTGAATCTTCCATTTTCGCTACTTGGTAAGTTAATCTTAAATTGGTGACCTTCAACTGTCATAGTTCTAGATTCATGCTTACCATTTGGCAAGGTAATATCATAATCAATAACAAATGGTGGAACACCAGAAAGCTTCAAGTTAATTTCATTAGCACAATTTTCACATACTGGTTTCAAATGGATTGTATTATCAACTTGGCTTAACACATTTTCACTGTTTCTGTTACCAAAAAGCTCAAGAGTTGGGCGATCGTAGTATCTGACAGTGATGGTTTCTTTGCTTGCAGGGACTTTTCCAGCACATTGACCATTATTAAAGGACTCTAATGAATAAATACCTTGTTTTTTAATGGAGAAAGTTTTGAGGTCCCTCAAGTTATAAGATTCCACTTTAGTAGAATCGTTTAAATCGGTGATGGAGTATACCAAAAGATCATTATTGGATGGACCGGTACTAGATTTTAACTCAAGTGGGATTTTTAATGAATCACCTTCTATAATATTCAACTCGGTATTTTTGAACTTTGATGGGAATGAAACAAAAGGTGTATCCTTCCTTGTATTGATGGTGTAAACCTCTGTATCATAATTAAAGTCGACATCACATAATAAACTATCTTTTAACTCTGACACCAAAATGAGAAATTCACCACCAAACTCGAATATTGGCGTCTTGATTTCGTAAACATCAGAGTGTATATCTGAAACAATCTCATTTTCAACAACTTTCTTTCTTGAATTTTTTTCAATAATACTATACTTGAATGAGAATGGTGGGTTACCATTGAGGTAAAGTGGGACGGTACTATTTTGATTAAGACATGAACTGCTTGATAAGGAACGAGAGCCACCTTGTTTGGAGAAGCTTGCACTTGATCTTTGTTTAAAGTAGGTTTCATAAGTATGCTTGATTTCATCCAATAAAACCGGTTGCCTCTGGTAATTCATATCTTGTAATTTATTAAACACGACCAAATATGTTCCTTCTCTTGGAGGCTTGTACACGTATTCAAATTTAGAGTTATATGACTTCAAATAACGGACAGAATTACCATGTTCATTATGTAATGGTTTAATAACCCCGTTTGATTGTTTGCGGAACACCTGGTATTGAACCTGAAACGGTGGCTTACCAGTGAAATCAAATTCAAATTGATACCCTGTCATACCAACACATTTATCAACAATTGGTTCGGCTTTGATTTCAACTCTTGGTAATGGGGCTAATTCTACTTCAATTGACATTTGATCCTTCTTAATATCACAAGGGCAAAATTTGCTGGTAGCATTCACGATAGAATAAATACCAGGTTTGTCGACTTGAAATCCGTGGCGTAATTCGTTAGCATCAACAAAGATCTTGGTAAAATTATACCATGAAAGTGGATCATTATTCTTGTCTTTGAATGAGAAATCGACAGTCAATGGGAAATCAGACGCTTTCAAGTCGTTTGATTTTAGGTTAACTGATTTTGTATTGTTTATTAAAAGTAACTGCTCTGGATCTTGTTGACTCAACATAATACTAGGGCCGCTGCGAATATCAATTGAGTAAAATATATCTTCACTTCTTGATGAAGGATTGTAACGAGTCAGATGTCCCATAGAATCAATAATTTCAGAAATATAAAATTCTATTTTGCCAACATCGACTTTGGATGAAGTTAATGAAAGAATTGATGGGTTCAGAAGAAGCTCCTGTTCAAGTAAATTACGAGAAACTGTTGATGATCCTAACCAGGACAAATCTTTCATGCTTCTTTCTGAATCGACAATTTTACCAGTAGTTTCGGTTGAAGTCTTGTCGACAGTGATGGTGAATTCTTTACTTTGACCTACAATCTTAGCTTTAAATTTCAAGGACAATGGAGCAACCCCAAATGCAGTAACCAAAGGTAATTCCAAACGATCCATTGGAATAGATAACGGGTTTATCTTTACACATACAGGAGTGTTGTAATGGACAGCTGACTTCGGGTACACAAATTGAGCAGATGGGCAATTCAGCACCAATACTGTTGCTTTGTAAGTACGGATATTTATTCCCTTCGAGTCTTTAACGCTGTGGATCTTGTATGATCCAGAATCTTTGAGAGGAATTTCGAGATGAAACACACGATTATCCAACTTTGCAGCTTTGCTTATATAGCTCAGTAAATGTGAGTAGTCTTTCTTCGTAAGCTTACTCAAGTCGTGGTATGAGTAATTTAAGTAGGACACTTGATTATAAGTGTTGACGTGTTCAATAACCATGGAACCCAACTGGTTGGTGGTATTGAATTCAATTGGCATATGAATAATGGAACCTGCTTCTGTCGATCCTGGGTTGGTCTTTGAGTTTGGTATGGTACACAAGTTCTCAAATTGAAACGGGTTGAACTTGGCAGACAGATCTGGAAGATAATTAATTGTCAACTTACCCTTGAAGTGTGATGACATGTCGATAACGCTCAGAGGTGTTACAGTGTCTCCTCCAATGGTTAACTCTTTCTTTTTATATACGGTTTGCCATATCGGCAACACAATCCCAGATAGTATAGGCAATGTAGTGTCGCTAGCCAATACAAAAGTGTACGCATTTAAAGCGAATGTAATCAAGAGAGTCTTGAACGGCGAGAATGTCAAGTACTGGACGTTTAACACTGGCAATATCCAAAGGAATAAACCTTCAGCAATCGCATATTTCACAACAAACGTAAAACTATTCAATGGTAACAAGCCAGCTGCTATCGTTCTCTCCACGCCCGCCTTCAACAATATTACATCGTAAATCTTCGAGCACTGGATGACGACAAAGAGCGTTACTAACCAGAGTCTCTGCGAGGCAGGGTCGAGTATATTCGGATGTATAAGTGGTTCATCGGAATGTGGTGGATTTACTACTCGACTTGTTGATGTCGTCTCCCGTCTTCGACTTCCACTACCTCCATCTCTCCGCCTATAGCGTAAGTTTTGGTCTGATGGATTGTCCATATCTTGATATTACTGAATTGGGAATCAAATGGTAGACGTCGTTCTTCAGAAATAGTCAAATTGTTTGTTAGTTGTGTGTTTCTCTGATGAGATCATTAAGAAAAAAAATAATCCATACAAAAATGTAAACAAGAGGTTGTATGCCGGAATTTTGCAGCCAAATGATCAAGCACTAAACAATTAGTACTGAAATCATCATTTCACTTACTTCTCTTCTAATATGATTTCTATCTATTAATCTATTTACTATACTTCTTTTCTTTTCTTTTCTTTTTATAGTTTTGTTTTGCTTTGTTTTGTTTTGTTAAAGATTTCTCTTTATTTATGCTATACAATTTCCCATCTACCATTCTTCTTCTCTTGGGTGACTTTGAGTGCAGGTAAATCCCAACCGACACCACCGTCACCAACTGCTGCACCAAATCTAGGAACAACATAGCATTCTCTCTTGGTAGTGGTTATGTTCTTTGGTCCGTATGGATGTCCTAATGGCTTAGAGTATGTGAGCAATGGACTGTTCTTGGCAATATTAGCTAATTGCTTTCCACCAATATCAACTAATGGCTTTAATCTTAACTTGGACAACTTACCCTCTGTTCTATTGCTACCTAAATTCAAGGATTGGTAGACAATATAGGAAGGTGGGATGCTACCTGAATTGTTGATTACTGAATTTGGATGGATGTATACGTAAGGTTCAACTTCTTCACCAAACTGACTAGATGGGTAAACTGTTTCGTACGGAGTGTTAATAATATTAGTCTTGTTGGTTATTTGAATATCTGACGAAACCAAGTCTCCTCTGATGGCGATTTGGTCTAAGAACCCAGATGCAACCATTTGCTTTAATGCTGAAACTTGGCCCTTGTTTGGAGGTGGTAACTTCAAATCAATTTTACCTTCATCAGTTGTTGCGATACCATCCTTATTAGTGTTCAGGTTCACAATATTAGTCAATTGTTTACGTAATTTAGAGATTTCTTCCATAACCTTCGGTCTCAAGAAATTGTTCTGTAAGAATTGATCTCTCTTGGCGATTGGGACATGCTCATAAGCACAAGTTGCTGAAAGTAATTTTAAGACGTCACTAAACTTATCCAATTGACTAAACATTGCTCTTGATTGATTGAATTTTGTTCTTAACTTTCTTTTATCTTCCAATTCTTGGAAAGTTTCCTTTGGTTGCTCTTCTTCATCACTGTCGTCATCACTTGACTTTTTCACTTGCTCAGCAATACCAAGCTCATGCTCATTCAAGAATGGATCACCAACTGATAAAGCAGAAACAATGGCAATAACAAATGGCAAACAACCTTGTTGATTGGCAACGATCAACACCTTCGCAAATCTTGGACTCAATGGGAATAATGACATATGTCTCCCTAAGTCAGTAATTACTCTGTTCTCTGAATCCAAAGCACCTAATATAGTTAAAAGACTTTCAGCCTTCTTCAAGGCAACTCTATCTGGGTGAGTTGGGAATGGGAAATTCATAATTTGATCAATACCAATACTCTTCATTGAAAGTATAACACTCTCAACTGGCATTCTCAAAATTTCAGGCTTACTAAATTGTTGGAAATCGTTTTCATAAACTGCAGACGAGAAAAGACGGTAACAATGACCAGGTCCAGTTCTACCAGCTCTACCAGATCTTTGATCAGCTGATGCTTTTGAAACCCAGTCAATTTCAAAAGATTGCACACCAGTTTCTTCATTGAATCTTCTTTCCTTTGATCTACCACAGTCAACGACATATCGTATACCAGGGATAGTTAAGGATGTTTCAGCAACGTTAGTAGCAACAATACACAATCTACTGCCCTTTGGTGGATCTTGGAAAACCTTCATTTGTTCCTTGGTAGGTAAAAGAGAGTATAATGGGAGAACGTATAAAGGATCTTCATCTGTTTGTTGCTCTTCTCTTTCTTCATCAAAACCTTCTTCCTCTTCTTCATCTTCGTCTTCTTCATCATAATCGTCTTGCTCATCTATGACACCGACACTGAAATCAATTTCTTCAGCTTCAGTATCAGCTTGTTTGGAATTAACTTTAACGGATGCAATTTCTTCTTCTGTGATTTTCTTACTATTAGTCTTCTTAACAGGGAATGCAGATTTAAGTTTCTTCACCAATGAAGTAATTTCGTTTTGACCAGTCATAAAAATTAAAATTCCTCCAGGTGGTAACTTCTTATGAATCTTACAAGCTTTTCTGTAAGCTTCTTCTAAGTAATCGTGTTTTGTTCTCTTGTTGAAATGGACACTGACAGGATATTGTCTAGCATCAACCTTAATAATCGGTGGTGGGGTTTTGAAAAGTAATGGATTTTCAGAAAAGTCGGAAACTCTAAGAGTAGCGGACATAATGATAAGTTTCAAAACCTTATATTTTTGAGGGTTCTTCTCATGATATTGTCTTCTTAACTTTAAGATTCTTGAAAGCATACCAATTAAGATATCAGTATTTATATTTCTTTCGTGAGCTTCATCGATAATAATTGCAGAGTATTTAGTTAAAAGGAAATCAGACATCATTTCACGTAATAAAACCCCATCAGTCATAAATTTCAATGCTGTACCATTCTCAGTTCCTTCATTTTTAATAGTATTGTCAAATCTAATTTGATAACCAACCTTTTTACCGTGATCTCCTAATTCATTTCCAACTCTATCGGCCATTGAAACGGCAGCAACTCTTCTTGGTTGGGTAACACCGATCATTCCTGGGTATTCAGATGAATTTACGTTACCAAAACCTGCCTCATATAAAAACTGAGGTACTTGAGTAGTTTTACCTGAACCAGTTTCACCACAAATAACAATACAATCATGATGATAAACAGCTTCCATGACTTTATGTTCAGCACTAAAGACTGGTAATTGCATTCTTGATTTTTGAATTTCATCAGGACGAGTGACATGGACAAAAAATGCTTCACGCTTAAGTTCCTTATTGATTGGAACATAATTTTCCTCGTCAGATGAATGGTCAATATCTTCTTCATGAACAGTTGGAACAGAAAGCTTTTTCTTCAATTCTTCTGATAATTCTGGCTGCAGCATTTCGGTTTCTCTACCTTCAAGTTTACGTACTTGTTGTTCAGCCCATTCTTTAAAAGATTCAGCAGCTGAGGAATGCTTAGGTTTATTTGATAAAAGTCTTGGTGTATCTTCATCTTCAGATTCTTCGTCTTCAGATTCTTCATCAGAGTCTTCTTCCAAATCTTCATCAGAGTCTTCTTCACTATTTTCTTCACTTTCATCTTCCTTTGCATCAATATTAGCATTCTTTTCTGTTTCATCTTCTACATCTTCTTCTTCTTCTTCATCATCATCTTCTTCCTTCTCTTCACCCTCTTCATCTTCATCCTCTTCATCATCATCATCTTCTTCTTCTTCACCATCTTCATCTTCATCTTCACTACTAATAAAATCATTCTCGTCTTCAATTTTTGATTTCTTCTTTTCCATATCTTCAACTCTCATTCTCCAACTATACTTCTTTTTTGGTGCAGACTTCTTCTTTTCAACTTGCGGTAAATTTGAGAATCCAAACCCCATTCCACTTCCTCCAAACTTTGCTGGTCTATTATCTATAAATGACGAAGTGGAGGTGGTGTCACCGAATTTACTCATCACATTGTCATCGTCTTCATCATCGTTGGAATCACCGCTATCTTCTTCACCTAATGCATCCCATTTGTTTGCAACTGGGAAAGTACCTTCTTCGGCATCTTCCCAATTCTTAACCTCTCTTTCTTCATATAAGATTTCCTTGGTTCTATCATCACCTCTGCCTTGTCTTTCCAATACTAATGCTTCTTCCATCTGTTCCTTTCTGGTCTGTTTACCAGTACCTAAAAGCTTGGATTGAGCAAATATCGACGTATCCACCTTGGTATGAGATAATTTTTCAAATAACATTTTCTTCTCTTCTCTTTTCAATTGATGCTCTATATATTTGTCTAATCTCTTCTTTTTGGATCTTGACATCTTGGTCTCTTTAGCATTTGCAGTGTACAAATTTTCTTCTAATTTACGTTTTCTTTCTTGCTTTTCTGCATCTGTCATTGGTTTAAGTATCTCAGCATTTGAATCTATGTCTTTAACTTCCTCTTCATCAACAGTATCAACCACTGGTGTCTCACCATTTTCTTCTTCTTCATGTCTTGTAAATTGTTTGTTTCTGGCCCTTTTGAGTTTTGCTTGCTTTGCAAGCATACCAGATCTAGCCTTCTCATTAAATCTTGGTCTATATTTTCCCATAATTAATGATGATACCTTCTTCTAATTCTACTTCAACTTACTACTTCTTCTTCTTCTTCTTAAATTCGTCTTGTTACATACTCATCTCTACATTTTTTCATAGTGGTAGTGCTTGTGCGATGATCTTCGCAGATTTTCTATGGGACTGCATGTAGTCAACTCAAACATCAATTAAACTATTAAGCTTGCGAGATTTGTGGAGTAAAATTGCTACCCATCTTCAATTCTTTTTTTCTCCAATTTGTATTAATTGCCGTCGTGTTTCTATTGGATATATATATAGAACTTTTCAAACTAGTTCAAATTAAAAGGATATTTATCTTTGAGAATGAGTCAAGATATTCATAAGCATTGTATGTATTGAATGAATGATTGGGATATTTACTTTCATATGCTGCAACTTTATGTTATTTCTTCTTAAACCATAACAACTCAAATCACATTTGATCAAATCAGATCTAATCTTTTGATCCAATATTTTATTTTGATCCAATGATCTAATCTCTTTTGATCTAATCATTATATATTTCAACCTGTACTAACGATTTTATAGTGATTTATACGACGCTTACTTCAAATTCAACAACTTTATACACCTATGAAAACTTCCAGCTCATTCATAAAGTTAATAACTTAAATTGTTCTGAAATAGTGTCACAAGAATTAGGTTTAATCAATGCATCAAAGACATTGGTTGGCTCCATGACCGTGGTTACGCATCCTTTGGTTACACAGTCTTCCTTAGTGCTTTACTTTATGAAGAAATTGATGGTTAATTCAGACGGTAGTAATGATCTATTGACAGTGGTTGCTATAGCGAACATAAATGTTAATAAAATATTGGTCTTGAATGTTTTAAAGAAAATTATGGACAAGTATATATCATTCAAACAAGATATAGAAGAAAATGATCAAAGCACAGCTTCAGCGTTGCAATCCAATTCTAGTTCAAGTTCTATATCTACGCCTCCTTCGAATAAGGCTGCAAAACTTGGCAAGTTTAAGCCCTTTATGAACCAAATTATAAAATTTGAAGAACTGAATTATGATTCGAATGCACATGCATACAGATATGGCGCGGCAAATGGATCTACAACTTCAGATGAACATGAAGATGAAGAGTCGTCTGCTTTGCTTGATGCTGAGGTCATTAATCCAAATCAGTTACTTTTAGCAAATGAAGAAATTGATGAAGTAAGGCAACTTATGTTGGATAATATCAATAAGGTTATGAATAGAGGTGATAAGATTAACTCATTGGTGGATCAAACTGACAGATTGAATAATTCTTCATCAGTTTTCCAAAAAAGAGCTCAAACTATAAAGAGGAAAATGTGGTTAAGCAGATCAAAATTTATATTAACTGTTGTTGGTGTCTCGATATTACTCTTATATATAATTATTGGCTCAGAATGTGGTTTTCTATTATTTAGTCATTGCATTCACTCGTAGAAGAGAATTGAGATAAAACCATGAAACTTCTACAGATATATAAAGCACATACATTCAATTCCTTGGAGATCAATTGCATAGAATCAATAGTTAAAAATAAACAAAAGAATAACTCCTTGTCACATAAAATTAGTTGGTGGAGATAATGCATGGTAAAATTAATATTTTTGTTTTTTTATATTTTTTTTGTATTTGGGGGTTTTCGTAAATATACATTAATCATCAGCTTCACCTTCCTCTTCGTCTTCGTCTTCGTCTTCGGCTTCAACGACTGACTCGTCTATATCTTGTGTAAGTTCCTTTTCTTCTCGTTCGAGTAATGAAATTGGATTTTTCGTTCTAATTGCTTCATCTTCGTCTTCTTCTTCATCCTCTTCCTCCTCATCTTCAGCTTCTTCGACTTCTGCTACTTCGTTTTCATCGTCCTCGTCCCTACTTGCTTCAACTGTTGCATCAGCATCAGCATCAGCATCATCTTCATCTTGGGCTCTCTTTATAGCAGTTGCATCATTGGTCTTACCTCTCTTTGCTTCTTGTTCGTCCTGAGATGCGCTATTCTTCTGAATAAGCTTCTTGTACTTCTTCTTTACCTCTAATTGTTGCTCAAAACCGGCAAGCTTCTGCTTGACTTCTGGAACAAAACCTGGGAAATCAGCTTTCTCGATCGCTAATAATATATCTTGAGCATTGACTGTCTTTCTCGAATGCTCTTTGGATATCTGTCGAGCATGAAACATTATATGAGATACGAATACGGTGGCAGATCTTTGGAGTGCAATTACAGAATCCTTTGCCATGGTTGAATTGAAATCTTCTCCATCGTTGGATGAAAGTAATTGCTTTGCAATCTTTTGAACGGTTGCACGAGGGAAAAGGATATCATCTATAGAGGTTAAATCCATATCTTTGTGTTGCAGTGGGTATTGCCCTTCGGCATTCTTTCTCCAACCCTTTGGTGGCATCGTCGTCTAACAAATTTATATAGAAAGAAGAATAGAAAAGAAGAGAGGTAGTGAAATATAAGGTAGTTGTTATTGATACGCGTTAGTTTTGGTAATCGAAAAATTCCTCGATATTCATGTATCCTGTACACAATTGAAATATGGAGGAGTATCGGAAAGGGTATAACTAAATCTGTGGTTTATGTATTCAAGCTAATCTAGTATATATAGAAAGCTTGTAGTCGGACTGTGAACTGTTGAGAAACCTTAACGTTGAGGTTTACTTGTCCTTGTAATTTTCCGATAGTTTTCAGCTTTACTTATCATGAGCTTGAAAATTGATGTTGGTGATGATGACTCAGTTGGTGATTCCAGTAGCGTAGGTAAGAATGGCCACAAATCGGAGTTCTACGGGGTCCTTGATCTGAAAAATATACGACGGGTTTGCTTTGGAAAGTATGAATTTGATACTTGGTACGGCAATGCTGCTTACTTCAGCACTGATCAGATGACATTGGGGTTTAAAAAGGTAACGACCCCCAATGCTGAAAATAAACCTAAAGTTCCCAAAGGAAAGCATCATTTGGATCCTGGTGAACCAGATCCTGCTTCTGCTTCTGCTTCTACTTCTGCTTCAGGTTTTTGGCTTGATAAAATTTTTGTTTGTGAATATTGCTTTAAATATACTGACAAGAAAGCTGAAATAGCTCTCCATTCCATTTCCTGTCCGTTTAACAAGCCATACCCTCAGATTGGTAAACTAATGTACAAAGACGACTATACACCATATATCATAACCAAAGTCCGAGGGTTTCAAAATGAAATATTCTCCCAAAATTTGTGTCTTTTCGGGAAATTGTTTCTTGATAATAAATCTGTGTACTACAACATAGACGCATTTGATTTCTATATAATCTACGGGCGAGAAGACGACCATTTTAAACCTATGGGATTCTTTTCCAAAGAGGTGACGGCGTGGGATAATGAGAATAACTTAGCATGTATATGTATATTCCCGCCTTATCAAAGGAAGGGTTTGGGATCCTTGTTAATAGAATTTCTGTATGAACTTGCTGCAGTTACAGCTGGTCAAAAATATAGTGGCCCCGAATTCCCATTATCTCCATATGGGAAATTAAGTTACTTCCACTATTGGTCTAAGAGACTTGCAGTTTTGCTATATGAATTTATAATACGAGATAAGAAGTCTTTCTTCAATTTGAATGAAATTGCTGATCTTTCCGGTTTCAGAAAAGAAGATATACTTATGACCTTACAGTACATGGATGTACTTAAAATGAAAAAGGAAGATGAAGATAGCGTTTATTTTTCAATACCAAAATTTGAAACTTGGTGTAATGAAAAAATTGTTGATGTTCATCAAGAAAGAAGAATGTTAAATCCAGAATACTTAACATTATAATACATGTACATTATTAAAGAAAGACTTATACGGCGAGAATAAAACTGGCAACACCATTGTAGAATATCCCCCCGTTAGGAGAGCAAAGCTCGATGCAATCGTCCTCCCAGGACAGGGGCCCTAGCGGAGCGAAATCTAAATACGTACTATTGAAAGACGCTGCGCTTGACGCCTATCCAGCGAGGACAACTGAGTTGGGCTCTTCTCCCTTCGGTCGTGATTCTAGCCCTACCAGGAGTTAGTAGTAATATTTTTCCTCGAAGAAGAAAAAAGCTCATTGCAATCGTCCTCCCTGGATAGGGGCACTAGCGGTTATCTTCATCATTAGGGTGATATTTCATTGGCTGTAGATATACGTTAGGATGGCTCAAAGTGTAAAGAAATAAGTCACTGGTAATAAAGCAGTTTAGTGAGATCTTCTATATTTGACATTTTGCAGTTGCGTTTGCATACGCGCCTAGAGATGAGATCAAATTATGTATAACATATAAGTCCGGCCGTAAAACATCATTCATATATAATCATTACTTCAATATGACGGTTGAGAAGAAAAGATTCTTTAAAATGGAGGATCCTGAACCTTCTTTATTTATTGAGCTGGAGGATGACAGTGACGAGAACGTAGAACAAGCCTCTGTAGAGAAGAAGCTTAGTGACAAAGAAGATGTTGCTACTGAGATTAAAGAGGTATCTTCAGAGATTATAGATCTCGACGTTGAATCTGATAAGGTACAAGGGGTTACATCAGCTACGTTGAGTAAGGTGAATCCGTTTAAGAGAGTAAGAGTGCTGCAAATAGAGGATGTGGAGATAGAGGAAAGAGTGAGTCAACCTTCTTGGTCTCGATATATCGGTTCACTTATGGTTCAAGCTTGGGCAACAAGACCTACAATAAAACCGCTTAATTACAAAGAAAGCTTGATTATCAAAAGGCTAACACCTAAAAAGATGAATTTTGGTAAGACAAAGTCGAGTAAGTTTGGTGACTCTGCAGTAATTAGATTATTCACAGTCCATGGTGATAGAGAGATCGGTAGGTTGCCTGGAGAAATTACTAAGATTGTAACTCCGTTGCTAGATCTTGGTATGATAAAATGTAGTGTTACCACTATCATGGGAACTGAATCCAGGCTATCCATTGGAGACTCATTTTATATTAATATCGATTTCCAGCTAACCCTGAACGCCTTTAGTAGGGTTGACTCACTTGATAGTCAACTCCCGCTGATGCGCAAATCTAAGGAATCGGGTTCAAAATGGAATTTTGCTGCTGAAACGAATGAAGAATCTATCTTGAGACTAAGGCAGGCGTCATTGACTAGATTGTTTGAACAATTGAATGTCAAACCAGTTGTGGGACAAGAAGAAGTTGGGTCCGACAAGAGTAGCCAAGAGAATCCCATAGATATAGACAGTGAAGATGATGATACAGATGATCAAATCAGGGCTATTTACAATAGTAGCAGTAGTGACTTAAATGGTTCAACACAGGAGCCAGTTGCTGAACCTGCAGCACTTAGTTTGGATCAACTTAAGCAATTTTATCAAGCTAATCAACAATCAGAACTTATGGATGGGCTCCCGGAGACCACTGCTCCTCCAATAGAGAACTTTAAACTAGACTTACGGCCATATCAGAGGAAAGGTTTGTCTTGGATGCTTTCGAGAGAAAAGGAATTAGCAGTGTTGGAAGAATTATCCAAGCAAGAGGATAATTCTCAGTCGGTAATTTCTACACAAACAAGAAAAATTCTTAATGACGAAGGTATGATGAATCCATTATGGAAAGAATATAAATGGCCAGGTCAAGTTGGAAGCTCGTCTATTCAAGATACTCATGTAGTAGAAGAATTGAATGCTGAATTAAAGGAATTCTTTTACGCTAATATGTATAGTGGTGAACTTTCAATTGAAAAACCAATAATTAAATCCTTAATTCGAGGTGGGATAATTGCAGATGAAATGGGTCTAGGTAAAACTATTTCTACCCTTTCCTTGATTAACTCAGTTCCATATGATCTTTCTGAGAAGAATAGGGCAGATGATAAAAGATATGCCTCTAGAACTACACTTGTTGTAGTGCCTATGTCTTTACTCTCACAATGGCAAAGTGAATTTGACAAAGCCAACAATAACCCAAACCATAGATGTATTGTATATTATGGTGATCAGACTCACAAAGATCTAAAGCCAATATTGTGTAACGAGAAGGATTCTAAAATCCCTGTAGTTGTATTAACAACATATGGAACAATCCTTAACGAGTATCAAAAGGCTCATTCAAACAGGGATTCGGAAGGTAATTTACCAAAAACTGGTATATACTCGGTAAAGTTTTTCAGAATTGTTCTTGATGAGGGACATACTATTAGAAATAGAAGTGCAAAAACCACCAAGGCCGTTTATGAACTTAAACTGCAAAGAAGATGGATTTTGACCGGTACCCCAGTAATTAATAGACTTGATGATTTATATTCATTGGTTAAATTCTTAGAAGTTGAGCCGTGGTGTAACTTTTCATATTGGAAAACATTTGTTACATTACCATTTGAACAAAAGAAAATTGGTCAGACATTGGATGTTGTCAAATCCATTTTAGAACCAATTTTCATAAGAAGAACCAAAAATATGAAGCAAAAGGACGGAAAACCGTTAGTGGTATTACCACCTAAGGAAGTTGTCATTGAGGAAATTGAATTCAATGAGAAAGAACAGAAATTGTATGATTGGTTTAAGGAAAGGGCAACTAGATCGTTCAGAGAAGGGTTGGCAAGTGGTTTGCTTTTAAAGAAATATTCACAAATTTTACTTCATATATTAAGACTTAGACAGATTTGTTGTCACATGGAATTAGTTGCTAGTGCTCATGATATGGATTTAGATGAAGAAATTGCAAAGGATGAAGATGGTGGTAAGGCATTTAAAGAAGCTCAATTAGAACTAGAGAATGACAATCAAGGGATTGAAGCATTCACTGAGAAGGAAGTTAAAGAATTTTCGGAATCAATATGTATGAGTTTGGACTTTACAGACTCTGAATGCTCAATTTGTACTCTGTCTCCAATACTTTTCAATGATATGATTGTTACTCCTTGTGGGCATACATTTTGCCTTGGATGTATACTTGAGCATATTACATTCCAAGCAACCCATAACCAGAAGCAAGCCAATTGTCCCAACTGTAGGGAATCTATATCTAGATACAAGCTATTTAAAGTTAGGAAATTTAAACAACCAAGAAGACTTCCTGGTTTGGATTTTGAACCGGTTTCTCAAGATGCTGGCCCTAAGTTTCAACTTTATTTATACAATCCGGATAAAATATCATCAAAAATCCAGGCTCTTATTAATCACTTAAGGCAATTAAATTCTCAGCACCCCGGTGAGCAAGTTGTTGTGTTCTCGCAGTTTTCATCATACTTGGATATCATTGAGAAGGAACTAAATAACCAATGTGCACAGGAATTGTCAGTTTTTAAATTTGATGGGAGATTACATATGAATGAAAGGAAAAAGGTTTTAGAAGACTTTTCAGGTAAAAAACATTCTAACGACCAGAAGACGACTGTTCTTTTGCTTTCGTTAAAAGCTGGTGGTGTTGGGTTAAACTTAACTAGTGCTTCAAGAGCATTCATGATGGACCCGTGGTGGTCTCCAAGCGTTGAAGACCAAGCCATCGACAGAATTCACAGAATTGGACAGGTGGAAAACGTGAAGGTTGTCAGGTTTATCATGAAAGATAGCATTGAGCAGAAAATGCTTAAAATTCAAGAGAGAAAGAAACAAATTGGTGAAGCAGTTGCAGCTGAGGAATCTGAAAAGGCTAAGAGAAGAATCGAAGAGATTCAAATGTTATTTGAAGAATAGACTCACTCAGACCAATAAAAAATATAGAGAGAGAAGTATATGGTACTTTGGTGAATGGATAGTTTATATGGTAATTTTATAGAGCACATGCACAATCACGTGAATTAATTTAATGAAATTTTTTTTTTTCTTGTCATTCAACTGTCTTTCCAACGGTAAAAACATTTGATAGGCGGTTTGAATTTTCGGTAAACTACCAAAGAACTCCTAGTTATACAAATAAACAACATGCCTCCAGTTCAACAAGTTCAATACGGTGCTCACCAACCATCCAACTTTGAAAAATTCAAGATGGGTGCCATTATGGGTTCCACTGTCGGTGTCTGTGTTGGTGTCTTATTCGGTGGATTCTCCATTCTTCAAAACGGTCCAGGTCCAAACGGTGTTATGAGAACTTTAGGTCAATATATTATGGGTTCTGTTGGTACTTTTGGTTTATTCATGTCTATTGGTTCCGTAATCAGATCTGACCCATCTTACCAAGCTTACCAACAATCCATGATGATGCATCAACAAGCTAAGTTAAGAGCAATCTACAGAGAATAGAGCATTCTCTTCCCAAAAATCAAAAGTTTAAATAGTGTACATAAAAAGAAAATAGTAGAAATATACTGAAATACAATTAGTCAGAATGACAATGCTACGGTCTCGATATAAGAGATTTAATAACATGGTGTACTTTCTATATTGATCAATTAAATTTAAAATAGACCTCAAACATCAAAATCAGCTCTTCCTACAATGTATCATTGACTTTCAAAGTTTATGAATCCAGACAGTTTCATACTTGTGAACAGGATTTCTTTCGTATAATTATTCTTGCCTGCTGGAAGTAATCTCTATTTCCGATAGGGCTAAAGGTGCGATTGAGGTTCAAAGAGGTTAGGGACTTTTAGTAACTGAAATTTGATTGCAAATGGAAAATTATTTGCTCTAGCAAAAAGACCAAATGTTGATTTTATTTTGCTAGAATTTGGTAAGTCTTTCTTTTAGGCACTTCACCAAGTATATAGTTCAGGATATGTTAAACAACCCCGAGGAGAAAGTACAATTGGGTAACCCAATGCTGTATCTCCTGTGTAGACCAAAATTTCAAAAAATATGTCTAGTAGAAGCAGCTAGGTATTCCCAAACAGTATTAAAAGGGATTGTCTTAGAAATTCAATGACTTTAGAGTTGACTAACTTTCCAAAACTAGCTCTTATAGTTTATTTCTTGGTGAATGTGGATAATTTATTAAACTTATCGTGGACAGCCAAACATTGCATGTCAGAAATTAGTCAATTGTCATAATAAGGTTTTGTAACTTTCTAAATTTGACGTATTTGAAAGTGTAAATGGCCGTCGTGAA
This sequence comes from Dujonia santamariae, assembly GCA_030578175.1. Lineage (NCBI taxonomy): Eukaryota > Fungi > Ascomycota > Pichiomycetes > Serinales > Debaryomycetaceae > Dujonia > Dujonia santamariae. The sequence goes on from JANIVZ010000023.1 coordinate 83,342, forward strand.
TTTTAACATTGACATAATTCATAATCATGTAGAACCTAATTTAACATCCAGCTACAAATAGCATAAGCATATAAATAGACAAATATATGCATGTATGTAAGATAGTGGTACTCCAATTGTCTATCTCATTGCCAATGTCTTCTCCAGTAGTTTCTGCGATTGAAGTTGCTAAGACCATCTCTTTACCAGCCCGGATTTCGATTGCAGATACAAAACAATAAATGAGATTTCTTATATCTGCCGCTAACGGAATTGAAGGGATATACTCGAATATTGAAGCCCACTTACCTTTTTATGGAAAGACTCATTTTAACAACCTAGGTTATTATGATTTGCAATCTTATTATATTGCTTTGGTTATCGATGCTGATGTTGAAGAATGTATTAGATATTTTATAGCTAGTTCTGCGTTAAAGGTTTACTTATATTAAAGCATATGATGACAGAAATTAAAAGCTTAAACCACCACCATATTCACAGAACTTCTTGTTGATTTCTGTTTTTTTTGTGTTCAGTATATTGAATTTTCAGTCAGATTCTTCTATAAGTACAAGGAGGTAAGAAAATTGAAAAAACTCGACGCTGATAAGTTATTAATAAATAATCAGTTCTATGTATTTGAATATTGTAATATTTAGCGACATGCCCGCTCATATATGATATATAACCAGAGGAAGCTCAAGACGAAGGGACACAAATCTGGATTGAACGCACGTATGGGTGAAGATGTTTGCAGCCAGTGACGATGATATCATATTGTAGTTCAAGAAGATGGTACTGTATCAGTAGTGGTAAAAGTTGAATGGGTGGCTTGAAATAGTTAAATTGAACCTTTGAATCGGTACCAATCCGCTACTTTCACCCCTTCAGCCTTCGGCAAGATTGACTACCAAGCAGTAGGTTAGATTTCAACTAAGGTACTGCCAAAATGCTGCAGATGTAGATATCTTAATCTATTCTTCTTCCAATACCATGACCTGGTTTGCTTAAATCGTACACATAGCTTAGTCCTAAGTCAGGTACAACATATTCATCTTCCTTTCCCTTGTCTCTGGCAATCTTTTCCAATAAGAATTTAGGTTCCAAAATTGGTTCGCTGCTGATTTTGAAAGTCCCCCAATGTACCCCCATAACATTTTCCAGGGTAACATCAACAGCAATCTGAGTCGATTCTTCCGGTGAGATATGTCTTGGTTTTTGGTGCCAGGATGGACAGTATTGGCCAATTGGTAAAAGTGAAAGCTTCAATGGTCCAAATATTTTCCCAATGGTTTTAAAAAGTTCATTCAGATATCCAGTATCACCAGCGTGGTAAAGAATAGATTCTCCGTTTCGCCTAATAATAAATGAACACCACAATGATTTATTTGAATCGACGATATATCTCCCGGACCAATGCATTGCTGGTACACAAACCACTTCATAGTTGTCAGGGATCAGGTTGGAACCAGTATTCTTCATATATTTATTTAATGGTAAAGTGTCCCACCAATCCATCTCAATCACGTTATAAATCCCCTTTCTTGCCAATTTCACCTTTAAGCCAAGTGGAACAATCCATGTAGTTGAATTACCAATCTTTTTAGCAAGATCTAATTCCAAATGGTCAGGGTGATCGTGCGAAACTAATACGAAATCTATTACATTGTTAGTCGCATACTTAATTTCATCCAATGTTAATGGGGCAGGGATTAATCTCTTTGGTCCAATTGACGGGGAGATAAGATGGTTGCTAAGGATAGGGTCAGTCAAGAAGTTAATTCCTGATATTTGAAGCAATGAGCAGGATTGGCCCAACCATGTAAAGATCATTTGGTCTCTGACAGCAGGTGATGTTTTTGATGATGAAGCTGAGCTCATTGCCTTGAAATCGTCCAATTGTAAACACTTTTGTAAGATGATTGAATTTTGTCTTAATAACTCCAAGTCCGGCTTGTGCAGTTTCAATACATCTTCAATATCGCCATCACCTAAGCCAAATGGTAGCTTGTGGTGTTTCTCAACCAGATTACCATATATACTCTCAACAGCCTCTAATAGCCTTACAAATATGAACTCAAAGGCAGTCTGTGGACGATACTCTTCAAAGGGATTGACAAACATCCCTGCAACAGTGGCTGATTTAAATTTTGAATAATCAACTGATTCATCTAACCCTCCAGCTGATGACTTTGATATTACCAACTTCTTAAACTCCTCTTTCCTCTTTCGAATAAGATACTGTGTTCGGATTTGCATGTAAACTTCAAACGAAGTATACGAAATAATTATTCCAAGGCCTATTTTGGCCTTAAGTGAAAGCATCTTTTAGCTACGGATGAAAGCAATGTATTAACTAAGATTAACATTATTGATTTGCTTTATATATGAGAAACTTGCTTGCGAATGCGCAATCTAATATGCATCCAAACACCACCATGTAACATTACATATGTACTTGATTACATTGGAGCAACTAGATCAAATCAATTGTTGGATTTTGGGATAAGAGTTGTATAAACTAGCTTGATATGATAGTTATTTAAGTAAGAATTTATCGACTATTCTAACTCAGGGGCAAAAACTTTCGTTTGTTCCTATATAACATTTATCCAGTGGAGACAGACTGTATTGAGCTGTTTACCTTTGGGTTGAGATACAACTGGGAGACAAGGCACTTTACAATAATTGAGAAGTATAATTTTGAACATATATATATATACGGTAAATCTATACTTACTTCTATATAATTATCAAAATACCCCCAGTGTTGTTTTTTTATCCTGATTAATGCTTTCTAACAACACCTGAAGCGTCAGCAAGCTCCAAGATATGTTTCTTATAAGCGTGAATATCACCAGGGAATCTCTTCACTGAGCCATCTTCACTAACCCAAATTTCATTACAAACCTTATCAATGATAGAGACATCGTGCGAAACCATTAAGACACCACCCTTGAAATTATTTAATGCTTCTGCTAAGGCATCTAAACCTTGGGTATCCAAGTGATTAGAAGGTTCATCCATAATTAAGATATGTGGTTGGTTCAAACATAATGCTGCAAAGGCAACACGAGATTTTTGACCCCCTGATAATAATTCCATCTTTTGTAAACCTAAAGTACCGGTAATACCGAAAGAACCTAAATGTCTTCTATATTCTTCATCTGATTTACCTGGGAAAGTTTGTGACATCCAAGAAACTGCCGATAAGGTTAAATCCATAGCATCAACGTGATGTTGTGCAAAATAACCAATTCTTAATCTACCATTTCTAGAAACTTGACCTGCTAATGGTTTTAATTGTTCCATTAATAACTTTAATAACGTGGTCTTACCAGTACCGTTACCACCACAGAATGCTATTCTTGAATCCATTTGAATATCCATATCCACATCTTGTAATAAGATCTTATCTTCAGAATAACCGAATTTAACCCCCAGCATTTGTAAAATTGGAGGCAGTAATCCATCAGGATCAGCAAATTTAAACGTCACTTGTTTATCATCTTCTGGAGCTTCCAATGCTGGTAATTTCTCCAACTTCTTAATTCTTGATTGTGCTTCTGATGATTTGGCTGCATTATAACGGAACTTATCAATAAAAGCTTGTAAGTGCTTTCTGTAAGCCATTTGATTATCATATTCTCTACGTTGGTTCTTGATTCTTTCCTCTCTTGTGGAATGGAAACTATCAAAGTTAGAACCTCTATAGTAATCTAATCTTTCAGAGTGTTGATGAATGATATCGGTTGCAACTTCGTTTAAGAATGCTCTATCATGCGAAACAACCAAAACTGTAGATTCATAACCTTGTAAATATTTAGCCAAATAAGTAATGGATGGAACATCCAACATATTAGATGGTTCATCCAATAATAATAAATCTGGTTTACAGAACAATGCTCTTGCTAAAGATAATCTCATTCTCCAACCACCAGAGAAAGACTTGGTGGCATGATGCTGTGTTTCCTTGGTAAAACCTAAACCGAACAAGATAGCAGCAGCTCTACTTTCTGCCTTATCAGATTCCATTTCTGATAATTTTTCAGTGACTTCTAATGCATGTTTATCTAAGTCTTCTCTTTCGTTATCTAATTTTCGAACTTCATTTGAAGTTTCATCAAATTCTGCTCTTAATTTTTCAATTTCCACAATTCTTTCTTGAATCTTGGTTTCTTCCATAAGAAGATTCTTTCTCCAAACATCGGCATCCAACACAGATTGTAAAGCTGGGGTATCGTCACCTCTAATTTCTTGTTCGACGTGCAAGATGGTGATGTGCTTTGGAACGTTTAATTCTCTCTTGGAAAGTGCTCTTAACAATGTAGATTTACCAATACCGTTTTGACCAACAAGACCATATCTTCTACCGTAGGCTAAGGTCAATGAGGTATCACTCAAGATTCTTTGACCTTCACCAACATACAAGTCAAAGTTGTCAATCTTAATATCCTTGGACTTACCTGCTCCTGAACCAAAGTCGATAGGATTGATCTTCAAGAAGAACTCATCGTAATCATCTTGCAGTTGTTGATCACCAATCAACTTAGATGCCTCGTATTGAACAAACTTATTATTTCTCTTGGCCACCTTCTTAGCAATTTTCCTTTCTTGCTTTTCCAACTTCTTCTTATCGACTCTCAGTTCCATCTTTCTACCAGTATGTTCGATATCATTACTTGCACTCAAGAGTGCTAACGACAGATTTATATCTCTCTTTGATGAGTTTTCTCTTAACATGTTTACATCCAATAATCTCTTGGACTTATCACCGGTAAGTTCTAATTTGGCGGTGTTTTCTCTTAACTTCTCGGTTAAGTCTTCAATTAACTTCTTAGTCAACTCATCAACCTTCGTCTTATCACCACCAGCATCAATTAAAAGCTTATGAATGAATCCCATTTCGTGTGGGATATCGATTTGTTGCGCGGTAACACTATCCTCTGTGTTATCTGAAACATGCTGAATGTAACCAGTGGCATAACTAGAGACAACTGAATCAACTGAAGGGACAGCCCTACGAACTTGGGTACCAAAACTCGACATTTCTTTACCTTTTTCGAGTTGAATTTGATCTTTAATCCAAAAACTTTTTTTTTTTTTTTTTTCACTTTGATTTTTCATTCTATGTACCCTCAGCGAGAAGAGTGTGTATTGAAAGTTCAAAATCATCATTACCATTAAAAGACTTTTTTATACCAACTACCAGGGTTATACTAAATGGAAAGTGGCGAGATAGAAGTAATTGGGCTTACTGTAAATGTAAATACTTTAACTATGTGATATCGCTCCGCTTTGGGCCCCTATCCGGGGAGGTGCATCGAGCTTGGCTCCCTTGGGTCGTGATTCTGTTCAAAGAAGAATAATTATAGTCTAATGTAGATCAATAGAGACTGTTAAATCTCCCGAAGGGAGCCAAGCTCGATGCAATCGTCCTCCCCGGATAGGGGCCCTAGCGGAGCGGTACCGCCTAGTTGAAGTAATTGAACTTGACTTGACTGTCCGAACATAAACATAGCCTTACTATCAACTAAAGCTCATTACTATATAGGTAAGAGTGGAGAAATCAATAGAGAATAAAAATTAAAATAACTACAAAATACCAATAAAACTCCTCGAGTATGTTATCCATATTATCAATAATGAAAATCCATCTTTGTTCTTCATGTCATAGTTGTATATTTCACTTTAAATAATTTATAAAACAGCCTTAATCTTTGGAACTAATTCATCCTTAGAGTTTAAAGCTTGAACATCGGAGTTACCACCGATATGTTCACCACCAATAAAAACGTTTGGAACAGTTCTTTGGCCAGTTAATTCAGCAAGAGCAGCTTGAATTTCATTACCGTCTTCGGTATTGTCTAATTCAAGAATGTAAGCTTCCTTAGTGATTGAACCAATAAGGTTCTTAGTCTTGGTACAGTAAGGACAGTAAGACTGGATGGATTGTTAGTAAAGAATTTAATAAAAAGAAATTGAAAATTTTACCAAATGAACAAAAGTCGATATATATCAGAGATCAGGTTCATTCTCCCCTGATTCTCTCCTCTATTCTCCTTCTTGACTTATACGTACCTTTGAGGCAATAAAAATTGGCTTAGTCTTGATTAATTCTTGGACTTTCTTAGTTGTTTCTGCGCTAACCATTGGGGATGTAGTAAAATATCTCTTGAATATACCGGAGAACATATAAATCAAAAAAATAATAGTAAGGAAAAGGAGGAACATTAAAAGTAGATCGCTGATTAATGAACGTTGAGCTCCACAGTTTCAAGTTGCTCTTTAAACTTTGTAGTATGCAGGAATTATACTATCTGCCCAACCAGCTACTAGTATTAGTTTTAAACCGATTGCCTAATGTATGGGAAGGATACAATTGCTCTCTCTCTCTCTTAATAGAGTGGATATTCTGGTAGAAGTGTTAGTATCAAAAACGTAGAAGTAATAGGAAATAAAAAAAATAAAACAAAAAAATTAATCCTTGGAAGTTTAGTTCGGTTGGTGAGTATTAGGGTGTACGGCGTTCTTACTTGGCCAAATCTCTAAATTTATTTGTTTATCCTTCTCTATGAGCCTAACTGGTAGGTAGTAACCAGTTAGTCTCTCTGGAAAAAAGTAACGATCGATGTAACTCCTTGGGGTATGTGGCACTAGCGGAGCGGTCCCTGATATGAAAGGATTATTCAACTTTGTATCGAGCCTGTCTCCCTTTGGTCGCTCTTCTAGCCCTGTTGGAAATATACAGTATGTCTGCCAGAAGGAAGGGGGAAACTATTGCAGAAAGATGCATTCATCTTTTCCAATCCGATGATCTACATAAGCCAAAAAAAAAAGTATTATTGTTCATTTAATATATTCTTTTTTATAAAAACATGATTTGGATGTATGGTTGTAGTTGGCTTCATCTTGAAATCTTGAATTATTGAACCTTTATCATACCGTTAAATATGATGTATTCTTCTAATGAAATCAGCTGGTACAGTTCAGTTACCATTCTTAAATAAGTCATCACCTAAAATTTCAATAGAATATCCATCAGGGTCTCTAATAAATGCAATTTCCTTGATTCCACCTTTACCCCACTTAAGTGACCAATCAGCATCTGGGAATTCTTGTTCAATTTCTTTACAGAATTTAATTGGATCGTGACATGAAACACAAGTGTGACCAAACCCTTGATTGGCACCATTTTCGGTCGAGTTACCGTTGTGGTATCCTTTGAATTCAGGATCCGATTCAGTACCCCAATTGTGGGTCAATTCAATAAGACCTTGCTTTGTACTTCTGGCATCTCGGTTAGCATTGTCACCTTCGGCAACTTCACCATCGTGGTCGTACCCTAAAAAGTACAAAGTAAACTTGGCACCAGGGAAGTCATGCTTACTGATAACTTTTAATCCCAATACCTTGGTGTAGAATTCAATTGACTTGACTGGATCCTTAACTCTGATCATGGTGTGGTTGAAAAGATAACTTGATTTCTCTGAAATAGTAGCAACTTTACCGACACCATGTTCAATTAATTCGATCCAATAACCATTTGGATCTAAAGCAAATGCAATATCCTTTTGTCTACCATCACTCAATTTCTTTTGGAATTTAACTCCATTGGCCAATAATTTTCTTTCAAGAACGCCAATGTTATCAACTGAGAGACAAATGTGACCAAATCCACGATGTTCTTGACCATTACCGTTGTTCAAAGTGTATGATTCATCGTTTTCAGCACCGTGGTTGTGACATAATTCTAAAACACCTTCTCTGGCAGACCAATTTTTGCCAGCGGTAACACGGTCTTGTTCATAGCCGAGCATATAAAGTGTGAAATCTTTATCTGGGAATGGGAAAGTTGCAATAAGCTTTAATCCAAAGTTTTCCTCGTAAAATGGTACCGAGACCTTTGGGTCTTTAATACGAAGACATGTATGGTTAACTACAAATGATTTATCAAAAGTTGGCATATTAATTACTAATTCTATTGAGAGATACAAAAGAAGAAGAAGAAGATGATGATGATGATGATGTGGAATTGGAATTGGTTGGATTTAAAGGGAGTCAGTTGCGTGGGGGATATGAGTACTCCGAGTACTGCATGGGGTTCATCACCTGACTAACATATAATATGCAGCAAGTATAAACTCCAGCAATTATCGGTGGATTAATCGGGTAGAGGTTAGGAACGGGTGTTCATGTCCAATAATTATTTCTACTGTTGGGGATCTCTCTATTGGAATTTTAGGGTAAGAGATTCTTAGAAATTCTTCGTTGAGAAGTTTAGTTGTTTACTCGGTGTTACCAAGGTTTCTTATCTTCTTTGCAGCCATTTCGATATCGTTATGAAATTCATCTGAAACGAGCCAAAACCAATGACTTCACCCTTTTGGAGGAATACTAGTCAAAGTTACCATGGCAATTACATTGCAATAACGTCTCTTGTAGATTTATAAATAACTATGTAAACTCTTTCACTAGTTATTACTTTTCTACTCTGTTGAGCTACTTTGTGTAACAAAAATTTTTCAAATTGACCTACCTCGGTAGGAGCTACAACTTAAACGAGCTACATTCAACGCTCTGTCTTCTTTACCCTTCTTTCATTGTAAACCTTTCTCTAGTGACTGTAATCATAGTCGAGCCTTGTTTGAATGCTTCTCCGAAATACTTGTCGAATTCCTAACTTAGGTGTTGCCTGTCTTAGATCAACTGGCTTAAGATCATTTTCTTCAACCCCACAATTTGGGTCTTCATACTCCGATGGCATAAAGAGGAAAACTTTAGTTGATATAAATCAACTATATGACGCTGGTAAGTCTATTTCTATGGTAACAGCTCATGATTACATCACATCCAAATACTGTGAAGCTGCGCAAGTTGATATTACCCTCGTTGGAGACTCCTTGGCTATGACATCTTGTGGGTACGATGATACGAACGAAATTCCATTCGATGAATTCTTGTACCATGTCAAATCAGTTTATCGTGGTAACAAGTCTTCATTTCTTGTGGCTGATGTCCCATTTGGATCATTTGAAAAATCGCATGAGCAAGCCATCGATACAGCAATAAAATTAGTAAAACAAGGTAGAATGCAAGCTGTTAAGATGGAATGCAGTGGTGCTGAGCAAATGGAATCACTTCGTAAGGTTGTCAATATTGGTATTCCTGTCATGGGACACGTTGGTTTGACTCCACAGAAACATAACGCAATGGGTGGTTTCAGACTTCAAGGTAACTCCGTTGAAAGAGCCGTACAAATCTATAAGGAATGTCTTGAATTACAAGCAAATGGTGCATTCTCAATCGTACTTGAATGTATCCCAAATAAATTGGCAGAATTTATAACGAACAATCTTAAAATTCCAACAATTGGTATTGGTGCTGGGCCAGCATGTTCTGGTCAAGTTCTTGTGGCGGCTGATTTACTTGGAATGAACAATCCTGATGTACATAGAGCCAAGTTTGTTAAACAATATGGTAATCAGTTTGAAGATAGTGTTGCCGCATACGCACAGTACAAACAAGACTTATTGAAGAACGTTTATCCATCGGCTGAATTACATGGCTACAAGATTAAAAAGGATGTGTTTGAAGAATTCAAAAGACAAGCATATGAAATCTCAAAAGAGAGATGAATTCATAAGAGAATTCATAAAAGTTTCCTTACAATTATGGAGAGGGAAGCTTACAAAAATTATTTATGACTTTTAATGTATAAAACTTACTACCCATATGGTTTCGTTATTATTATTAGTATTATTATTTTATTTTATCGTAATCGTCGTAAAACTATATATATATATATATAGATTGTCCTGAAAGACATATTTTTCTAAGTAAAGTTTTCAATAAAGTTGTGCTTGAACTTAGCCCATCCCTTCAATGATTTGGAGTAGGCAATTTCTTCTTCTTCTTCTTGCGACAAGAAATATCTATCAGTTTCAAAGTCCATGTCTTCATACTTAACAAATTTGTCCTTACCCTTCTTAATTAACCACCAGAACACAAAAGTAATTGGGAAAACAAAAAGTTCAAGATAGTTAGCAAAGAATGATGAAACGTCCCATGGTGAGAATGATGACCATCCTTGTACCAAGATAATGACAGAAACAAATATCACAACTGCCCATGGTCCATATGGATAAGTCCAATTCTTGTAAGTTAATTGGTGAGTCTTACCTTGCTTTTCTAAACCTCTTCTAAATCTAATACTTGTAATACCAATACACCACCAAGCTATTTGGTTCGAGACACCGACTAAGTTTTGTAACCAGTTCCATAAGTCACCTGCACCAATGAAAGATGAACCAAAACATAAACCACCGCAGAACCAGGTAACTAATACTGCAACATATGGAACTTTCCATCTATTAGTTTTTGCGAAGAATCTTGGAACATATCCTTCGACACCCATAGTGTATAACAATCTTGAACCAGCATACATAGCGTGGTTACAAGCAGAAATAACTGAGGTCATAATAACAGCATTCATAAATGAACCAGATGCTTTTGAGCCAACTAATTGGAAAACAATGGTAAATGGAGAAGTGGTAACACTCTTAGTAGAAAGATTTGGGAAATTGTAAGGAACATTCATTCCAATAAAGAATACTGAAAAGACGTAGAAAATCAAGATACGCCAAAAGACGGTCTTGACAACTCTGGGCATTCCTATAACTGGGTTTTTCATTTCACCAGCGGTTAAGGCAATGGCTTCAGTTCCACCATAAGCAAATGAAGCAGTAACAAAAATTTTAGCAAAACCTCTAAATCCAGCAACAAATGGTGCATCACCAAGGGACCAGTATTGGAAACCAATGTATTCATGAAGTGAATTGTGACCAGCATTTACAATAATACTGACAATGAAAAACATGAGAATGGAGATAACTTTCAATAAAGCAAGCCAGTATTCGGTTTCACCATAGATTCTAACACTGAAAACGTTCAAGAAAAGAATGAAGAACCAAAAGATCAATGAAATAATCCAAAAATGGAAATCAGTCCAATAACTCATGACTAATTGTAAAGCAGTAAGGTCACTTGCCACTGAAACAGCATCATTAAACCAATAATTAATCAAAATTGCAAATCCGAAAGAGTCACTACCAAATCTTTTGGCATAAGTAGTAAATGATCCAGAAATTGGCATATAAGTAGCCATTTCACCTAATGACAACATGGTTAAATAGACAACTATACCAATAAGGGTGTAACAAATAAGTAAAGACGCTGGACCACCAGCTGCCAAAGATCTACCAGTACCCAAATATAAACCAGTACCAATAACACCAGCAATAGAAATCATATTAATTTGTCTTGTTGAAAGAGATCTACTAAGATCTTCTGTGTGTTCGCCGACATAGTGTTCATCGTAACTTGAGATATCAGATCCTTCAGTCTCTTTCTCCAAATCCTTAACGATTGGCGATTTACTTAACAGCATTGTTTAATAAAATTGTGTATAGTAATATGGGAACAAGAAGAAACTGTGTGTTGGTAATTAATATAGAATGAGAGGGAATGAGTAGTTTTATATATATAGGAGAGAAGCCATCAACTGAAAATTTCTTTTTAATTGTGGTTGCAAAATTAAACTTTAGTCAGCATGTAAAGAAGTTTTCCAGATTTGAAAAACATCATTTCACGTGATCTAAGAAGGCATTCTGCTGCAGGGCGTTAGGTTTTCTGCACGGCGTCGACATTGTCGGCTACATCACGGGATAGGTCAGATTGGGTGGGGTTGGTTGGAGAGGTATACTCAGTGGGGAATTGTAAACGGTGATTACAAACATTCTTCTTTGGTGAAGGGTATAGTACAACAGCCATATTGGATGGACAAGTCAGCTCTGCCATTCGTTGTTGACAAGAGAATTATTTATTGAAAAATGAGGAGAGAGGAGATTGCTGCTTTCTAATCGGATGGCTATTCGATATTTCTAAAAATCTTGGGATGTGAATGTCGCCATTGGAAGATGTATGCGTTAGAAAGGTTAAGGTTGGCGCATACGTTTCTGTCGGGTTTTGTATGTCTCTACAAGGTTTTGCGTTTTTTGATATCCCCTGTTACTATTAAATCAAAAAGATGTCAAAAGATAGATATTGTTCTATATGCACACCTGGTTCAAAAGATGTGTTATAGACACTACTACTTGGGAACAATTGATGCCGTACATAAAATGAACTGAAGACATAGTCAAACTAAATAGATTGTAAAGACGCCGACAACGACAAGTACGACTACAACGACAAATGTCTATTACAGGATCATTAGAATCAGCTCAAGAGTTTGTTGACTATGTTAACGCTTCACCAACTCCATACCATGCTGTTAAGAATGTCATTTCTTACCTTGACAAGGCAGGTTTTAAAGAATTAAAGGAAGGTTCCGCATGGCTGCTGACTGATTTACCAGAAAATGGTAAGTTTTATGTAACTAGAAACGGCTCATCGATCATTGCATTTACCGTTGGTGGTAAATATCAACCAGGTAATGGGGTAGCCATCGTTGGTGCACACACTGATTCCCCATGTCTTAAGATTAAGCCAATCTCAAAGAAAACTTCTGAAGGTTTTATTCAAGTAGGTGTTGAACAATACGGTGGTTTAATTGCCCATTCATGGTTTGATAGAGATCTTTCCATTGCTGGTAGAGTTTATGTTAACGACAATGAAGGTAACTTTGTACCAAAGTTGATTAAAATCGATAGACCATTATTAAGAATCCCAACTCTTGCTATTCATCTTGATAGAGAAGTTAATACCAAATTTGAATTTAACAGAGAAACAAAATTAGTTCCAATTGCTGGCCAGGTATCATTAGATAAGAATGAAAAGGCCGCTGAAAAGAAACCACATTCATGTGCTGATGATCCAGAACTTCAAATGTCTGAACAACAATTCCACTCAGTACAAACTGTCATTTCTAGACATAATCAATCGCTCGTAGAGTTAATTGCTAAGGAGTGTGATGTTACCCCAGAACAAATTGAAGATTTTGAATTATTATTATTTGATCACCAAAAGTCGATCATTGGTGGATTAAACGAAGAATTCATCTTTTCACCAAGATTAGATAACTTGACTTCATGTTTCTGTGCAACCAAGGGATTATTAAACTCATTAGATCAATTATCTGAACAAACTGCAATTCAAATGATTTCTTTATTTGATCATGAAGAAATTGGATCAGTTTCAGCGCAAGGTGCTGATTCTACCTTTTTACCAGACATTTTAACCAGAATTAATGAACCAAAAACTTTCCATCAATCTATGGCAAACTCTTTCCTCTTGTCTTCAGATATGGCACATGGTGTTCATCCAAATTATGGTGATAAGTACGAAGGTAAGAATAGACCTCAAGTTAACAATGGTCCAGTTATTAAGGTTAATGCCAATCAGAGATATGCTACAAATTCTCCTGGGATTGTATTATTAAAGAAATGTGCTGAATTGGCTAAAGTTCCATTACAATTATTTGTAGTTCGTAATGATTCTCCATGTGGTTCTACTATTGGTCCAATTTTATCTGCCAAATTAGGGGTTAGAACATTAGATATTGGTAACCCACAATTATCCATGCATTCTATTAGAGAAACCGGTGGTACTTACGATATTATTAGATTAATTGATTTATTTAAATCATTTTTTGATAACTATGAAATTAATCAAAAAATTCAAGTATAATATAATATAATATAAAATAATACGATAACTAATTAACAAAAAAATTGTAGTATTAAAGTAGGGAATTTTAAGTTAACAAAGGGAATACATTTTGTGTTTCTAGTCCTATTACATTACCCTGAGGGTAGTATGAACAAATTATATAAGTACCCCATACTTCATTACAATATTTATAAGCACAGCCGATGTTGGAAGTATCATTCCATACCAATTGAGTGAAATGGTTGTATACGACATTTTGTTTAGAGTAGTCGTAGGTTTTACTCTCATTGTACCAACCGTAGACAGCATTTATTGGTGTATAGCCAATGGCTAAATTTTCACCATAATGTCCACCAGAATGAGTTAATATCCCAGAGCAGTTATATTGGTTTGCATAGTCTTGGGCGTATTCAAATAGGGTTTCATTCCAAGAAAGAAGTTGAGAACCATGTAAAGATCTTAGTTTATTATGCTCTGATACCATTATATGAGAGAAGTTTGTAGAAGCAGTCGGGGGAGTTGTAGTTGTTGTTGTAGTGGTGGTGGTAGTAGTTGTAGTTGTAGTTGAAGTAGTTGATGTCGTATCTAGTGTAGCTATGTCGCCGACTGTAACCAACTCCAAGTAAACAATATCAACTTTGGTAACCAATGCAGTAAATAAGAATCTAGGAAGTATTTTCATAACTAAAAATACAGATCAATATAGTGTGAATAGGAAAGTAAGGAATAATATATTGACTATGCTCTTTTTTCCTTATCTTTCCAAATTAACTTCAAATATATTAAAACCCAATAAAGAAAGTTATGAAAAAATAAATTCAGTTACAACATTATTTTTGAATAGAGTATCAAAAAGGAAGGTCTCTATTTTATTCATTCATTAACATTAGCATGTTCCATATGGATGGCTGTAACAAAATGGTTGCAAATTTGAAACATTTAGGCTGTGTCGAACTACACACGTGACTTTCTCGAAACCCGACATATAGTTATATAGATTTGAGATCAAACGTAGAATGGATATACAGAAAAATATTTAATAGGTTATCGTAGGAACAAAACATAATGAAAGTAATACTATTCTTTACGTTTATACTTTCGGTATATTCACTTCAAAGTGTTCCTCTTATCCTCTCTTCGCATAGGGTTGTGAAAGGATTGAAATCTAAAAAGACATTTGATCAAGTTCACACTGGCGAAGAAGCAACAAATTTAGCTAAGCAACTCATCACAGAATGTTCATCTGACGAGTACCTCATTGTGAACCAACCAGGATTGATTCTAGAGGATATCAGAATAACGGAGAGGGAGAACTGGCCCTTTTTGAGGAAGTACTTGGCTATGTCTTCGACCGTATTGGGGATTCCCAGATTAAACAGTGTAATTGATTTAGCTTACCTTGAAAAATATATTATTAAGACATGTGATGCTGAAACTATTAGAGTTGTTAACGGAGATGAAGAGGAAGTTGAGCAATATTTTGACACTAGAAAGAGAGTAATTCAAATACAAATGCCTGAGTTGCCAGATGAACCTAATGACAGAAATGAAAGAATATTAAAGCTTGATGATTTAATAAGAAAAATTATTAGAAAATTACCATCTCCACATTATAGTATAATTTTAACATCGGATAAATTAGCTGGCTATCATTTCACCCCAGAATCAATTATAGAAAAATATCCAGAAAGATTTCAAATCTTTAGTGACATTGTCCATGATCCAAGTAGAGAATTTGATATTGAGAGACATGATATGTACCAACAAGTGGAACCAGATTTTAGAGCTCCAAGACATACAAATGATAGATATTTAAGAAATAAAAAGAAGGATGAAATACATCTTTTTAATTATGATTTATGGAAGAAAAATGAACAGTTAATTATGACAATATTAATGATGATATTTGGTTTAATATTTTTGAAATTCACTCAATTAATGAAGTACATATTCACCAAGAATCAAAATAAAAAGTCCATCAAAAAAAAGGGTGGATTATTAGATAAACAGGATTAATGAGAGAGAGGGAGAGAGAGAGAGAGAAAGCGAGAGAGAGAAAATACCAAGATAAATATGGTAATTCTTTTAATAATAATGTTCGTTATTCCCTACTTAAATCATGATTACATTTTTATAAGAGATCGTCTTACTTATTTTTGGGTTATAATTATTATGATATGTCATAATTTCGACGCTCTAATGGCCAGCGGAACAGGTTCTTTATTTTTTTTTCAATTTGAAGTCGATTATGTGTTACTAGTGGCTATCGCCCCGCTAGGGCCCGTATCCGGGGAAGACGATTCCATAATATTTACGGAAATTGTGGAAATACAGGTGGTTTTAAATTATACTAAAACATTCCATAAGTAAGCCCCTTACGCCCCCGGCGATATGATAATATCGGATTTAACACCATTTCCTATCATAGAGTAAATTGTTGTAGAAGAATGAAGGGTACCAAAGTAAATTTAATGCAATTGGCCTCATTTAATATCAGTACCATAAGAAAGGGCAACTAAAGAATGTATATATGGTCATAAAATAAAATAAAATAAAATAAAATAAAATAAAATAATATAAAATAAAATTAATAATTTTCAAAAAGGATAACAAATTTTCCACCAATTAAACACAAGTCATTAGACATAATATAGCTAACCGATACTTAGGTAACCAAGCGACATCCATCAAGGCATGATCTAGCCAATAAATAAGATGTAGAACAAAGAGAATAAAATAACTGGGTGTAAAAATAGAAGAAAAAAAAAAAAAAAAAGCAAATTTACGAAGTAATTTGTAATCTTAGTAAGAGGAGGACATTCACCTTATCAAATGTTGGGCGAATTTACTACCTTTGACCGAAACCGGCACTCACCTTCTTCTAAAGTCTGTAAAAAGAAAAAAACGTAGAAAAAAATTAAGTGTTTGGATGATACATGGGGAATAAATTAGAGTTGATGAGGTAAAAGAGAGTGGTAAGATAAGTGTGTGGAGGCTGCCTTCGGAGAATGTGTACTTAATGGGTAAGTAGGATCAGCTGACAGTCAATGAGCTCACGTACAATGCAGGAGTAACACATAGCCGACTCTCGAAATGGGAGCAGAGATCAGAAGAGAGGAAGAGCAAAAAAAGACAAAGTCGAGAGGAAAACAAACAAGAATAAGAAGAAGAAAAAGAAAGAAGGAAACAAAAATCAAAAAGTCAAAAGGGGGAAGAGTTGGAATAAAGGTAATAAAAGACAATATAATATAATATATATACACATATATAATAATTGTGTGTGTGATCATCTTATGTCCAATTAGTGCATAATGATGTCGTTGGCGACATACATACGATCAGCTGATCAAACTTAATTTTTTTTTTTTTTTTTTTTTTTTATTTTATAGTACAAAATTAAAAATCAGGCAAGGCAATTAAAAATTTCAAATTGGTGAAAATGACAAGAAGCATTGGACGAAAATAAACTTAATCATAAAAATAAAAATAAAATTAAGAAGAACCCGTTCTCTTAAGTATAATAAGCGTGTCGTTTAAGATTGAATTAATTGTGTTGGTTATTCTAATCATTTTAGCCTAAAATCCGACATTTTTTAAAAACAGTTGTCCGACATCTATAGAGAGAAGTCAATTATTTATTGTTTTTCTCCAGTTAAGGAGGGCAAAATATCAGATTAACAAAGTACAGATCCCAACAGGTACACTTAATACATAGAAGAACATCATTAAAGATGGATTACTTGAAGTTCGAGCCAAGACCGAGTGGTAAACATAAGGATAAACAGCATATAATCATTGTAGGGGCAGGGATTATCGGAGTATGTACAGCATATTTTTTGACAATACATCCAAAATTTGACCCTGAAAAGTATCATATTACAATTATTGAAAGTAAACGTGTTGCTGGTGGAGCCAGTGGTAAAGCTGGTGGATTATTAGCACTTTGGGCGTTTCCACAACAGATTGTCCCTCTTTCGTTCGATCTTCATCAATCTTTGAGTAATAAGTATAATGGGGAAGCCGAGTGGGGGTACAGGCGACTTACGACTGTGTCACTTGAAGGTGATTTAAGTGGCATGCAAGGAGACGTTGGATCCTCTGAAGAAGAAGAAGAAGAAGAAGAAGAAGAGGAAGAGCTGAGTGACGAGGATGTAAAAATAGCCGGTACTGGTAAATGGAGACCGGTAAATTATAATGACGATACGAAACAGCATAACGATAATGAAAACAACAACAACAACAACAACAATAATAATAATATTAATAATAACCATCAAAATAATCATAATAATGGTCATATTAACAGTAATAATAATAACCATAATAATAATAATAATAATAACAATAATAGTAATAATAATAATAATAACAATAATACTAAATCTGCAATAATAGAGGAAGAATCATACAAACAAATAACGGAACCAACTCAAGATTCAGATTCTTCCGCAGAAAAGCCACCAAAGAAGGCAGCTAGAAATACAAGATCAACATCAACAGTTTCATCAAACCCATCACCAAACACATCAATATCGCATAAGAATAAATTACCATCTGACCTTAAATGGATCAATTCTGCATTAATAGATTCATGTTCTTCACTTGGTGGAACTGATACTACAGCCCAAGTTTTACCATATAAATTTACAAATTTTATGTTGAAGAAGGCAGTTGAATATAGTAAAGGTTCAATTGAATTAATTATTGGAAAAGTTGAAGAAATTTCATATTCCATGGAAACTGGTCAAGCCACTGGGGTAATATTTAGACCAACATCAGTGAAAAATGAAAGTCAAGAAATAACTTCTGAATTAATTGAATTAACTGGTGAAAAAGTTGTAATGGCTGTTGGACCATGGACTTCAAAGATTTTACCAGATTGTCCAATCTCTGGTTTAAGAGCACATTCTATTACTGTTGCACCATTTAGAGATCAAGCGGTTTCTCCATATGCTGTTTTCACTGAATTGAGAACAGGGCCAACCTCGTATATTTCACCAGAGATATATGCCAGACATGATGAAGTTTATGTTTGTGGTGAAGGAGATTCAGCGGTTGATGTCCCTGAGACTACTGATGACGTTGAAGTTGTTAAGTCAAAGTGTGATGAATTATTTAAACAAGTTGGTAAGATTTCTCCAAATTTAAGAAAGGGTCACATTTTAAAGAGACAAGCATGTTATTTACCTGTTTTAGACGTTCCATCATCTTCTGGCCCACTTATCGGAGAAACTAATGTTGAAAATTTATATTTATGTTCTGGTCATTCATGTTGGGGTATTAATAATGCTCCCGGAACTGGTAAGATTATGAGTGAATTATTATTGGATGGGGTATGTACATCAGCAGATATTTCAAGTTTAGATCCATCATTATATTTTGATGCTAGTGTTTTAGTAGGAGAAGGTGAATATGATGATGAAGATGAAGAAGATAGCAGTAGTGGTGAAGGTGATAATGAAAGTGGTTGGTCAAAGTAAAGTAAAGCAAAGTAAAGTAAAGTACAATAAAATAAATAAAGACAAAAAAAGGAAAAAAAAAGGCAAATTACAAGTAGTCATTTTTGTACATACATATATATATAGCTAAATATTCAAAGAATAATTTTACTAATATTATTATTAAGGTGTAGAAAGCATGAGATGATTGGTGGTCCAATTATTTTTCAGATATTCAAATGATCTGGGAGTCAGCGGATACCCAGTGGCTCAAATAAATGAACCACTTTAGGGTATATAGTAGGGTAAATAGAATGATGACCAAACACAAATCAACTATTTCAAGTATCCTTACGCTTCATTGTGTGTATTAATGGTCCCACTGCACCAACTACATTTCCCCGAAGGGGAACAAAGCTCGATGCAATCGTCCTCGCCGGATAGGCGCCAGCGGAGCGTCTTACAGCATGATTGAAATTATATTCATCTTCGCTCGATTAGGACCCCTACAGTAGGAATTTAACTGTATCAAACATACCCTACATATACTACCATTCCTTAGTTAAATTAGGAAAATAAATTAAAAATTGTACATAGCTCGATACATATTATTCTTACCAAATAGACATTACAAGAGCTTTTTCATTTACATGTAGCCTAAAAAAATTGTGGTTTCAACAATATATTTATATTTATATTTATATGACATTTCTTCAAATTACAAGTCTTTCTTCTTGATCGATTTTTCTTTTATTAAGTACACATAAAAAAAGAGACGCTTAACGTTAAAAAGAAAATATATATCTTACAATAATATGCTTTTTAAATTTAGTTTCTCTTAGCGAAACGTCTTGGACCTCTTTGAGCAGAGATGGCAACGGTTTGGATTGGAATCTTGAAACCTAAAGTCTTGACTAAGTCAGCGGTTTCAGAGTCAACTTCTAATTGACCGTTAGTGTGAGATAAGTCTAAAGCAGAAACTTCTGGGACGTATTGATCCTTTCTTTCTCTTTCTTCTTCTTGTAACTTGAAGGAAATACCTCTAACTGGACCCTTTTGAATTCTCTTCATTAAGTGGGTGGTGTAACCAGCAATCTTGTTTCTTAATCTCTTGGATTGGATAACAGCGATTTCTGAAGTTAATCTCTTGTTGGTTTCAAAGTCCAAGGTTAACTTTGGGTAGAAACGTTCAATTAAAACCTTAGAGGCTCTCTTAACAGTCTTAGTTCTAACACGACCCTAAATAGTAAGTTAGTATAATGAAAAATAAAAGAATACGTTATAATTTGGACAACAAACAACAAATTCCAATAGTCGATACGATAATATTATCAGCAACATAAAATATGATCAGCCATAGTAAATCGAGTGCACTGTCCACTGTCCACCGGGACAGACAGACGGACGTCATATCTGCCCATCTTTTATCGTCTGTCCATTCACTTTGTATATATTTAATGATTTCCAAAAATTTTTCATGATTAAATTTTTTTTTTAGTCAATGTCGGTGGTGATGAAATTTTCACTATCCTCTGATCAGTTCAATAAACTACATGGTCCACTCTTCAAATAGGTATAGCTTTGGTATGTCTACGTTATTGCCATCGTCGTTGTCGTCGTCCCCCTGCTGTATATCTTAGGTACATACCATTTTGCTTGTATAGTTATGTGGTTATAAATTGATTGAAAACCTATAGACCTTTTTTTTTTTCTCTTATGTTAAAATTGGGAGAAAAAAAGAGACTGAGTGCTACCTCTTACTGGGGTCCGGACTGCGTACAAGCTCTTCGTGTCGAAGGGATTTTTTTTTTCTCCTATGAGTACTGCAGGTAATACCGACACTACAATTCTAATGTGGTAATTACATAATGCGGATGTCGTTTTACTAGTGTAGAGGGATGAACAGTCAAACATATCGCACGTGATGCGTGTGACTGCGATATTTATCATCATTTTTGGTAGCAGATGTATATGCACTCCATCAGTCCATAGGTACATACAGCTTGTAGTTAGTAAAAACCGGTATGTTTGAAGGGGTCTGACTGTAAGAGAATTTCGTTTGATGACGCTCCGCTGGTGCCTATCCGGCGAGGACGAGTGCATCGAGCTTGGTTTCCCTTTGCCTTCGGGGAAAGAGTTATCAGAATTAAGGATGCTAGATAGGTATGATATATCCAAAAAGGTAGTGTGAAGAAAGGGGTATAGTACCATGTTCCTGAGCGGAATTCAAAAGGATTACTAGCTACTCAACATGTTTAAATATAACTCTTGAAGTTAACACTAAGAAGTGGAAATAATTAGTGATTTTATCTCTACTTGATTTGAGGTTTTAATTCAAAATGAGTAGCTTTAATATTTATTATTGAATGTACTCTTAAATCCAAGCGTAGCAAGTAAACAGAGAACTTACGATCTTATTATGTCTCTGTTCTTTTCTCAACTACTAGGAACACATTTTTTGCATATGTGTATCTCATTTTCTTCTTGGGGTCAATCAACTTGATTCCACTTCCAATTGCTTCAAAACGAATAGTCTGTATTCCTTCTAGTATTAGATTTTGCAGCCATTTGTATGCAGCACCACATATAATAGAAAGGACCCCAAGAGAGTTATTTGTCTTAAAATCCGTAAAAAAAAATGAAACAACCTAACTTTTTATAAACACATCCAGATAACCCTCGATCCAACAACAAGTTTCACTTCTTTTCGAATGAGTCTCAGTTGTTTCTCTCTACTTCTACTAAAGCAATACAACTTCACCTCTCGTACATAGTACTAATTTCCATTTACCTGCATATTAAAAACCAACACGAAAATCATTATATTACAATTACTGTTTGTTATCAATGAATACTTTAATAATTAATCAATCAATCAATTAAATCGATCAATATAAATCAAACATATAAATTTCATATAATAAATTAATTCTCCGATACAATCTTCAAAAAAAGGAAATTAATTTCAAGCGGAGAAAAGATAAATAAATTATTTAAAAGAGACATATAAAACAGACAAACCAAAAAAACACTCTTGGCATTTATTTAAAACATATTTAATCTTCTTTCTTTTAAACTTTTATTATGGAAGCGAAGGGTAAGTTATTTCATTGTGATGTTTGTTCATCGGATTGTACAAACCGTGTGAGAATACAATGTGCTATTTGCACCGATTATGACTTATGTGTTCCTTGTTTTGCAGCTGGTTCTTCAACAGGAGATCACAAACCATGGCATGATTATCAAATTATTGAACAGAATACATATCCAATTTTTGAAAAAGAATGGGGTGCAGACGAAGAATTGTTGCTCATTCAAGGTTGTGAAACTTTTGGTTTGGGTAATTGGCAAGATATACTGGACCATATAGGTAATAGATCGAAAGAGGAAGTTGCTAAACATTATTTCGAAATTTATCTAAATTCAAAAGAATATCCATTACCAGAAATGAATAAAGATTTTTCAGATATAAGTGCTATTGAATTTTTACAAGAAAGGAAGAAGAGATTGGAAGTACGTAAAAATTCACCATTACCACCCCCAAAGACGAAACCAGTTGCATCAGTACCATTATGTCACGAAATTCAAGGTTATATGCCTGGTAGATTGGAATTTGATCACGAGGCTGAAAATGATGCTGAAGTTCCAGTAAAGGATATGATATTTGATCCTGATGATCTGGCTGGAGATGTTGAATTAAAGTTGACTATCCTTGATATTTATAACTCGAGATTAACCACAAGAGCCGAGAGAAAGAAGATAATGTTGTTAAACAATTTATTGGATTATAGAAAGAATATCAGTAACGACAAGAGGAAATCAAAGGAAGAGAAAGAATTCTTAAAACAAGTCAATGAGTTTATCAGGGTTATGACTCCAGCTGATTTTGAGTCATTTTCAAGAGATCTTCTAACGGAATTAAAATGTAGAATAAAAATTCAACAATTGCAAAACTGGAGGAAAAACGGTATAACCACATTGGAAGATGGTAATAAGTTTGAAAAGGATAAGTTAATACGATCAGCTCAATATCAAAGAATGGGTAATGGTGGAGGACTTGCAGCAAGACACGCAAGTTCTAATTCTTACAGTGGGTCGAACACTCCAATGAGTGGAGGAGGAAGTATATCGAATGGGGGTATTTCCGGTGGAAGAAAGGGATATGGTGTATCACCGCAACCAGAGTTTAAGCCAAAGATTTCGAGTAATAGTAAGAACCCATTGGATATCTCCCATGCAGCTGATTTTGAATTATTATCAAATGAAGAAAAGCAACTTTGTGCAAATTTAAGAATGCTCCCAAAGCCATACTTGGCCATTAAGAATCAATTAATGAAAGAAGCTGTTAAGAATAATGGGGTATTGAAGAAGAAGGATGCAAGACAATCATTAAAAATTGATGTTAATAAAGCATCAAAAATCTATGAATTTTTCGTTCAAATGGGTTGGTGTGCTCAAGGCTAGATTCAGATTTTAGATTTAGAACTATTCTAGCAAGATGATACACAATTGTAAATTAATAATGTAAATATATATATATAATATAAAGCAAACCGGTTTAAGATTGTTAAATGTGTAGGGAAATATATTTTAAGAATATATATAATCTCACAAAAACGTCGTATAACTTCACTCTTTTATTTCACTAATAGTATAATTCAAGGATGAAACTTTCTTCCTCTCCAGTACTAACAAAATGGTTTGCATGTTGTCGTTGGCCTTCAGTTGTATAGAGAATGTGCCTTGGTGGAGGAGGAGGTGGTACTTTTCGCAGTCATTTCTAGCCCCTCCTAGGGCTCACAACCACTATCGGGATCATTGCGATCAATTGCACTCATATTATGACGACACGTCTGCCGTTCACATTGCCTAAACTACAATTCTACACATTGATTGGTTTATTCACGTACAGACGTATACCGAAAACTTATTGATTGATATACTCCTTGCGCTTTGACATGAGAACTTCCGCATTTACAGGTGCTATTCTTTTATTTTCTAGCTTGGTATCTTGTCAATGGTACCCTGCAATTAAATTTGGCGAAGTCCCAACTGAATTAAAGGGGTTTCAAACTGGCGATGACATGTTTTTGGAATGTATCCAGAGACAAATTGATAATGGTGAACATAAGTTCGATGACCAGCAAAGAATTGTGTATGCTCCGTTTCCCAAATGTAAAGAGACAGATGCTGCGTTAGCATTCAAATATGGTGTGAACGAAGATGTGAATTGTACCATTGGATTCACAGACGAGCTCTATCACTTGTTCCAACTCTATATCCATGAAGATGCTCCATTTAGTTGCAGATTGCCGATTAGTGCAGAACCAGATTACATACAGAAGGGTGGAGCTTTCATACCAATAACCTTCAACTTTAGAGGAGAAATCCATGATTCTCATATTGATGTGGATAACTCGTTAAACGTAATCGCTGTTGGTTCACAATTAGACAACGGAAGCGGTGGATCAATTGTTAGTGCCACTGCCTGGGCATCTGGGACAAATTTGACTCGTGTTGTTATTGGTGATTATCTTACTCTTAGCTTAGGTGTCCGTTGGTTACAAGACTTATCCCCATCTGGTGCCACTAGTCATGGGTTACCATTTAATGATGGTTTCTACAAGCTACCAAAGTCGTTTATGAATTTACAAGCGCACTGGTTTTACTTTTATTTAGTAATTTCTGCTGCAATCGGTGCTATAATAATGTATGTGTTTGGAATGAGTTCCAAGAAGAAGCAACATAAAAAGTGGGTTGATCCCGAAGTTGGGTTCTCCAAGAAGGATTAAGAAGCTAAACAAAAAAAAAAATAAAAAACGAAAATAGAAGATTAAGAAGGTTATGGATTATTCTATGTATTTGTAATTTATTTACACTTTTTAATAATTGCTCTTAATAATGCCTCAATTCTTTCACTTGGCTTATCTTCGGCATTTAAGAATTGATTGGTTAATTGTTCAATAAACATCAGGGAAATCTTTTCCTTTTCGTCACCATTTAACATCTTCATCTTGTAAGCTAAGAATTTATTAACAGATAATTGTAATTGCTCGGCCAAGTTTTCACTCTTTGTTGATACGTTTCTAATTGGTAAAGTGATATCAAGCAACAATGTCAGTAAATTGTTTGAATATTTAGATGAGTTTTGCAAATAATTTAATACGTGTAAATAAAGGTATTCTCTATTCAAGTCTTCAAAGTGATCAAAGAGTCTCAAGAAAGCGGAAACAATTTCAAAAAGCTTGCCTTCTTCATGGTTTGGAGTTGGTACAACCTTGAGTAATGCAGGGATACATAAATCAAACACAGTCAATGCAACGTCACCTCTTAAAGCTGGATTGGTTTCTGGGTTCCCAAGCATATTCATATCAGCTTCTGGTAAGTGCTTTAACGATTCCTTCATGTCATCTTCTCCAGTTTGTTCAGGTAAAACAATTAAATCATTATCAAAATCAGTATCCTTATTATTACTGTCGCTTTCGTTTATCTTCTTGTTTAACTCATCCTTTTCAGCTTGTAAGTGATCTTGTTGTTGTCTTTCGGTAATCAAACCCAAGACCTTTCTTCTGGCTAACAATCTAGCAATGTAAGTTAATTCAAATTGAGCGTAGGATAACCACAATTCTAAAGATTCAGGATTGAATCTTAATCCTCTTTGGAAAAGAACTCTGGCACCCTTAGCGTTAGCATTGGTTTCAAACTCATACTTGGCAGCTGATAACCAAGCGTCAACGTTTCTTGGTTGTAATTGTAACAAACGTGAATATACTTTATAAATAATCTTTATAGCACCATTTGATTTGGCAAATTTTAAATATTGACCCCAAATTGTAAGGTCACCTGGGTATCTTCTCGTAGCTCTGTCAAAGATAAACAAGATTCTTCTTGATCCAGCCCAGTCCAGTAAGCTTGGTTTGGTATCTACGAGACCAACTTTAGATAATCTATTATATCTCTTCTTTCTAAGTTTATCCAAATTTGTTTCAAACTCAGCGTATTTCAAGAAATCTCTTGGCTTTGAACCTCTACCTTGAATTCTATGTTCAAAATCAGTTCTTCTTCTCATAATCATAGTAATCTCATTTTTATCAAAAAGACCCTTTTTAGTCAAGTCTTCAAGTTCTGGAACAGATTGTTCAAGATAATATCTAACCTTTTCAGCCATCTTTATATGTTTTTAGATCAAATTCAACTTTCTTAAAGATTAATGATTAAAGTAATATTCTAATATTGAAAGATGAGATGAGATGAGCCTTAGATAATTTTTCAATATTACTAGAGAGATGTCTATATACAGGATTTGATCATACTAATTACTATGTAACCCAGGAAATGGGTGCGAAAATAGTGGGAATAAACTAGGACCAAAAAGGAAGGTACGCGCCTTTTTCAGAAAGGGCAGCAAAGTTCAACTTAGTGTATACTGTAGCTGTATTTAACTAGGTTACTGTTTAGTGTATATGGGTTTTAGGAAAAGAAGAAGGATGAAACAAAAAAAAAAAGAACAAATGCTCCAGGAGGGGTTTGAACCCACGACCGTCGCGTTCCTCACACGACCGTGACTTATGGTATAACCAAATCGTCGTAATACGGCTATAAGCACGAAGCGCTAACCTCTGCGCCACTAGAGCATCTGCGAGAAAAAATCTATTAATTTGAACTAACTTTAGACCAGCTTTCAATATTTTTTATTGCCAAATTTGTCAATTTGAACACTAATGAATGGGTTTCTTAGGTTCAAAACTTGGTTTAATGGGGTGCTTAGCCTTTAGTAAATATTGCTGATAGAAAATTAGAAGGAAAAAAGATAATTTTGGTTTACAATTCTTGCAAGATTTATATATTTTGGATTAATCGCCTGATATGGATTCTACACTTTCTTCCTCCTTCAGAAGCAATCTCTTTACATTTTCATTCTGCAACTTACATTTAATATAATGCAGAACCAATACAACAACATTAACCAGATCAATTGCTTCTGAAAATGTTGTTGAAGATGAATTGTAATCAAATTAAGCTTTTGAAAATTTGCGATATGGAAAATAAAAGATTTCAAAAAGCTAAACACATTTTGTTGATTTAATTGTATATATTCAAATATTTATGTGGTTTGGGGGTTTCGGTATATTAGATTATTCATAATTGGAAGGTCTTCTTCTTGTTATTTTCGATTTATTCTTGCTTTAATATTAATGGCATGCCATGGTTCTATATTCACTCAGTTGTACGTGCTGTCCCCAAAAGTGATGGCCAAGAATGGCCCCAACAACAGTAGCAATCATATACCATCCATTGTAAGTCATAAACACTAACATGAGCATAAATGAATAACCAACTTGGAATCCGTAACCTAAAGATTTCAGCCATTTAAATAAAGCTGAAGATTCATCTTGGTTATGTACAATTGGACTATTTGGATTATTATTCGTGTAAATAATATTCTTCTTATTCCATTTTGCAAACCAATATTTAGTAAATTCATATCCAGCTGAAATTAAAACAATTGCTGCAAGGGTAAATAAAAACTGTGGAAAGGTTTTAACGTGCCACCATTTATAGACGACGCAAGTATTCTTCCAATCCCAAGTGAAAATCATCTAAAAAGTTAGTAAGTGAGTAAAAATAATAAAAAATAATTAATGTGCAATAGAGTTTTTTATAACAAAATACACTTCAGCTCTCTCAGACTCCTCTTGATATAAAAATGCATAAAATAATGCTTCAACTAGTGCAGAAGTAGACAGTACTCATTATAGGGCAAGTTCAACCAATGAGAGTCGAGCTTGATCGCAAACACCCTCGCCTGATAGGCGCCAGTAGAACGTCTTTTATTGTAAACTGTAAGAAGCATAGCCAAAGAGTTCTAAACCATCATTTTCGCCGGAGGAGTATTTGGAGTAAAAAAAAGAAGGTCTTATTATCACTATCATATAAAAATGATAAACCAAGAGTCTAACCACCGTACACATTACCGTGCTCTAAAGTATTTACTCGAAACACAATTAATTTATCTATCCATGATACATACATTCATTTTACACATATCGTGTGGCATATCAGGCATTGAATGATCCATTTTAGACGTACGAGCAGCGCTTCCAAGATGAGATGAATGGTCCATTTTCAATAAAAAGATAAATCAGTAAAATCAAGGGAGTATTTAAATAAAACGTTGGGTGGTTTTACGATATTACGATATCCAAAGATGGAAAAGATAAGCGTAAAATGAGCACATTTCTTTAATATGTATTAATTATGTGTACGTATTTAATGTCTCAGTAATTGCTCACATGGTCACATGGTGCCACCTGCATATGGTTTTCTTTAAAACATCCCAATTTTATTCAATCTACACAAGGCTATTCCACCAGTAATAATGTAAGGAATTATCCTAGCAATTGAATAGATGAAGGTTACAACTCCAGAAGAAAGGGAAGCGCACAGTGCTTTTGTTGTGGCTGAGGGGACTAAGGGTTTGTTGATAGGTGGGTTGGCCGCCTTGGGTATATACGGCTATGTGAGGAGATACCATGCGCTCACATTCAAATCATTCACACCAAGTGTAAAGGCAGCTCTCCTTATAATGCCTACAATTTCTTTGTGCTCATTCTGGGCAGAAGAGGGTTCTAGAGAGTTTGACATGAGAATGCATAGCATTGAAGATGGTGAAGCAAAGCTTATAGAAGAGTATCACGAGTGGAATAGAAAACCACTACTGGAAAAAATTAAGTACACTGTCAACGACAACAAGTACAAGTTATTACTAGGTCTGTATGGAGCCTCTTTTTTTGCCGTCCGGGAACTCTCACGTAGGAGAGTTGGAATTGAAGCTCAAAATATAGCTAAGAGAAAACTTTCGATTGGTTCAACCATTGTATTCTTAGGTTTGCTAACTATGATGTCAAAGAAGGATGAGCCAAAGGATGATGAAGAATGGAAGAAGTTTTTAGGAAAGTAGAGACCGAAGGCAAGAGATGAGCAGGATATTATTTTTTAAAAAGTGACTGCTCCATATACAGATGTATCACTTTTTTTTGAGATATTCCATATAGTGGAGTTGGCGGGTTCCCAGGTATTATTTGCACCCATTTTTCAGTTCGCATTATCTTGTAAATTGAACAAGATAACTATAGCGAATCAGAAACAACCCACAGGTTTTTCCTGAAACACCCTCATCCCCACCAGTGACACTCAATGCTACCCCTGTCAAATGACCCTACCCATCTTTCTTGCCATCTTTCTTCCCCTGCCTGCTTTGTTTCATGAAGTAATACTTTGTAAATATTTCTTGTACATAACCTGTATATAGACCTCAATGATTCATGTTCCTCATTACACAGCTAAAAAAAAAATTAACGAAAACTCTGCTTACAACTTTGACCTCCAATAGTATCGGTAGAAATGGCTCCAAAAAACAAGAAACCTTCAAACCAAGGAGGTAAAAAGCAAAAGGAATTAGTTCAAGATGAGCGTTTCCAAGCTATTGTCCTTACAGACTCGTTTGAAACCAGATTTATGCCATTAACTTCAGTCAAACCAAGATGCTTATTACCATTAGCAAATGTCCCATTAATTGAATACACTTTGGAATTTTTAGCAAAGGCTAACGTTAATGAAGTTTACTTAATGTGTTCTTCGCATGCTGACCAAATTCAGGAGTACATTGCAAGCTCTAAGTGGTCCAAGGCTAGTTCTCCATTCAATATTACCACTATCATGTCATTAGAATCGAGATCAGTCGGTGATTCTATGCGTGATCTTGATAACAGAGGGTTGATTACTGGAGACTTTCTCTTGGTAAGTGGTGATGTTGTTACAAATATTGACTTTAACAAGGCTATGAATTTCCATAAGCACAAGAAGAGTTTAGACAAGGACCATATTGTTACCATGGTATTAACCCAAGCTTCACCAAACCACAGAACTAGATCTGTACTTGAACCTGCCAGTTTCATCATTGACAAGAAGACAGACAGATGTGTCTACTACCAACCAATCTCACCTTTGAATCAACTTGGAAGTAAAAAACATAGAAGAAGTAGAAGAAATGGTGATAACACTATATCGATTGATCCAGAATTATTAGAAGACTTGGAAGATGAATTTAGTATCAGAAACGATCTTATTGATTGTCATGTTGATATTTGTACCCCAATTGTTCCACAAATTTTCCAAGAAAATTTTGATTATCAGTATTTAAGATCTGATTTCGTTAAGGGTGTCTTAACTTCGGATTTATTAAAGAAGACCATTTACAGTTATATTGTAAATAATGACGAATACGCTGCAAGAGTTGAAAGTTGGGCAACTTATTCATCTATTTCACAGGATGTTTTGGCTAGATGGAGTTACCCATTGGTTCCAGATTCAAATTTATTAGATTCACAAACTTTTAGTTATGAATTTAATAATATTTACAAAGAAGATAAAGTTGTTTTGGCACAACTGTGTAAAATTGGTACCAGTACTGCAATTGGTTCCAACACCACAGTTGGAGAAGGTTCATACGTTAAAAGATCAGTTTTAGGTAGAAATTGTAAAATTGGTAAAAATGTTAAAATTATTAATTCATTCATTTGGAATAATGTTACAATTGAAGATAACTCAATTATTGAAAATGCCATTATTGCTGATAATGTTAAGATTGCTTCTCAGGTAACAATTAATCCTGGTGTTGTTCTTGGTTTTAATGTCCAAATCGGTGCCAACAAGAATATTGCTCAAGGAACAAGAATTATTGAAATGCCAATAGAAAGAAGTGATGACCTTGACGATAATGACTCATCATTTGCTAGTGAAGAAGATGATGAAGAAGAAGCTGAAGTTGATGATGAAGTTGTGGAAAGAAAAGAAACAAACGCTATCCCATCCATAGGTATTCAAGACGTTGATTTAGTAGGTGAAAATGGTGTTGGGTTTATTTATAATTCTGAGGGTGATGAATCCGACTCTGATCTTGATTCAGATTCAGAATTCAGTGACCATCAATCAATTGCTTCTAATAGCAGTTCTGGTACCGCCACTGGTGGTATGATTTATAGATTACAAGGATTAAATATATCTGATGATTCTATTGCATCATTAACTACCCACAAACATAAAGTTGCCAAGAGACGTGCTCAAAAGAATAGAAGGTTATCATCTACCTCAATTGTTTCAACAGATTTTGAAGGTGGATACTCTGAATTTGATGATGATGAAGAAGATTTTGCAAAGGAAGCACTTGCTACCGTTCAACGAGCTCTTGAAAATAATCACGATATAGATACTGCATTGTTAGAATTGAACACCTTAAGAATGTCATATAATGTTACCTATCATGAAGTCAGATTGGCTACTGTGGATGCCTTGATTACTAGAGTTGTTCATTTTATTTCTACTGGTACTTTGGAAGTCAAAGAAGCTACTGAAAAGGTTTTCAGAGCATGGGGTCCACTTTTCAGAAGACAAGTCTTTGATGGTGAAGAACAAGTTGATCTTATTCAATTAATTCAAAATAAGGTTGTAATATTGGATAATTCATACAATCAAAAAATATTATTTTTCTCCATTAATATATTGTACGATGAAGAAATTATTGAAGAAGATTACATTTATGAATGGTGGGATTCACCAGCTTCAAGTGCCACTGAAGTCTTGGATACTGTTAAACAATTAACTGGTAAATGGGTTGAGTGGTTAAAGGAGGCTGAAGAAGAAAGTGATGAAGATAGTGATTAATCCAAAAAATGATTATGAATGATAAGCATAGTATAGATATAGATACAAATTACAATACAAGTACAAAAATTAATATTATAAAATTAAAATTTTAACAGAAGCATTATTATCACAATGTAGTAATTTGGTTGAGTGTACGAAATCAGTTTCTACCTCTACTTTAGGATGGGTGTAGTTGGTCTGCATTTGCGACAACTTTCCAAGATGTGCGCGCGTAGTTATACTGGCTGCAAAATGTATTTGACTTTGCAAACATTCTTCTTTAGTGTCTAATTGTATTTAGCAAATAGATTTAAAAACTTGTATGGAGGTTCAAGGTAAAAGCGAATCCAATAGGAGATTGAGGACCATTAAGGCTCCAGGGTCTTTTAATACATTGCCACTAAACCAGATTAGTGCTTTTGAAAACATATATTTTCCACCTAAATTGAAAACTGCGTCAATTAATAAGTCTGTTGGATTTTTAACAGAATCAAGAGAGAAGGGCAAAGTAGGTAGCCTTCCTATATTGAAGAATCCAAGTACATTTACCGATAAGATCATAATTAATCCTTTTCCTTCAAATTTCCAGCCTGTGAATGTGGAAGATTCTAAAAGGATCTTGTCCATTTCTTCAAACGAAGAAGGTTCAAATGGAGTTGAGGATACATTTTACGAGGCTTCAGCGGTTCTTTCACCACCAGCAGAAATCCCAAAGACTGAAAATATGAATCTTTCGTATATTGAGTTTGAAATGAGAGAAACCATTAGATTTCAACAAGGTGAACCAAGTGCTCCAGTTGAATATGAATATGAATTTGCATCCATTATTGAATATGGGTTTAGCCCAGTAGTTGAGGTAAACTTTCCCGCAATGGGTCAACCGTTGATTACAAACGAGTCGCCGTTGAATTTGAAGTTATTAAGCTCTTCATCTAATGAAATCATGCTTAGAAAATCAGCCCCGTTTTGTAATATAATAGACAAGGAAACTTCTGTTTTGCTCAATATTTTAGATCTGGAATTTGAAAAAATTGAAAACCAAGAAGATCAAGAAGACACAAAAGAATATAGTTGGCTTACAAGATTAAGACATTCAATTTTTGGATATGCATACTCAGAATATTTATTATCAAATCCATGGTCTGATTTCTTTATCGAAGAGGGGAAAAGAAATGTGATAGGGGATGTGGATGAAGAAGAGGAGGAAGCAGAAACAGAAGCAGAAGAAGCAGAAATGGATGAAGACGAGGTGACAGAAGAAGAGGTTGAAGAAAGAGAAGATTAGAAATAGCTACCCGTTTTCCTTAGTCTATATCATTATATTAACGAACTCCCAAAATATCTCTTCTAAATTTTTCTCTAGTAAGTTCATTCAGTTTATTGAACTCATTAAGTTCTTCTCTATCAAGAGATGAAAAGTAAATTGAAGCTCCAACCCAAGAGCCCAATGAAACATTTGCAATTGCTTCAGACCAAGTTTGCCGTATCTCCCCAAGTATGTACTGCTGTAATCCAATAATGTGCGACAACCCACCTGTAATGACAATATTTTCTAATGTAATTGACCTTACATCAACTTCATTCTTCTTAACAACTGAGAGAATATCTGTAATTACCTTGGAAGACTGTATTAGCGAGATTAAAATTTTATAACGGGTAGAAGAAGGTATACTGATTGAATCTGTCACCAAAAATACACTTTCATCTTCATGGCTCTCTGGAACATAAAATGATTGAATAAAGTTCTCGATCAATTCAAAACTTGATTCCAGCTCAAGTAGCGAACTTAATTGGGGATTTCCCAATTTCAATAACTGTTCTAATACTTTATAGTGCAAGACTTTCCCTGAGAATTGATCATTCTCCTTTGCATTTAATATCCTTAAATCTGATATTGAAGATATGACTGTGGACAGCCACCCCATATGTATTACAAGCGAGGATGTTCCACCGGATGCTATAGTTTCCATTATTGGTTCAGAGATGCAGGCAATAGATCTGAAACCCAATTTTGTAAATAAAAGGGTTGAAAGTTCCCGTTTCTCCAGCAATGAAAGGAAAGATGGCTCAATTAGCACAACTCTAACTGTGGATGGGTTAATGAGCATTGCCTGTAAAAGTTCAAGTAAAATGCCTTGTAAACAAGTAGCGACAGATGTTGATCTCGTTTCTAACGTGTATCTCTTTGACACAACCTGATGAATGGGGTCACTTAAGAATGCTTTCGCTATTTCTCCTCTTTGAAATTCAGTCATTGACAGATCATCTAAGTAGTAGTTTGGAGGGAACCATGATGTATTGTCGTACTGGAAGATGTTAAGTTTCTGGGACACTGGCCCCACAAATTTTTCTCTTGGAACGTTATAACCCGGAATACCAGCTCTAATATATCTACTCCCAATATCTAAAATCACCAAAACCATTAAACAACAGCAGCGACGACACAACAAAAATATAAATAAGTAATAATAATTCTTACTCTACTTGTGATTCCTCCTTGTTTATTACATTTCATGGTTTTTATGGATTTTCACGTGACTTTCATGTGACTCCATACATATTTTCCAAAAGTTTACCAAAAGAAGTTTTTTAATTTGTTTTTTTTTTAATTGTTTTTCATAAATTTAAAATCCAATCAATCAAAACAACAAGCACTTTAGTTTGAGTATCATCTCCTTGGTGTAAAGATGTCAGCGTTGTTAGACTCAAAAGTTCTTCTTAGCAAAAGAGCGAATAAGATAGCAGAGCTTCTTCATCTTATCCAGGATCCATTCTTTAGTAACACCGCGCAAAATCAAGTTGAAGGATTAGAAAGTACATTGAAAGAGCATGAACAGGGCAAAGAGTTTGACCTTGATTCAATAACCAATGGTGACTTACAAGATTTGATAGAGGCTGCGGTAAGGGATCAGATATTCCGCCCGGAAAGGGTAGCTTCCACAGCCATAACTGGTCCTCCTGCAACCTCCGTTCAACCTTCAAATGTTCCAGAAAAGAGGCGTGCAGATGGAGCATTGGAACATGCTCCTCCTCCTAAGATTTTAAGATCGGGCCAACAGGATATTCAAAGTCTTCGTTCAGTAAGGACTAGAAATGATGGCAGAAGACCAGCTAGCAGCATCAGCCATGCTTCATCAACAACTAGGGCACCAGTGAAGCCATTCCATGATATCAAACTGGAGCCATTCAATAACAATATAAGCAAGAGCCTATTTTCCAACAATAGCAATAAGAACCATAGTAATAACAATATCAATCATCATAATAAAAATAATAATAATAATAATAATAATAATAATAATAATGCTGGCAGCGTTGAGTTTTTGGACCGAGAGATTACTGATTTAGATATCTTAACAGTTCCTGAACATTACCCCACGAAGCCACATTCTGTTTCATCTTTAGCAGAATTATACTACTTAACTCAAACTCTCCCGTTGATAAAGCTTTTACCGCAAAGTCAAAAAACCTTAATGACCGAAAATTATGAGTTGGCATTGCTTGAAGGTAAGATTGCAGTATTGTATTCAAGAATAGAAGAATTGAAAAGACAAGGGAAATGGTCACTCAGACAACCTATTCGATTCAAAGAACCTATAAAAGGAAATACTCATGGTTACAATTTGATTGAGGAAGGTAAATGGATGGCTGAAGATTTTAAGCAGAGTTCTAAATATAAGAAGGCATGTTGTTACATGATGGCACAGGCCGTTTCTGATTACTGGACATACGGTAAGCTAGTTTGTATAACGAGAAAAGAAATCAAACATATTGAAGTAAAGGAAGAATCAAAGGAAGATGATGAAATTGTTAAAGAAACCATACCGGATATGATTGAAGACGTAATAGTTGATGAAAATCTTAAAGAGCAGAAACATACTGATGAAGCTGAAGAGGAAGATGAAGAGGATGAATTTGTTGACGCTAAAGCTGTTTCTACTTCTGAGACTATTGATGTACTGTTACTTCTTTCGAAAAGTAATGATAAGACTATATCATCTACTTTGACTGATGGTGGTCTCACGACTAGTGTGGATGCACTTTCCAAGAAAAAGAGTGCTAATACCAATTCACCATTCAAATTGCATGTAAATATAAATGATTTAAAGAAAATTGATCAATCTCTTATTTTAAATTTACCCAAGTTTACAGCATTTGATGATGCAGAAAATCCAAATAAGATCATAAAGCCACCAAGCGCTACCGAAGCCCCAATAACGACAGTATCCAGATTGTTGTATCCATTAGAAGATGACGATGATTGGTATAAGGTTATTGTTAAGGAAAGTTCATCAAACTCTAAACATACTACGTCACATGGACCACCAGAATACCAAAAGGGCCTTTTTGGATTTCAGTCACATCGTAGATTTAATAGTTTGAAACCTCCAAAACCACCGTTAATTAAAAACATTGAATTTCGATCTCCAACTATTTGGTTACCACAAGATGATAAATATTTAATTCATTATGTTGCTGAATTTTGTTTCAATTGGCAGTTAATTTCTGAACATTTACTGTCATCAGCTGCTAGTATGAAGAAGTATGAATCGAATATTGAGAGAAGAACTCCATGGCAATGTTTTGAGAGATACATTCAATTAAATGAAAAATTCCAATTTTCAGATATGAAAGGGGTTTATTCATACCATGCTCAACAATGGTTAGAACAAGCGCATAAGGCACAACTGACAACGAAGAGAAGAATTTCACCATTGGGGGTTGGAAATGAATCCATTCAAAGAGGTCATAGAAGATTACGTTGGGCATCAATGTTTGACGCAATGAGAAAATCTATGAAAAAGAGAGAAACCAATCAAGCCCAGGCTAAGGTTAGCAATAGAAGGGGTAATGAATATGGTGCAAATAGTAGTAGCAGCAGTAATGGCAACAGTGCCGTTGGTAATAGCTCTGGATCTAATAACAATAGCACTGGTGCTATTGGAAAGAGACAAAGTGATAAAGTTCCAACTCCTGCTGAGCTTTCTAAATTAAAGCATGAAAGAGATAAGACAATTCAAGAGGCATACCTTAATCAACAGACCACTAGATCAAGGATGATGGCTGCAGTTTCTCAACAACAGAAGCAACAGCAACAACAGCAACAAACTTCAGGCAATAGACCTTCAAGTTCGGGCGGTAATGGACCAAAGATACCATCTTCTTCTTCAGGTTCAAGTGCTAATGGATTAGGTCCATCCAATACAGGAATTCCACCAAATTCGCAAGGTCCAAAATCTATTCCTCAACAATCACAACAACCTATGAAGAGACCAACTTCACCAGGCGGTACACCATATACACCAGAGCAAATACAACAACTACTCCAAATACAAAAACAAAGAAGATTCATGCAACAGCAACAGCAACAGCAACAGCAACAGCAACAGCAACAGCAACAACAACAACAACA
Source organism: Dujonia santamariae (assembly GCA_030578175.1). NCBI lineage: Eukaryota > Fungi > Ascomycota > Pichiomycetes > Serinales > Debaryomycetaceae > Dujonia > Dujonia santamariae. The sequence continues at coordinate 120,548 of JANIVZ010000023.1, forward strand.
GCAACAAAAACAATTGCAACATCAACAACAACAGCAAGGAGGGCAAGGACAACTTGATATGATTGGTAAACAGGGTACATCATCAATGATGATGCAAAATGGTCCAAAGCAATTGAATACTCCAATAAGTGGTGGAGTTCCAGGTCAAGGAACTTATCCACAGGGAGTTTCAGGTACAGGACCTGGTCCAAGACCACAAAACACAGGACCTGGTGGTCCAAGCGGAGTTGGTGTTGGAGTGGGACCTGGCCCCGGACAACCAAAACCAAGAATTCATTTTGCTCCTGCTCAAGTTTCAGCAATTATTAATTCAATTCAAACCAAGAATCCAAATTTAAGTAAAGAACAAGTTACTAAATTGGCAGCAACCTACCTTGCAAATCTTCAACAACAACAGCAACAACAGCGTGCAAAGCAACAACAAATTCAAACACAACAACAACAAATTCAACAACAGCAACAACAACATAAATTGAATCAACAGCAAACACAAATTCCGATTTCTCAGCAATCTACCTCTGGTGGATATGTAAGAACAACCGTTGGTCAACAATCACATCCTCAACAAATTCAACAGGGGAGAAAGATTAATCAAGGGCAGTATGTACCAAATCAACAACAAAACCAACCTCAAATTGCTACCCTTACCCCACAAGAGAGAAACCAACTTCAAATGCTTAAAGCTGCAAGAATTGCACAACAAGAGAAACAACTTCAACAGCAAAAGATGTTATTGCAACAACAACAACAGCAACAACAACAATTACAACAACAAAATCAATCACCATTGCAATCGCCTCAAGGTTTACAACTGAAGCTGCCTGCACAAGGGGTACAATCACCTCAATTACAACAGTCAACTGTTTCGAGTCCAGTTGAAGGTAGTAATATGACCAGACAAGAGTATGAGCAGAGAAAGAAGATTTTAATGCAAAAGCAATTACAACAACAACTCCAACAACAACAATTACAATTACAGCAGCAGCAGCAGCGTAATGGAAGTGGATCATCATCTCAGAGCCAATCACCTACAAACTTCCCAAATAATCGAAATAATTAATGAATCTTTGCATGATATTTACGAATATATACAAATTAATATAAATATAAATATAGCCTAAGAATGCTTGTAGTGGCAGAGTATAAGAGAAAACCTCATTAATTAATTAGTTAGTTAATTAATTAATTAATTAAATACAAAGAGTAGTTCGTAAAATGAAATATGACAATGATTTATGAGATGGCTATGGTTAGTTAGAGAAAGTATGCTGATGCGTGTACGGCGAAAACCCCGTATGACGTTAAACGAACAAAATCATATATAAATTAATAGGTGAATAAAATATTTAAATATACAAAAAGGATACAAGCGGTTAATGCGTGATACATAACGGCTTAGCGACACCTCAATCGTATTAATATAATAATATTTTCCACATAATCATCGTATCATATGTTGCATCATATGGGTGCCATATGGCATTCAGTGGTCGTATCTTCCTTCATATAGACTGAAATTTCTCAAATCTTCTGATATTTTCTTAGCAGCCGATTTTCACCTGAGCCGATTAAATCAAATATAAAGGTCAGGGCATGGGTCGTAGACAAGGTCAGCAAAGAAGAAAGTGATTTGATTAGTTCAACCGAAAAGGAAATTAAGATTTTATACTACTGATGCCTGAATTTGACGTTATTGTAATTGGTGCCGGTGTCATCGGACCTGCTATCGCTACTGCTCTTGCCAGACAAGGTAGAAAAGTGCTCATTGTGGAGAGAAGTTGGGAAAAGCCTGACAGAATCGTTGGTGAGTTGTTACAACCGGGTGGGTTGAAGGCGCTCAAGGAGTTGGGTATGGCTCAGGCTGTAAATAACATTGAAGCTATTCACGTTGAAGGTTATTACATCAAATTTGACAAGAGAGCTCTCGCTATTCAATACCCAGACAAGGCAGAAGCCAATATAACCAAATCATTCCAACCAGTTCCAGGCTGTGTTTTCAATGGAAACGATAAGTTGGTCACAGACTCCACCATAAAAACCGTCGACTGGGACAACGACGAAAGGATCAGAGGTATTGCCTTCCACCATGGTGATTTCTTAATGAATTTGCGTAGCATAGTCAAGCTGGAATCCAATGTAACTGCCTTAGAAGGTACTGTTACCAAAATCACAAGAGACGCCGAAGGTGTTATTAAAGGAGTAGAGGTTAAGACTACAGCCGGTTCTAAAAAGTATACCTCAAAGTTGGTAATTGGATGCGATGGGATCTACTCCAAGTTCCGTAAAGAATTATCACCAAAAAACGTCCCAGTCATTGGATCATACTTTATTGGGCTTGAATTGAAAGATGCTAAGTTACCAAAGCCAAATTTTGGCCATGTCATATTGGGTAATCACGCTCCAGCCATTATATATCAAATCTCTCCACATGAAACTAGAATTCTTTGTGCCTACAAGACCACCAAGGCTCCAGGTACAGAAGATGTTTACCAATACTTAAAGAATGATGTATTACCATCGCTTCCAAAGGAAGTACAACCTTCATTTAGCATCGCAGTTGAAGAAAAGAAGTTCAGACCAATGCCAAATCAATATTTACCAGCCATGAAGCAAGGTTCTGAAAAAGGTTTAATTCTTCTTGGCGATTCATTGAATATGCGTCATCCATTAACTGGTGGAGGTATGACCGTTGGTCTCAACGATGCAGCTCTTTTAGCCAAGTTATTACATCCATCCAAGGTGCCAGATTTTGAAGATTACGCTCAAGTTACCAAACAATTAGGTCTCTTCAACACAAGAAGAAAGAACTTAGATGCAGTTATAAACACATTATCAATTGCTCTTTACTCACTTTTCGCTGCTGATAAGAATTCATTAAGAATCTTACAAAATGGTTGTTTCGAATACTTCCTTTTAGGCGGGGCTTATGCAAGTGTTCCAATGGGACTTTTATCTGGGGTATTACCATACCCAATGTTATTATTCAACCATTTCTTCACTGTTGCCTTCTATGCTATTTACTGTAATTTCTGTGAAAGAGGTGTATTAGGATTCTTAATTGCCCTTTTCGAATCTGTTGAAACATTTATTACTGCTCTGTTAGTATTTGGTCCATATTTATGGAAGGAATTATCTTAAACCACATAAAAAAGAAATCATATAAAAACCGAATATAGACAAAATTATAGGTTGAGATAGTATTAAGTAATCTTCCTAATTAAATAGAAAAGTATGTAATTTTAACAAAACGAAATAAAAAAAAGTTTAGATTTAAGATATTAATTATTTCAAATCAATAGTAAGAGAAACTAATTACAAGGCACTTACTTTACTAAGACGCTCCACTGGCGCCTATCTTGCGAGGTCACCTAACTGTGTTGAGCTTGCCTCCCTTCGGTCGCCTCGATTGTAGGATTAGAGTAAGAATATATTCCCAATTCGAGAACAATTCTCGATACAACTATTCTCCACGGCTAAAAAAAAAAAAAACCCTAGCCAGGGCAGAACCCACAACGAAGTAAAAATACGTATAGAATAGAAGTCGCTCCGCTGGCGCCTATCTGGAGAGGACACCTAACTGCGTTGAGCTTACTTTAGTTTCATTGTATGTAAATTCCCCGTTAGGGGAACAAAGCTCGATGCAATCGTCCTCCCCGGATAGGGGCCCTAGCGGAGCGGTATTCACCAAAAAGAAGTAAACACACATACGCATAGATCACAAGACACTCCAGATGAACATACTCAGAGAGCTGATAATTGCCAAAAGAATTCGTCTCCCTTTAATTGTTAGATTTCCAAGTCTTTTAAGGTAAGAATTATCCTCCATAGTGGGTTTAATTAAATATAATATAATATATATACCGGTCGGTCTCATGGACCCTGGGGTCTTGCCCTCGGCTCTGCCCTGGAGCCCTGCCCGTCCGTTCTACCCGATTGAGTCTAGCTTGCTTTAGACATAATAGTATAGAATAATTCGATATACACGATGACCAAATAATAAAAGGATACAATTACGATTATATAATCAGGAAAGATGAAAAAAGTTTAAATAAATAGTTAGTTGCGAATTTCTATGGCGTATTTGACATCTGCTGCCAAGCCAAAAATATAGCAACCTCAGCCTCAAGATAGCCCAAAAGACATATCAAAAAGAAGGTAAAAAAGAGAACTGAAAAAACTATATTTCACAATACATTTTTTTTTTCCAATCTCCTGTCTCTTCTCCGCTGCCCCTTTTTCCTTACCGACTTAGCTTAGCTGATACCAATTGATTCCGCAAGCATGCCACTTCTCGACGATTCGGCTCCTCTCTTGGGCACCTCAAGACAATCTACTTTAACAAAGATTAAAACTGAAGTCATCGATACGTTTTATCTTGCAGCTGGGTCTTCTCCTGTCAACTATCTTTTAGTGTTCGCTCCCTTGGGTATTCTTTCCGAGCACTTGGGCTGGTCTTCAAATGCTATCTTCTGGCTCAATTTCTGTGCAATTGTCCCGCTTGCTTCGTTGTTAGCTTTCGCAACTGAAGAGTTGTCCGAACACGTTGGTGAGACCCTTGGTGGGTTATTGAATGCCACTTTTGGTAATGCTGTTGAGCTTATTGTCTCAATCATCGCCTTGAGGGATAACCAAGTCAGAATCGTTCAAGCAAGTATGCTTGGTTCTATCTTGTCCAACTTGCTTCTTGTGTTGGGTATGTGTTTTGTTGCTGGTGGTCTTACCCGCGTCCAGCAAACGTTCAACCAAACTGTTGCCCAAACTATGTCGTCCTTAATGGCATTGGCAACTGCTGGGTTATTGATTCCTGCTGCCTTCCATGCCTCGTTACCTCAACCTAACGACACAAAGCACGGGTTCCCAGAACCCGGCTCGTCCGATTTATTGATTCTTTCATTATCTCGTGGTGTTTCCATAATCTTGTTAACAATCTACGTACTTTTCTTAGTGTTCCAATTGAAGACCCACAAGTCATTATTTGAAGAACAGATGCAAGACGCTACAGATGACGGAATTATTACCTCAAACGGTGACCTGAACAACCTTATGGCTGATGTATTATCAAACAATAAACTTTTGGAAGAGAAAAAGCACTTGAGCGTTGTTGGTTCCTTATCCGTTTTAGTTATTGCAACCATTGTTGTTTCCCTTTGTGCCGATTTGCTCGTTGGTGCAATTGACCCAATAGTTGCATCTTCTGGTTTATCAAAGACATTCATTGGTTTAGTCATTATTCCAATTGTTGGTAACGCTGCTGAACACGTTACCGCCATTGTTGTTGCCATGAAGGACAAGATGGACCTTGCCATTGGTGTTGCTGTTGGCTCTTCATTACAGATCGCCCTTTTTGTTACCCCATTTATGGTCATTGTTGGTTGGATTATTGACGTACCAATGAGTTTATACTTTTCTACTTTTGAAACTGCCATCTTATTCGTTTCAGTTTTCATAAGTAATTTGGTTATCTTAGATGGTGAAAGTAATTGGTTAGAAGGTGCAATGTTATTAGGTACTTATTTAGTTGTTGCATTAGCTTTCTTTTACTACCCCGATACTGTTGGTAATTAGTGTTTTTGTCAATAATTGATGGAAATCTACAAATCAAAAAAGAAGACAAATTGTAAAAAAGAACAACAAAAACAAAAACAAAAAACAAGAGTTCAATTCAATGAAATTAAAACGGTAAAGCTTAACTTCTTTATATGAATATCAAGTATTAATTACTTTAAGTAAGTAATTTGTTAAATACATAATCATGTACAATACTATATCAAAATATTTCAAAAAAATATTTAGAGATCTCAAGCTTTATTCCACTAATGAGAAATTTAAATAAGACTAAGAAGAACGACCGAAGGGAGACAAAGCTCAAAGCAGTTAGGTGTCCTCCCGAATAGGCTCTAGCAGAGATTATATACATTATCTTTTTCACTTCTGTAGTAAGTACCTTACCGCTCCGCTAAGGCCCCTATCCGGGGAGGACGATTGCATCGAGCTTTGTTCCCCTAACGGGAAAATTGGCATAAAGACTAGTAATAACGACCGAAGGGAGACAAGCTTAACGCAGTTGTCCTCGCCGGATAGGCGCCAGCGGAGCGTCTTGGATTAAATACATTATATTTTTCACTTCTATAGTATCGCTACGCTCCGCTAAGGCCCCTATCCGGGGAGGACGATTGCATCGAGCTTTGTTCCCCTGACGGGGAAATTACAATGAAAACTAGTAATAACGACCGAAGGGAGACAAGCTCAACGCAGTCGTCCTCGCCGGATAGGCGCTAGCGGAGCGTCTTGGATTCTGTAGTAATTTAATTTTAGTAAGTATAAGTTACATTAAAAAGGAGAATAAAGATGAAATTAAGAAGAAGAATTAACGTGAATAATGATAATATTATGCTTGGGCTCGTACTCAAGAATTGAAGAAAATGGAAGGAGATATGAAAATCGTGAAGAGGTGGGATTTTCTAAAGAATCTAGAATTGCTAACTTGAAGAAGAAGAAAAAAAAAGGCTGCAAAATGTAACATTTACGAGGAAGCGAAGGTTACAGCCTAATTTCGTAGGACGAGAGACGAAGTTGACGGGATCTTTCGGTAAGACAATCGTGACGGTGTTACTTTGTATCTGGGCGTGTTATCCCCACAAAAGTTGAACCTGTCGGTGGCATGGTTCCTACATCTAGAATCTTGTTGACGGGTGAAAAACACGAATCTTTGGATTACCGGTCGGCATTAAATTATTATTATACCAAAAATGCTTGGTGGAAGTTAGCGCGTATGAAAAATAGGCTAGGCTAGGCGCAGGAGAAGAAGATGAAGAGGAAGAAGAACGAAACGAATGCCTGCCACCTGGGAGCGCTCAACCTTCACCGAAGGAACTAAGAACAAGACTAGAAACTCTTCTAAAAGGGATACAGTGTTGTAAAAAACTGTGCCCCCTCCATTGATAGCATCTACCCCGTTTCATGGTGTGTTTGCATGTTTGTATGTATGTATGTATGTATGTTTGTTTGTTTATGTAGTAGGAGGGTTGTTTGTTGGTAAATCGTGTTGTACAATACCGAGTGTTGGTAAACAAAAACCTGAAACTACCAACAAAAGGCGCATTTACTATGTCATCGACGAAAATTGTATGTGCTTAAAATGGTTGCTCATCCCTTCAATGCAATGAGAAACGCGTATCACCAAAAAATTTCCTAATCCTTACCTCTATAAATCGCGACTTGAAAAAAATTCCTAAAAGGGGTATTGAGATTTTAGAGTTATATGGCTTTGGCAATTTATATATATATTGGGTAAACGGGCAAAATTGTCATGTTGATCGGGCGCTGAAACATTCTTTCCATATTTTCACCTGCTGCTTATAAAAGGAGATACGATCCAGCTAATACCATCCAGTAAGCAGAACTACTACAGACCTCCTTTCAGAATATCTCAGAATATCTCAGAATCAATTGCTGCAATATATTTTCTAGTGGCTGCAAATTACTAAACAATAATATATAACTAATATGTACGATAGTGAAGTACTTAAGATTTTTGCTAGACAGCCAGTCTCTCAGGAAATGGTTGCTTTTCTTGTCAGCACAACCAATTCTATAATTCAAGTTAAGTCACTGCCTCCAACATCGCCAATTCCAGGTTCTTCCAACAATATCGTTGTCACACCAAAGAAATGTGTTTCATTGACCACATTCATTAACAACTTGATCAGATACTCAAACGTCCAAACTCCAACTTTGATGGCCTCATTGATCTACTTGAACAAATTGAGAAACTTGTTACCTGCCAATGCAGTTGGTATGGAAACCACTCGTCACAGAATCTTCCTTGCCTCGTTAATTCTCAGTGCTAAAACTTTGAACGACTCGCTGCCATTGAACAAGCACTGGACTAAATACACCGATGGTTTATTGTCTTTACAAGATGTGAACATGGCCGAAAGAGAACTTATTGGGTTATTAAAATGGAATATAAACGTCAACCAAGAAGACTTATTGATTGTATTACAGCCATTCTTGACTTCTATAAAGTACTCATTAGCAAAGAAGAGAGAAGAAGATTCTTTGAAAAGAGCAAACTACTACAGACTTTCAAACGCCCTTTCAAACAAGTACAAACTGTCATCCACACTCTCTTCATCATACTCTAATTCATCCATTGCTTCTTCAAAGATGTCTTTGAAGAGTGCTGCTTCCTCCAGTTACAGCTTGGTAACTGAAGCTGAAGAAGTTTCTGAGTCAAAGGCGTACACTTACAGACCTCCATTATCTAGCAGAAGTCTTAGCACAATGAACAGACCATCTCCAAACATGGATCGCAAAGATTACTATCAAAACCAAAGCCAACACCAACACACTCATAACCACAACAGAGTATTAGTATAAGGCACTAAATAATAATAGTCATCATAATCATCATCTTCTTCATCATCATCATCATCATCATCTTCATCATCATCATGATCTTTAAATCATTATCATTGGGTTCAAATTCGCACACATTCATTTTACATATATATATATTTAGGCAAGGGTATTTTCTTCAATTCAAGTTTTTTTTTTAGAATAATAAACAGTAATGGGACTAATAATGAGAAGTAGACAATATATATACATATATACATATATATGAGAGAGAGAGAGAGAGAGAGAACAGGACAATGATATATAAGTTTGCGATCACTGTAGAGATATATATCCATAAATTCTGATATACTCTCTCTTACAATTACAACTGAAGAAATATTTAATTCGTTCGTAATATTCTATATATACACTGAGTTTTTATCTTTAATTTAATTTAATTTTTTTTTTCTTTATTTTTACCCTTAATTAATGACCGTGTGGATCATCCTTTGGTGGTTCTGGGTCAACACTAATCATGGTATCAATTCTTAAAATGGCAATACAAGCTTCTAAAGCCAGCTTTAATGATTTAATTTTAGAAATAGTTGGTTCAAGAACACCATTATCAATAGAATCAACAATTTTACCCTTAATAAGATCTAAACCATAGTATTTATATTTCCTTCTCTTTAAGTCAGTAGGTAATGCTGATTGCAGTGCTGCGTGATAAGTTCTTAATTTAGAAACTAAATCTGATGAGTCCTTGGCTGCGTTAATTGCAAGAGTCTTTGGAATAACTAATAAAGCATTTGCAAATTCTGCAATTGCTAATTGTTCTCTTGATCCGACGGTGGTGGCAAAATTTTCCAAGTAGATATTTAAAGCAGTTTCCACTGCACCAGCACCTGGTACAACGTTACCACTTTCTAAAGTTCTCTTGACAACAGAAAGGGAATCGTGGATAGATCTTTCCATTTCATCTAATGAGTAGTCATTTGGACCTCTTAAAATAATAGATGAAGAGGAATGTTGCTTGGTACCCTTAATTAATATACATTCATCATCACTGATCTTAGTTTGGACAACTTCTTCGGCATAACCCAAGTATGAGCTTTCGAAAGTTTCTTCACCTTCCAAGTTGGACATACTGTTAATTAATGTAGCACCAGTTGCTCTTGCAATTCTTCTAAGATCTTCCTTCTTACAACGTCTAACTGCCATACAGTTAGCTTCAACAAACTCCTTCAAACATAAATCATCAATACCCTTGGTAGTTAAGACAACGTTGGCACCACTGGCTAAAATCTTTCTAATTCTTTCCAAGACAATACCATATTCTCTCTTACGGATTTCTTCCAATTGTTCTGGATCATCTATATTTATTTGAACACCCATGGCCATTCTAGCCTTTTGTAAGTTGATATCCAAACATGCAATCTTAGCACCACGAACTTGCTTGGTCATCATTTGGGAAGCAACAGTACAGTTTAAGGCGTAACCATTGACTAATTGAGATTCTAATGAGGATTTACCATGAGCCTTTAAGATATTGACAGCCTTGACTGGGTACTTGGTTTCACCCTTACCGTTAGTGGTCTTAACTGCTAACATAGCATTAACAACCATTTCAGAGAAAAATCTCAGATCTGAACCAATAATTTTAGAAGACATTGAAGTCTTTGCAATATTTATCATACATTCCTTACCTAATGATTGACTATCAACTGGTTGAGACAAAACTTCGTTGATATATCTGATGGCTTCTCTAAGCGCTAATCTGTACCCAGTGATAATGGTGGTTGGGTGAATCTTATTCTTGACTAATTCATTAGCTCTCTTTAATAATTCAGCAGCAATGATAACAACTGATGTAGTACCATCACCAACTTCTCTATCTTGTTGTTGAGCCAATTCAACCAAAATCTTACCAGCAGGATGTTGAACATCCAATAATGATAAAATGGTAGCACCATCATTGGTAACAGTAACATCACCAATATCATCAACAAGCATCTTATCTAAACCAACTGGTCCTAAAGATGATTTAACTACGTTGGCAACTGACTGAGCAGCAAGAACGTTTTGATTACGAATATCATCACCAGAGATACGTTCACCTCCCAAAAAGAGAGTATCAGAACGAGATGCAGAAAACATAATATTTAAACCCTTTTAATTAAAAAGCTCTTTCTATTAAAACCTCTAGTTCTCTTATTCCCAGTTTATTATATTAGTATTTTCAACGATCCTATGCAAATCCTTCGTGTCGGAAAAAAAAAAGGTCGTGTGTGAGTGCGTAAAAAGAAGTTAGAAGAAACTAGAATACCAACTAATAGTAAGGAGGAACAACGAGTATTATCTTAAGATTGAAGGTTGAGATAGGTTAGTAAGATAGTAATAATAGCTCATAGTAGATAGTACACTGCAAATGTAAATTTTTTTGGTGTCCAGAGACTCGGGGTTTTTTAATAATTTGGGTGTTTATATCCGCTTTCTTGTATCAAAAGAACTGTTTTATCATTTTGCAGCCAAAAGAACGCGTATCTAACTTAGTCAGTTACTTAGTTAATTAGTTGGAGAGATTGAAGCTTTGGAACCAAAACACATTCCAACCTATTTCAGGACAGAAACTAATTATATTATCCATAATAAGTAACGGTATTTTATTTGAATCATCAATGTGAGTAAAGTTGATATATTTAATCAATATCACCCTGGTATATAGCATGGGATAGTCCAAGACCTTAAGACACCTAACAAACAAAAATACATAAATAAAATCCAATTGAATTGAGCTAGTCCATTCTAGGGACGCTTCTACACCCAGTAGGGCTCAAAGAGCAACCGGGTGAAGAGCTCAAGGCAATTGTCTTCGCCAGATATAGGTGGAAGCGGGGTCTCTAGCGATCTCTTATACTATTTCTCTTTCCCCTTAGTATGTTTCGCTTTGCTAGGGCCCCTGCTACGTTAGAGCAAATGCATCGAGCTTTTCTCTCCTTAGGAAAAACATTTCTCTCTAGTTAAGCTTAGAAATGAAAACCCGCCGTGGTAAAACTCAATGCAATTTGTTCTGACGAATAAACGGGACAAATTTAGCATCCAATATGAAGAGTCAAATTAGTTGAAGTGTTTTCAAACAAAATGAAATTGGCTAAATTCATCTACTTACTGCGAATGGTAACAAAGATGATAATTATAAACATACAATACCGTTACCCTCTCTCACTCTCTCTCTCACACACACACACACACTCTCTCTCTTTTACAATCCGTTTTATGGCTAAATATTTGTATTATACTTTAAGGTTACTTTATATATAAACCAATTGGTAAGGTTGCAGCAAATATCAAATAACAGTCGTGTGCATCGCAATATTATAGAAGGAACAAAACTCAAACCATAACATAGCACAAAAAAACAAACAACAACAACAAAAAATATAAAACACTCCTGAAACATCTTCAAGGTTGCCCCATTGGTTTCATCAAACGTATATAAATTACTACTTTAAGAACTTACAATTATCAATTGATTAAGAATCGTGAATAAATTGGAAAAGAAAGACACGAGAGAAGAATTAAATTCGCCACAAAAATAATATAAAAAAATAGTAATGTCATCTTTATTAAAGCTTTCAAACTCCTTTAGAGCCTTGTCTTTATCTGGTTCTCAATGGAGAGTTCCAGTTAGATCATTTTCATCAACTCCATTAAAGTCTTTTATTTCCACTAGACCAATCTTTGATGCAACTGCTGTTCCAATTGCTTCTCCAGCTTCCAAGACCAAGAAGACTGCTTCTACTACTTCTTCTTCTGCTCCAAAACCAAAGAAGAAGAAGGGTTTAACTGATAAGCAAAAGGAGGCAAAAGCTGCTAAGAAGGAAAGAGAAGCTTCAAAATTGAAGAAATTGCAAAAGGATGCTTGGGCTAAGCCATATAAGTTGACCGCTTACAACATTTATGTAAAAGAAAAGTTTGATACAAATATGACAAAGACTCATTTAAACTTTAAAGCTTTATCTGAACAAGAATTGGAAGAATTTAAGACCAAGGCTAATGAAAGATACGATGAGATTATCTCTGAATATTATATCAATAAGCCTGAGAAGCCATTGAATGCATTTGCCAACTACACAAAGAAGAACTTTGTTCATCAATATGATGGCCAAAACTTTTCAGAAACCGTTAAAGATCTTTCTGCTCAATGGGCCAAATTAACTCCAGAAGAAAAGGAAGAGTACAAGTCGCCAATTGATGTCAAGGACTACCAAGAAAGATTAAAGGCTTGGAAGGCTAAAAGATTAGATGATCATATTGCTTTTGTAGAAAAGGCAAAATTGGAAAAGAAGCAAAAGCAAAAGCAAAGGCAATAGAGAAGGTAAACTACGAATTTCCCCGCTAAAACAAGAAGATGAAGAAGAAAATAAATATTTGATAAAATATGTACTTGAATAAATGCTAAAAAAATGAAAAGAGAAAAAATATAAGAAAATATTAAGTCATGGAGATTATATGTAATTTGTATCCGTTCAGAAAGATAAAAGCATGTAATGTTTTTCGATTCTCATGGACAATGTATAGTTTTAACGTGGATTCTATTGAATCATTGCTTCTTGCATCTGAGATCTTTCCTTGCTCTTGATCGCCCACTGAATATATACTCCGGACGAATCTTGGATGTAGTTAAACTTCTATAAATACATTCTCTAATAAATATATATACAATGTAATGATTCTCTATCTTTATTTATTTTTGCTCAAAGTCTCCTTCACCAACTCTTGTTAAAACTCTCTCTAATTCACTAGGTAAAATAGGCTTTGAAACAAAATCAACCATACCAGATGCTAAACATTTTTGTCTATCTTCCCCAGCAACGTTTGCAGTCAATGCAACGATTACTGGAAGAAAATCTTGCTTACCTTCTTCCTTAAATTGTGCCTGCAATTCAACTGCAGCGGTTAAGCCATCCTTTCTAGGCATTTGGATATCCATAAGGATAACGTCATACTTCATACCATCTTCATCCAACTTCTGATTACACATTTCTAACACTTTCACCCCATCTTTAGCATGATCTGCCTTGTAACCAAACTTCTTAAGATGTTGAAGAGCAACTTTAACGTTAATTATATTATCTTCTGCAACAAGAATTCGGAGTGGGTACTTTTCTGCCAATGTACTTGTAGCATCACTAATACTGGAAGATCTTACCGCTTTTTCTTTAATACATTCAGATCCATTCAATGAAGCTACTTCAAGGTCAAGCTTCATCTTAATTTCTTTCAAAATATTAATAATTTTGATTCTTTGAAATGGGACTAAAAGCATAGAATTTACATGACTCTCTTCATGCATCTCCTTAGGTAATGTCTTCCCATATTGTGAAACCACAACAAGTTTACTTCTAATCTGTGATAAATCATTCAATTTTCTAAATTCAGCAAATAAATTCGAGTGGATAAGAATAACCAAGTAATTAGAAGTTAATTTTTGATTAATACTCATCGGAGAGTCGGAAATATCTACCATCAACCCAAACGTCTTTAATGTTTCAGCAAGAGAATCACTACTCAACTTATGCTCATCTATTATAAGGGCCTTGTTACTGAACATTTCTGTACAATCAGAAGCTTTAAGTGTTATTTCAGGTTCCAGTGCAACAACTACTTTAGTACTAACATTAAACATAAATGTCAGTCCAGTTCCTTCCACACTGTCAAAAGTTAATGAACCACCCATAATGTTTGCCAACTTCTTGGATATAGCCAAACCTAAACCAGCTCCACCATATATTCTTTGAGATGAACCATCAACTTGTGAAAATGCACCAAATACTTTATTATGTGACTCCTTCGATATACCAATACCTGTATCAGTTACTGAAACCACAATTTCATATCTATCCTTAGTGATCTCTGTAGCGGTTGATTCAACCAAAATATACCCTTCTCGAGTGAATTTCACCGCATTTCCAACCAAATTAATAACAATTTGTCTGAATCTTGTGACATCACCTACCATGCCTTCAATTTGCTGACACTTATTAAAATAAACCAATTCTAAATTATTACTAGCAGCTTGCTCACCAACTAGCTGTAAAGCACTTTCAATACATTCATTAAGAGAAAAGTTTGCATTTTCCAACAAAAATGAACCATGTTCAATCTTTGAAAAGGCCAAGATACCATCAATAATGTTTAATGTCACCATTGCCGACAGCTTAATTGTTTCAACATATTCTTTTTGAGTCAATGTCAAATCAGTATCTAAGAGGAAAATTGAGCAACTTAGCAAGGAATTAAATGGAGTTCTGATTTCATGTGACATATTGGCCAAAAAGCTGGCCTTTTCAGCAGTTGCATCTTCAGCAGCCATTTTTGCATCTTGCATCTGGCCATACACTCTTGATTTTTCTAAAGAGACAGCTGCTTGTGCACACAATAAATCCAATAAATCCCTCTTATCAGCTCTAAGAAATGACAGAGGTAGATATGAAAGACCATCATCTAAGTTACTGGACTCTACTGGATTTTGAATTTCCAAATACAAGGCACCAAATATTCCAGAGCGATTTCTTAATGGAATACATATCACAGAAAATACTGGATTATCGTGGTAATAATCATCCTTACCATATCTTGTTTCAAACAAAATATAGTCTTGATCTTTACTAATTATTTCACTTGTTTGAATACAATGATTAACTAAGGTAATAGGACATAAATCAGCTCTGGAACTTAATGGTTCATTATCAATTTGAAATATACTTGTTGACGTCCCAATTGCCTGAATAAATGGTTCATTATTAATAATGAGCGCAACAACACCGTAGTCAGCCGTCGAAAACAGAATAGTACTTTCAAGTAGCTTCTGTACAATCTCATTCTCGTTAGAAGATTCCGAAATAGATAAGCACGCATTAACTGCACGATTAAGTTCAGAAGCGCCAATATCCGAGGGGTAGTCATTCGTCGGGGACTGGATATTAAAATGTGATTGAATCGGTGTTGGTAATTTGCTTTGAGGGTGCAGGAGTGGAGACAGTGGACGTTTGTTATAGAGTGAACTTATCGAAACTCTGAAGTCGTTAGCACTCACATTATTGTGGCCACCACTTGATGATGAAAATGGGGCTGCATTTGGTGAAATAGCCCTTTGCAGTAATTCAAATGCGTCACGACCAGTTTTGGAACCAAAAATACTGGTACTATTCCCAGTCCCATTTGAACTAGTTCCAGAGAGTGGAAGAGAAATATTATTTCTTAATTTATGCTTATTACCCAGTGGTTTCCCAGAATTTTGATTGTAACTAAACTTCATTTGCATATGAGGGGCTGCATATTCCATAATGGGAAGTCTACTAGAATGAGGTGTAGAAAATGCCTTGTTGTTAGACGGAGTGCCAGCCCAGTCAAACTTATCTAAGTATTTGCTATACTTAAACTTTATTCTGGTCATAATCACAAAATCATGGCTCTTTTTGAATAAATCATATGCATGGTTTATCAATGGGGCAGCTCTTCTTTCATTCTTACCAAATCGAATAAGCCAAGTACCACATAGTAAGTTACCCCATGCAACATCGTGCCAATTTTGATTAACCTTTGCAACTTCAATAGATTCTTCATAAAGGTCCAAAATATCCAATACCTCTACTTCTGCACCTTCTTCCTTTTGTTGTTGCTTGATAAGTGCTTGAACTAACAAAAATTTGGCCCTAAAATTGGCTGGACAACTTAAAGTCCAAAGTGAAAAGAAATTATACGTTTTCTTCCAATGTAAATCTCTAAATTCTTTTGGGATTGTCGAAGGACTTTCTTTCAATACCAAAGAAGAATAAAAATAATAATGTAAATGAAGTAACATAAATGGGACTTGATCAACTAGTTTCCATATCTTTTTATACATGACCTCACCTGCCTCTTCAAACTTACCAGCAACCACTAGCCAGAAAATTTGCATCATATAGTAGCAGAACTTGAATCTGTTAGACGATTCTTCAATTTCATCAAATTGTTCCAAAAACTGCTCGTATGTAATATCTTCGTGCAACAATCTAAATCCTTCAAGTTGAATAGCAGACGAACTTGTTCTTCTCACATCTTTCGGAAGTAAAAGATTTTCCGCCCCGTATGTAATGATATCATTCACTGAATGCCCCGTAAAATATAGTAATTGTAGCTTTGAGGCAACTTGAAATCCTTCATACACTGATGTAGTTGTCTTAACAAATTGTCTTTCATAGTTGGTTATATAAATTTCAAAATACTTCAAAACATTCGTAGCTGGTTCCATTAACGCCGCAACATTCGTGATATAGGTTTCATATACTCTTTGAACTTGTGAAAATGGAGCTGTGGAATCTGAATCAACTAACTTCAATGCCAATTTGCTCAATTCCAATGCCTTTAGATAGCTTGATTCATCGACACGAGAAATAAATATATTGGCGTACTCAAGAAGAGGGATAGCACAATGCAGAGAAACACCAAACTCATGCATAAGCAAGACAGTTTGAGCAGCTAACGAGTTTCTCAAATTATCTTGATTTAAGATATATGTTGGGCCCATTATTTCACTAATCAATTCGTAAATCAATAAAATTTTTGGATTTTCTGTTTTCAGTCTAGTTCCCAATTTTCTGATATCTAACACGGAAAGTGGGAGTTTTGCTGAAACTTTTGCTGCAATTTCACCATTTTCAGCAGCGTCAAGGCTAACTTCAATTTCATTAACTTTTTTCAACCCTGCAATTGCAACTTCAACACCTTCTGTATATTTCTCCATCATGATCAAGCATCTAACTCTTGGAATCAAAAACATTGCCAAAGTATCTACATTCTTGCCGGAGTAGGTTTTCTCTGTTTCCGAAATCAAAGCAAGACAGTTTTCATAATTCTTCAAGTAAAAGTGGATTTGACAAATTGTCAATACATTCTTCAATTTCTTCTTATGGTTCTTAACATCAATAAATTTATCAGCTGTTTCAAACATAACTAAACTTTGATCTGTTTTCTGAGTCAGTGATGCATATCTACCAGCTTGAATCAATACATCAAAATAGATTTTTCTTTCCTCAGGCAATGTTATGATTTCCCAAGAGTGAATGAAATGATTTGCCATTGTCAAATACTGAGATATGGTTAATTTTGCAAACCTCTTTAGATTAGTCTGGTAAATTCTCATACCACATTGCTTGTGGTACAATTCAAATTCTCCGTTACTTTTCATAATGGAGTGAAGCGTTTGACTTAATGAATCATGACTAAATCTATACCTAGTTTGTGATGTAATCTCATCTACCTTTGAAGATGAGATTCCAAAGAATGCTCCCTCTTCGTTATCCTTACCATCTCTTTCAGTATCAATCAAATGAAATGGAAACTTATATATAGTATTTCCTGCAACAATTAATCTACAATTCAAACACGAATTGAGCAATTCCACAATCCTCTTCATTGGGAATCCGGAAACAACTATTAATTCCAGAAGATAAAAATGATATCCTCTTCTAGAAATGGATGCATATTTCAATATGGAAAGATCTTCTTCACTTAAAGTATTAAAAAAATCAGAACAATAAAACTCTTCATTTTTGTCAAAAAGTAACTTGTTATATGTTATATTCCATCCTATTCCTCTTCCATGTTCCTTATAAGTAATTAGTCCCAGCAAGTATAACAAAATAAAGAAACCAAAAGTATGGAATGTACTACCATTTGTCTTTTCATACAAGAAATCACTCAATGCTTCTATTCTTGGATCCTGATTTTGATCTTGGCTGTTAATCGTTGGGAAAATAGAAGTAGGGGAAGGGGACAGGGTGGAAAATGCGTATGAGGACTGTAGAAATGGGGTGCCTGTTGAATATTTGGCACCCATTACATCTTCAGCACTCACTGGACTTCTCAGAGAATTCAGAAGGTTGCCTGAAGCATTGTAATTCGTCTTTACTTTATTCACCATCAAGGTAGCTTCTATGAAGTTTTTGAAAGATTCTCTATCCACTTTCTGTAAAGTGAATGAGTGTAAGACAATGTTGGCTTGTGATAAGTAACTGAATAATTTCTCCTTTTCTTCATCACTTCCTTTGGACCCATAACTTGCCACAATCTTTATCGAAACAACATCTTGAATCCTATTAGCATTAAAGAATTCAAATGCTTCAGAAATCATTCTCCATTCCTTGGGCTGGCAAAACTGAATGTCTTCAAAAAAAATACTCAACCCATCCAAACCAAATAAACTGTAAAGAACCTTGATGATGTGCCTAAAATTGATTTCTAAATTTAAAGTTTGGTCTTGAGACCCAATTATTTGGTTGTAATGTTCTGTTTCTTCGGAGTTATCAGCTACATTGCTTTCGTGTGGATTATAGAAATAATCGACTTGATCGTTAGTAGAGCTTCCACTATCATGAGCTGTTCGTTTCTGTTTCCAAGATTGATATATGTTACTATATTTCGTTCCCAAAATGAGTTTCAACTCCGGTACTTTATGAAACATTATAGACAAATCGACATTGATTTTCAGTATAATCAATTCTCTCCATCTAGTTACTTCAGCGGGTGAGGTGGCTAAGATTTGTTGAAATATTAATCTAATCCCATGAATTAAACATTGATATGTTGAAGGGTTTGAACTTGTGTTATTGAAAGTCCAACTAAAATAAAACTCAGACTTCGACAATGGAGACAATTTCAACTCATTCATAATAGCAGTTTTATCGTAATCATAGGGCCCAGACAAGACTATCATATTTGTACCTGTAGAAAGTGATTCATATAATTTAAAAATGCTAGAAAATTCCTGACTTCTGCCATAAACCGTTTTTGGGAAGAAGAACAAAGTTGGCAGTCCAACCGAAGAATCTCTACCGCTTAATAATTCATCTTTAACAAGGTATTCCTTGTAATAAGGATGATTGCACCAAAATTCATAAGTTTGTAAGGAAGAATTTGCAACATGGTCGATATATTTGTGCTTGACTTGAATCAAATCATTTATAATAGTACCACAATCAAAATATCTATCATCGGGTTGCTTTTCCAAGAGTTTAAGAATGATATCACTTAATTCTTCAGAAATCCAATTAGATGCTAGTAAAATAGGAGCAATTGGCTTTTGCAAAATCTGCATTCTAAGTAAGTTTGTTGGCTTATCACTTTGAAATGGTAAACATCCAACAATTAATTCATACATAATGATCCCCATCGAATAGAAATCCGATCTATAATCTACAGGAATGTTGGCTTCACCAGTAGATTCGGGTGAGAGGTATGGTAATAAATCAGGTACTTGTCTCAAATGACTTTTACGATACCCATTGGAGCAATCTTCAGGTTGTATGCTACAATAAAAATCCCAACCAGTTAATTTGATTTTATTTTTGTAAACTCCTGATTTTGAAGTCGACTTTAAAATGTTTGAGGTCGTGAGGCCATTGTGAACTATACCTAATTCATGTACAATCTTTAAAGTCTTCAAGATCTTAATAAAATCTGACAACAATTCTATAACACAAACAATGGGTTTAGGATATTGTCTCACCTGATTATTGAGTTCATCGAAAAGTCTTGTAGTTGTCTTGGGAGGTGAATCATTAGTATCCATATTACTGAAATCTATTGTCAATGCCGATAAACTTGCTGTAGTTAATGGGGTTGGGTTCAAAGATGAAGGTGGTGTTTTGACTGTATTGGATGAAGTCAGTGAAAATGGGCCCAAATCGGGGAAGTATTCCTTCAGTCCTGTGCTACCCATTCTAGGTTTTGCTGATAACTGAGCAAGCCTCGACTGTTGGAAGTGAGGTACTTTATATTCATCTAATTCTTGAAAGTGACTTAAATATGATTCCTTTTGTGCTACTTTTAAGGTTGTATAGTCATAGTTTTCGTAAACTAACACCATTCGATTATTCGACGGTATATATTTCCCCTCTTTATAGTAAGGAATGTAGAATGCATCTAGCGGATACAATACCCCTTCTATTCCCTTGGGTAAGGTCACAGGAGTCTTTATGTCTGATCGAGTAGCATCAAAACGAGGGCCCATGTTCCCTTCGCCGCGCTTTGGTAGATATTCATTTTGTAACATATCATTACTCCATAAAGGGTGATGCCCATCGATGACATTCAACCCGGAAAGGAGATACCATTCGTTGAATATCCCATAAATTCTGGAAATACTTGAGTATGTAGGCGAGACTCTCAATACAACATTGCGATTCACTTCAGATCGTACATCTATGGCGTGGTAAAAAGTATCAGCATACATTATCTTCTTAAACTCACTCATTAAAATGTAACCTCGCAAACTCGAAAACTGTGGGAATGAGCTATCACTGACAGTCTCAGCAGTTGTATCAAATTCAAGATACTCTTGTATTCGGGGTTCCCAACTGCCTACTTTACTGGCAGCACTACCAATGGGGGAATTGAGATCGTATGCGTATGGCCCGGATCCATAAGAGGTACTTAGCATAGCTGCCATAGGGTCGTTATCCACATGGTCAGCTATGTAATTAATGTTGCTTAGATATGATTGGTAACCCAAGACACTGTTAATGCTTTCATCTGAGAATGAACCTGTCTCAGAGTCTGATTCTATATTATCAGCCACGCTATTTAGCGACTCTTGTGTATTGAACGGAGAACCGTGCTGCTTCTTCATTACTGTTTTTCAGAAGTAACTCTTTTTATGTAATGCTACCAATTGAAAAGCTCTTTTCTATGTGATAAAGAAGTTTTAAATGAAGGACAAGGAAATGGAAAACCAATAAAAAAAAACTTTGTCTGTCAAAATAAAATAATTATCACCAAGAATTCCTTAGTGCCAGGTCCGCCCATCTCAATGAGGATTAAAAATAATGTATATGGGGTTAAGCGGTGCAATGTTGCTACTTGCCGAGAGTGCATATTGTGCTCCAGTTATTAATGCAACTTTTCTTCTGCGTCAAATGCCAGCACTACAAGCATGTACTGGTTCGTAGACAAGCGCTGTTTGCAACCTTCTTTAACATGAAAACAATGGAGATTTGAGCCGAAGGGTAAGAAGCTCAGTTTCCCTCATTTCGCTAACTGCAATCCCCTATAGTATTTATCGCTTTCTACCTATGTTTTTCAGTTCCAGCAGCGTAGTTTAATCAAAACCTTATAGTTCTTTCAGAGCTCGTAAATAACACTACAAAACAACCTAAAAAAAAATTTTTACAGTTGCTATGTACCCACGAAATTCGTAATTCCAAAAAAATATTTCTTAATGCAATCTTTAACAACTATTGCTAGCCCCAAATATTGGCACTAAATATAATGTCTTGCGTGCGTCGGTACTACATTGATTATTCATTGCCTTATGTTAGGAAGTCTTCCATGCATACAAATTAGTTTCATCAAAATGTAATCACCTTTTCGGAAATGCACGTTTTGACCATAGCTCATATTTTAGCTCCCGCCTCATCAAAAAAATACTTTGCCTTTATCTATCGGTTCCAATTAAATCTAATCTGCAGTCCCCAGCCAATGATCAACTTGATTAAGAATTATATGTTTCAATTTGACTGAATTCATCAGATTTTTATCACTGTTTATGAATACACTAGCTAGCTCCACTTCAATTAAATCTTACAGTTTCAAATACAAGGTCCCTCCTCTCCCTCCCAACCATCTCAATTTTTAATTAAACAAATGTCCATCAATGGACCAGCCTAGAAAGCACCAATAGTCTTTGGATTATATCCTATAAATAAAAGGGTACCGCCTCCAACCACGGCTACCCAGCTAATACCACGAAAATATAGTGAATATTCCTTTGCTAATCCGAGGAATACAATTGAGCTGGTTGATCTTGTTAAACTTATCAAGCACTACCCGGGAAAATAACTCAGAATATTCAACACAATTCCTGAACGGAACAAAAAATGATACAATAGTCTTGGTGGATAGACGCCAGCTGGAACGTTCTACAATAGGATTTGAATCATTAATTTTATCTTATCGATACTCTATGTCCCCTATTCAGTGAGATCTCTTGCATTGAGCACATCACTTCTTCGTCAGTTTCATCTAGCCCTGTAAGGAGTATTAATCAATGCTCAATGCAATTGCTCTCACTGGGAAGGCGCCAGTGGAGTGTCCCGTGATGGAATTCAGTTCTCTCATGTCTGATATCGCTCATTTCTGACCCCTAGTCTAGGTAAAGCGATTGTTTTGAAAGTTGTCTCCAATTGTTCTCAGGCTCCTATGCTTTCCCCAGAAAGTACTCGAATAGAATTGAACTCATTTCGAAGTCATTAGATAATATTTTTTATTAGAGTCATCATCTTGCGTAGTTAGTAGCATAGAAAGCGATAGTCGAGTGAAACTATTATAATAAGAATAATGATACATTTAAGTATTAGAAACTGCTAAATCCTCCTTTACCTTTAAGATATCTCTTAATCTACAATTAATTTCAGCTTTTTCATTCATAAGCTTCAACTTCTACTAGTTCACTTTTAGTAATACTTATTTCTCTGCCAGCTAGTTACTGAAGTTGTTTTAACTTTTTTTTTCACGAATGTATATTTTCTCTATTCAAATCACCTGTAGAATAACATCTAGACTCATACACTGTACGGTTTTCGATTATCAAAAAGATATTTTCAATTCTCTCTCTCTTTCTCTCTTTCTCTCCTCGTTATTAGTCCTAAAAAAAATTCATTGGTCCATTCATTCATGATCATTTTCAGTTTTTTTATGTTTTTATTCTTTTTTCTTCAATTTTTTTTTAAAAAAATCGATTTCCCATAGTTTGTGGAGATAATTATGATGTTGGTAATGGTAATATAATAATAATAGTAGTAGTAGTAGTAGTGGTGGTGGTGGTAGCAGTTGTGTCACTAGTCTAAAGAATAGTACACTTCTTTGACTTCTTGATGACTGGTGGTTCTAAAGCAGCCACTATGGCTTCGTCAAATACAGTCTTGAGGCCCCTTTGAGTTAAAGCTGAACACTCTACATATTTAACAGCTCTTAACTCTTTGGCTAACTTTTCACCCATATCATTAGTGATTGGTGATAACTTTTGTCTTTGTAATCTTTGTAAGATAACTTCATCATTTCTTAAATCAGTTTGAGTACCAACGATAAGACATGGTACACCAGGACAATGATGATGTACTTCAGGGAACCATTTTTCCTTAACATTTTCAAACGATGCTGGAGCAATAACTGAAAAGCATACCAAAAAGACATCGGTTGAAGGGTAAGAAAGTGGTCGTAATCTATCATAATCTTCTTGACCTGCGGTATCGAATAAACCCAATGTAAATGGCTCGTCACCAATCATTACGGTAACGGCATAGTTATCAAAAACAGTAGGTACGTAATCAGCGGGGAACTTACTTGTAGTGTATGAGATTAAAAGACATGTTTTACCAACGGCACCATCACCTACGACGACACATTTTATAGTTTGCATATTTGAAAAGGGGTGTGGAGGACGTTATAAGCTAATCAGTAAATAAGAATGGACAATGGCACGGACACGGACAGTCGCTGGTTCTTTATAAGTGTGATTTTTGTATGGATGGGGAAGAAATACCTCTTAGATAAGGGTGTTCTGGTTTGGTTGGTTTGATTTGTATAAGACGGTGGAGTGGATAAAACTTAGGGGTTAAATTTTTTTCCTGGTAGTTGTTGTTATGTTTTTTTTTTTCTTTTTTTTTTTTCTTTTCTTTTTTCCCTATTTCCCTTTTTCTTCCCTCTGGCTTTTTGTATTCGAGGAGGAGTTTTTTTTTTTTTTTTTGCCTTTTGCCTTTTTATTCGACAAACGACGCGTTCAAACCAAAAAAAAAAAATAAAATAAAATAAAATAAAATAAATTTAAATAAAATTAAATCAAAAAAATCCAACTAACCACTTGAAGCAAGCGGCGGGAGGAGTCCTTTAAGTATTGCAACAGAACGGCGTGCAAAGTCCCAGACTCTCCCGTTGTTATAGGCAACGGGGTCATCCCCAGCATTTACTCACACACCTATATAAATACTCAATCCTCCCTCTCTTTCCTCTGCTTACATTTCTCTTTCACTTTCTTTTCCTCTTTCACTTTCCACTTCCCACTTCCCACTTCCCACTGACCCTATTTTTTGCAATCGGTGCAGTTTAGATATGAGGTAATATTTTCCCTCCTACTCTACCCGCTTCGGTTTACTATTCCTAGACAAATGAAAACAAACTCTACTGCGAAAAGGCAGACGACTATAAGAGACGATGCAGCCACTGGTTTCGTAACGTCTTTTTTTCCACGAATAACTACATCCTCCCACAAACCATGTTTCAATACCACCACATTCATCTACATTCAATTAATCCTACACATACCTACCACCCAATTACCCCCAGTAATCGCAACTCTCGCCAATCTCATCTTCACGGTATTATTCCCCTTCTTTGGCCGATCTTAACTATCAGTCCAACTTACACTATAGATAATGCACTTAAAAGGGGTAATGGACATATGCAGGTTAAAATTTCAAAAATATGTAACATGAGATTAAAGACACATAAAAGATAAAGGTTTTACCAAAAAGAAAAAGAGAGAAAGAAAGAATACTATGATATACTCTAATAGAGATGGTGTGATAAAAGGAGGGGAGGGGAAGTCATTTTTGAGTACCGTTGAAAGACGCTCCGCTGGCGCCTATCCGGCGAGGACGATTGCATCGAGCTTTGCTCCGCTTTGAAGACATATGATTACTCCCAGTAGGGCCAGAATCACGACCAAAGGGTGAAGAGCTCGATGCAATCGTCCTCCCCGGATAGGGCCCTAGCGGAGCGGTAATATGTAATATTTAAGTGACATCTTTGGACGTTCGGCTAGAGTCTTCATTGGCAAACACAAAATCGTCTGAGGTTAAAAGTATTGTAAATTGTAATATTTTATATTATTGATTTATTTATTAATTTGATTTTTGGGTCGGGTCTTATTATAGAATATGGAGATTTTGATTTTGATTTTGATTTTGATTTTGATATTTAAACTACAATTGGGAAAGGAAGTTTTTTTTTGAGGGGGTTTTGTCATATTTTATTATTAAACTATACATATAAATTAGGTAGCTGGAATCGAATTTTTCATATATATTAGATTCGTTCTAAGCTAAATCTAACTTATTTCTATTGTAATCACTTTCACTTTATTAATTATTACTCCATTTTATGGTTCTTGAGCAATAAACCCACTATCACCCATAATATCTAAATTACTGGTAATATCACTTGGTAAATTATTCGGATCGATTAATCCTTTTGTTAATGTACCAGTTGGATCAAATTTAATTATTTCTTCATCGATTTCATTTTCAATTATTGCTGGACCTCCACCGAGGAAATCCAACATCATATGCATACCCCCAGCACCACCAGCATACTCTTCAACATCAACTGGTAATACATTCAGAACACCTTCCAAGAACCAAACTTTATCCTTCATTTCAGTAGTAAATGCTCTTAAAAGTTTATAGTATGATCTCATGATTCGCATAGCCTTTATATCTCCAGTCATTAAAAGTGATAAAAATGCTTTGTCTAATAATGCAGGGAAGGCAAAAATTCTTAAAATGAAATCACTCTTGTATCTTTCCTTGTGTAACTTGTTTAAATATGCTAATGTTATGAGGTATGGAGAATTAACTTCCACTGGGAATAAATCTGCAATATCAGAGTCATGACATTCTAAATCAGCAAAAGTCTTAGATGATGAATTATTCTTTAAATCAACCTTTTGATTCATTATATCACCAAGATCACTTAAATCAACTGAAATAAATTTATAAAATCTTGATGATTCAGTTAATGGCCATACTGCGGTTAAAATTGTTGCAGCACCTTTAACATGGAAAATCCATGCCGAAGCTGGTAATGATTTTGGAGATGTTGATGAGGGGAATGATGCATTAGCTAAAGAATCCATAATAAGAATTAAAGCACTGGCTACCAAAGCATCAGTATTATCAGCATTGATGTTTAACACAGCTTCTCTTAACAATCTTAATGCATCACCTCTATGTGAAGTAACACATTGATCAAGTCCACTCTCAGTTCTTGATAAATGAGTAGCACTAAATGCTAAGATAGAATGCATAAGGAAAGGATAATTAAATGCCAACATTGGAATATCATAAGTCCAAATATTGGTATCTGATATTCCTGCACCAGTGATAGTAGTCGAAACTCTAGAAGTGTAGTGAAACATAAGTCTTAAATCTAGCATATTTAAAGTCGAATCTGGAAATGTATTTGGGATATTTGATGATTGGTTATTAGGAGATATGTTAGGGATTCCATTTTGTTGCTGCTGTGATTGTGATTGTGATTGTGATCGTTGTTCTTGTTCTTGTTCTTGTTGTTGCAGTTGCTGTTGTCGTTGTCGTTGTTGTTCCTGTTGCTGTTGTTGATCTTGCTGTTGTTGTTGCTGTTGAGCAATATGGTGGGTTGTATTTTGTTGAATTGCATATTGTACAGATTGTTGAAGTGTCTCTTGAACAGAAGGAGTTTGAAGAATGTTTTGATCATTCAGACCTTGAGGTTGAACATGAGCTTGTGATTGTGCTTGTGCTTGCTGTTTTTGTAATTGCTGAAATTGTTTAAATTTGGCTCCTAATCCAGTCATATCACCTTCTAACATCGAGCTTATATTACTTAAATCAATGGGTAATTGTGCCAAACTTGCAAGATTCGAAAGATTTGCAAGGTTACCAAAACTACTTAAATCTCCCAACCCACTAAGATTGTTAACAAGATGGCTTAAGTTAATATTATTAAGATTACCAGCATTAAATTTGGAAGCATCAAATGGTGTATTACCTTTAGAAGGCAGGGTGGGTACTTGAGGCATTGACATTGGCATTGGCATTTGGGCAGTTGGAACAGTTTGTGCTTCCACTGGTAACTGTTGCTGTTGCTGTTGCTGTTGCTGTTGTTGCTGATGGTGATGGTGGTGCGCATTCAGAACTGGTGTTGCAGATGGAGACAACTGGTAAGCCCTCAGCTGATCAATTGAAGTTACCAGAGTTGATCTTGATGAACTAGACTCTGAAACCTTCCGTTTCTTGCTCACCTGATCATCTGACAATAACTGCTCCGGTGGGGAAGGAGGAGTAATGGTCTTAGTGAGTATCGGATCAGATTTATCAGCATCCTTCATATCATGTATGTATCCACACTCCAATTTCATACTCTGACACTTCATACAAATTGGCTTCGTCTCATCACATTTGATTCTCCTCCTCTTGCAAGTCAGACAACCCTTCTTCGACTTCAGATGGAACTTCCTCTTTGTAGCTTGAGGTTTACGTTGCAGCTGTTGTTGATCTTTGTTTGTCATTATGTTGAAATAAACGCGTTAATAAGTAAATAAATAAAAAAAAATGATTCTTTCAATTAAAGTGACTTTAATATGGTTGAACGGTTAAAGTCGACTTCTTTTTCAGATTCTTTGATATGCTTCAAAACACGTCCATCAAATGGAAATATCAGCGAATGTAAAAGTTAAGAAACAAGGTTTTCCTAACAGGAATGAGTGATTGATTTATTAATAATGTATCTCGTTTAGCTCGTTTAATTTTTTCAAATAAAAAATTTGTCTTTAACCTTTCGAAAATCCTGCAGGATGTCATCGGATGGTTGCAAACATAGCCCACCACACCCATCCATCCATCACTAAAAGAAGACATGAAAAGGGGGAAGAGAAGAGAGGATACAAATAATACATTAGATCATTTTTAAAAGCTTATGTAAGCCTTGGAACCAGATGTTTTTGAAAGTTCCATTTAATGTCAATTCCTTTCTCTCTTTTTTTTTTTTTCTTTTCAAACTCTTGTACTTCTTACTTTTACGTTTACTTGCCATGCAATTCGAGAGATTTTCCTGTTTCATTTTCCTGTATATATTATCTCACCAAATGATCTTTACTTCCTCCTAATATGAAAGTGACCCATCCCCGTTTTACCATCAATTCCATTTGGAGGTCTCTCAAAGAAATTAAAATTAAAATTAAGTGATGGTAGTAGAAAAACCTTTATGGTACAGATGGGCAAGAGTTGGGTTTGTGGGTGCTTCCATAATAACAACTGGTGTGGTTCTTTTCAAGTACACAACTCCAACTGATGAAGAGCTCATTTCAAGGTTTTCACCAGATGTTCGTAGAGACTATGAAAGAAATAGAGAATTAAGACAACGAGAACAGCAAGAATTGATGAGAAATGCTCAAATAACCGCTGCATCTAATGATCCAATTTGGAAAACCGGTAAAATTTCATCTCCATGGGATAAAGATACCAAGAACACTGATCAGAAATTAGTTGATGCAGTCAAATTTCATCAAGAAAAGGCTGATGAATTTAAGAAAGAGCAAATTGAATTGGCCCAACAAGAGTTATTAGAAACTGAAAGAATTGTTGCCGAAAAGAAGAAGTCTTTCTTCTCCTGGTGGTAATTCTATCAGGAGTCCATTTATTTCGCCCCATCCCAAGTCCGTCATCTCCGATTGAGAGATATTTTAATATAAAGAATCAAGCCTTTCCATACTTGCTAACAAGATTATATCTAGTTTGTTACTTTGGAGCAGTCCCCTTTCTTTAAATATATCTTCAATTTTATTTCTAACCTGTTAGTACTACCTGCTACACCATAGTTTATCTTGTTAGAAAATATGTATATAATATATTATTTTATTACCTTTTTATTAACTATGTCTAACTCGTACGTTTTAACGTTTTAAATCCTAAACTACTTTCTCCGATGGACTTTCCTTCGATTTATAAAATTAGATGTCACTCCCCTTCGAACTATTAAAGTGAATTCCTAATTATCTATTTGAGCGTTTTACAAAACAAGGATACTCTTCATTGGTGGTAACGCTCCGCTAGGGCCCCTATCCGGGGAGGACAACTGTGTTGAGCTTTTCTCCCTTTGGTCGTGTTTCTAGCCCTACTGGGAGTAATCATATCTCCTCGAAGAGGAGCAAAGCTCGATGCAGTCGTCCTCGCCGGATAGGTGCCAGCGGAGCGTCCAATAGACTCAATATTCTATGTCAAGCAGCTACACCCACTAGACAGAGATAAAAGGACAGAAGTTTGTAAAAAGCTTTGCATTGTCTATCGATGATATGTAGAAGTACGATTTATTGAATTTGTATTAATTATAAACCTCCTTTTGATCTTTCTTAAATATATCTCTACGACATCCAATTGAACCCCTTTGTCAGTAAAAAACCAGAGCCATATCCCAGGGCCGTAGTTGTTTTTTGACTATTTGCATCATCAACTGCTGAAACAATTCTTGAAATATTAGTATCTATTACCATCCCACCTTGAATAATTTCTTCTAAAACTGTTTCTAGTACTTGCCATCCAAATACTAAATCTAATTCACAAACATTGCTAAAACATTTATCCAAACATTCAACAAAAACTTGAATTAAATCAAGAATTCCTAATTCTGATTCTTGATCATCAACAATGAAAACAAAATATAGGGTAGCATAATGTCTATATATCACTTTAATATCATCCATGTCTTCTAACAATGGCGGTGGCGTTATAAATGAACACTCTTGTGATGATCTTTTTGATATAAGTTGATATACCTGTTGAAGTAATAACTTTTGGGTTGGAATATCAACATGTGTGTAAAACTTCATTAAACGTGGAAGTCCATCATTGTTAACTAGAGTCATTGTTAGTAAAAAAAAAAGAAATTGAACATAGTATATGAAGTCACTATTCTCACCTCTGATATTCCATCTCTTAACAGGAATGATTAATCCTCTTTTGTGGTCCCTGCTTTGGAATTGGAATTTATGTCTGTTTCCCTGACACTATTCTGTCAAACGACTGCATCGATGTCGTCTCCCTTCGGTCATGCCTCCAGCACAACTAGGAGTATTTGCATATCATCCAAAACTGTAAAAAAGTCTTTGATCCAGCTTGTGCCACACTGTGTTCTTTAAAGTATACATTTCATGTCTCTATTGAGTATGGTGAAGTTATTTTGGTGCTTTCCAAGGGTCAGAACAAGAACACTGTGGGCGGTCACCATAGGTCTAAAAAAAGAGTCACTTCTGTGAAACTGCTTTGATAATTGATTGCCCACTACTTCTTACTTACATATTAATACTGAATGAATCATTTTGGTATTCTACCTTTAAAGAAGTTGGTTGAACTGTCAAACTTATTGGACACTACGCTTTTTGTTCAATATCCATATTGGAAAAGTATGTGTCACGTGATACATAAATATATATATATATTTATAATGTTGTGAAAGACTTCGGAACCAACTGAAAAATTGACTAAAAGGTAGAAATATGTTTACATATCTGTGATATTGATTGTAGGTAGAAGCTGAGGCTCGTTCTTTGGAGTCAATTAATTATGTTTGAGGTTTTGGTTATCGATTGGTAGCCCTTTCAATATAAAGAGCAGTGTATCAAAAATCTTTCCAAAGATTATACAGAATTCTGAAGACATCATGAAACTTCGGGATCTTTTTTCCATAATCTAAAATTATTTCAATCTATTGAATGATTCCAGAAAATCCATTTTATTACCACCCTACTTAGCAATCAAAAATGCTCAGTAGAAAATCATTCATATCCTATCTGAGCATTTATATATTAAACAATATCAAATTATACTTTTAAGAATGCAAAAAAAAATAGAGAATAATCTACTTGATTGGTGAAATCTTAAGTAAGTCATCCTCCTTGTGTTGGGGCAATTGTGTAACGGTACTACTTCATTCACAATTGTAAAGTAACTCACCATCGCAAGACTCTCCGATGTTTTCAAGTACAACTTTTTTGAGCTTGTATCCCTTCTCTCAGATTTCCAACCCTACTACGAGATAATTTCAAACTCCCCATAGGGGAGCAAAGCTCGATGCAATCGTCCTCCCCGGATAGGGGCTCTAGCGGAGCGGTACCACCTCCAGGGTCTTATTCTACAAGTCACTGTACAGTGATGATCTTAACAAAGAAAAATTCACTTGGACCCTTTCCAACAAAAAGCAAACTCATCAAAATTATCAAATCTCTCCGAACGTCTCTTACATTATTCTACAAAAGGTGACAGCTACACACACGATATGAAGACAAGAAAGAAATAAGTTCGTGATTTAATTATCTTTGGTGAGGTAAAATTATCAGCTTGCGACAATTTGTGCATTAACGAGAGGAAATTCGCGTCAAATCTTTAGAAAATATTACTGCTTACAGCATTTGATTACAGGAAGTGATAGTTTAGAGCTTTGATATGCAGCATGCAAGGTAACATAACAAAGTGGAACTCGAAATTTTATACGAACTCGAAAATATTTTGCAAGGCTACCGATGACGGTCGACATACTAAGATATAGTAGTATTGTGATCATTCACCCCTCTAGCTGCATGGTGGATTTCTGAGTTTGCTGCCCACTCCCCCCGCAGAACCTTACTAATACTGAGAAGTACGCTGCTAGGCGTTGTGTTGTGTGTACGCTCGGCGTTATACAAGGCGTTAGCAATGCATATAACTCTTTGTCTAATTTCAATATCGGAATTTCAGCAATGCTAGGGCGGGACGTTGGTGTTGGTGGGAGTACAAGCAGTGGTGGGCGGTGTCTCTTCTGCGGTGGGTTCCTATTTGGCATCCCACAAGGTGCGTGCGCTGTGCTGTTTGCGCATTTCCACCATCGTACTCGTCTCTCTCTCTCGCTCTCTCTCTCTCGTCTTCTTTAGGTGTAATTTTTTTTTTTCAATATTTTTTGTCCCTTTTAGGCTTTGGCTTACTTTGTGTGTCGTTGTGGATTTTTCGATATACCTGTACTCCAAAAATTTGACCTGTGACATTTTAGTTTGCTTATTGTTTGATACATAACGTTTTCAAGCGAG
Organism: Dujonia santamariae; assembly: GCA_030578175.1. Lineage (NCBI taxonomy): Eukaryota > Fungi > Ascomycota > Pichiomycetes > Serinales > Debaryomycetaceae > Dujonia > Dujonia santamariae. The sequence goes on from JANIVZ010000023.1 coordinate 152,802, forward strand.
AGAGAGAAAAACAAGGGAAATTCAGAAATTTCACCAACAGCTTTCTTTCTATCTTTTTTTGCTTTTCAATTATTCATTCATTCGTCGATTTCATTCTTTTCATTCAATCTATTCATTCGCGTGTTATCTAAGGTACTATTGTTTTGAAAATGTCACGTAACATTCAATACGTACTCACAGCTGAGTTTCATATCGATAAAGGTCCTTCAATTCTTCACCAGTATCCAACTTCTTTACCTGGTTATGAACAGGGTGGTTTGCCCTACCTTGCAGAGTTGATGTTGCCCGATCAGATTCACAAAAGAGAAGAAGATTACACGTTATTTCTCTTGTATAAGAATAAAAAGACATCCCAATTCCAGTACGTTTACGATGCAAAGTTCTGTGAAGATGCTCCTTACTTTCTTTATACAATTGTCAACAACAAGAACGATAAGACTGTCAGAAGAGGTGCGATAATAAAGTCGTTGTCTATAATAACAAAGTTGAAATTTTTCCCCAGTTTCAAGCCGTTATTGTTGATTGCCTTAGATAACTACTTTGATACTAGCAACACCATGGTCTTGAGACAATTATACGAAAGTGTTAACGTTAAGAACTTAAGTACCAACGGATCTACACTGTCGATGAATAGTGTCAACGGGAGTGCCAGGGAAGGGAAAGATATTCTGTTGATAAAGAAATTTTTAATCACAAGTATTTTGGACTTACCTATAAACGATTCAATTTACCATGATGAGTACTTTAGAAATAAATTATTGGGGTATGAAGATCCAATTTTATCAGCATCTGATTCATCTCAGTCTGCATCTGCCCCAAAGTCTTCTAAAACGATATCATCTGAATCTGATACTACCAACACTACCCCTAACAAAGACCTTTACATTCGAAAAGATCTTTCCTTCAACGCCATTGTGAATTTCTTGAATTTCAATATTCCAATTAAAATCCCGCTTATTGACCTTCCTGATACAATTGGTGATTATTTAAATCCAACTGACATTAACTTCAAACCTAATTTAATTACCCTTTTAAACTCTTCGTTGGCTACTGACGTGAAGAATAATGACCTAACTATCTATGGACTTCAAACACCACCAATTATTATCCTTATTAATGCCCTTTTGACTGGGAAAAAGATCCTCTTTTTGGGTTATGAAAAATCTTCGTCTTATATCATCGACTACATTCTCCTTACCCTTAAAATAATTTCAGGAGGAGGAATTCTTAGTGGATTTCTCACAAATTTTAACGTTTTCCCAATGATTGATGTCTCCAAGATTGATATATTAGAGCTGTGTGATTCTTATTTGGCTGGTACCATTAACCCATTCTTTAAACACAACGACAATTTGTGGGACTTGCTTTATGACTTGGATACAAATGAATTCCATATTTCGAAGTCAAGATCAACATCTGGAGATTTTGGTGAAAATAATAATGATAATGCTAATGCATACATGAGTAGTTTGAAAGTTCCAATCATCTCTGAAGATGCAAAATTCTTGTCAAATTTACAATTATCGATTTATAACTACCACGATGATTTAACTACGATTCAGTTGATTTTTAGGAGACATATAAACGAAATTATTAGAATCTTAATTTCACTGAAAAATTTTAATCTGGCAAACTTTTTACCAATGTCTTCCACTAATGGGTCTTCACTTGAAGAAAACATTAGAAACTCTACTCTATTATTGGATGGTATTGGATATTACTGGTCAAGTGATACAACTAAATTATTAGAAATGTCATGTTATCAATCAATTTCTAAAAAATTTCAAGATCTCTTATACAGTGGTAAATTGATTTATAACCTTTCCCTTCCTGTTCTTTCCAATGAGTTAAATTTAATGATTGATTTACAATATCATTTACAAAGTTTAATAACAAGTAATACGAAATTAAATGAACGAGAAGTTTGGTTTAATATTTTGAAATATCTCATTTCTGGTCAATCACTTGAAACATTCTTATTAATAACATATTTGATTCCTCCACTGTCACTGTCTCTGTCACTGCTGTCACTGGCTGGTAACATGACAACATTTGATAAGAATAAAGGATTTGAATTGTTATTAATTAATTTATTTAACAAGGATGATCAAGTTAAATCAAATATTGTTATGATTTTACAAGAACTTCAAGATAATTTCCTTTGTGGGTGGTGTTTAGGGAATTTTATTAAGTCAAATCTTATTTATGAAATGGCATTTCATGAATTAGTGAATGATTAAACTATTCAAAATAGTGTATTTTATAAGACAGTCTAACTTTAACATAATAAGTATATAAAATCTTTGTTTTTTTTTTTAGTGGTATAGAATAATTTTGTAAAGTAATTTGTATGATAATATAATGGACACTGTTAATACTTCTTAATTTTGTAGTTTAAAAAGTTTCTTCTGATTTCTTTTTGCTTTTCAAAAAACTATATCTACAATATCTTTGGTCATATCTCGTTCATTACTATATACATTTAATCTCTATCAAAAATATTAAACATGGTGAATTTATCTCCCTTTTTTCTTGAAGCATAAGCTCCACCAGCACCAACATACTTAGATTCTCTTTGTGCCGTTTCTTGAAGTGGATAACCAGGCTTTAATGGCTTTGCTTGGAATTCTGCAGTATCAGAATCAATTCTAGCATCTGATTCCTTAATGTGTCTGTTCTCTTTGTTTGCTGCGATATGTCTTTTACCGAATATGAAAATACCAATACTGATCGATCCAAGGATAAAGAGTTTGGAGAGAACACCCTTTCTCGTTTCAAATGTTTCAAATTTAACCATAGTGTATCTGTTCTATAGAAGATTGCTGGTAAAGAGAGATGCCAGTTAAGTTGGTGTGGAATGATTATTTTTCAGAATGGTTCTCACTGACTGGACTGCAGGTAATACCTCGTAAATAATACCGATGAATTGTCTCGAGTAAATACTACCAATACTATTGGATAAAATTTAGCACATTTCCAGTGACAGCAAAGTATATCGGTATTCATTACTTGATATTGCTTAATCTCTTAATGTTGTTTGATACTTAAAAAAAAAAAAAAGATTACTAATAAAAAAATTTTCCAAAGAAATATATAGCACAATGATAAGACAAAATGGCCCGTAGACTTTCATATTGACGTCAGATCGAACACTTCAAACTATGCATAATTCAACAAGCAATGGTAGTAAAATCTCTTGGTAGTGGAGTAAATCTCCTCTGGGGATACAAACTCTAGTACGATGGTACCTCGGAAAAGTAATACTACTCTACCATTAAAGACGCTCCGCTGGCGCCTATCCGGCGAGGATAACTGCGTTGAGCTCTTCTCCCTTCGGACGTTCTTCTAGCCTTACTGGAAGTTTTATGTTGATCTCTCTCTAAAGAGATAAATCTTGATGCAAATGGATTTCCCGTACAGGGTCCCTAACGTAAAGGTACCCTTCTTTTTATAGGACAAGTGATAACTTTGTGTAAGAACCTGCAACTTAAGGTATCTTCAGTGATGGAAACTGTATCAAACAGGTTACTAAGCTCGTTCTTATTAACAAGTTAAAAAATAAAAAATTGTTCTTCTCCTTATTTATATCTCAATCCAATAAGTGTGATTATCAAATATTATATTACATGAACGATAGCTACAATTTTTGCAGCCAAATGATTACTAGACGCGGCTGCTATTTCCTGCATGCTGAACCCTTTTTGTAGGCGGTAAACGATAGCATGTGAAGGAATAAAATGAAACCGCGGATTTTATAAGCTAAAAAGCAAAACATCGTCGTATAACTGACCGTAGTGTTAGGTAGAAACGGCATAGTAAAATCGTAAGATGAAGGCTTATTTATGAAAGCATACACGTAAAACAAATGCGACGAAAACAGGAAACATAAAAAAAGATTAGGAATTAAACATCGCCAAAAATTCTTTCATTTGCTGTTGCCTTTTTCTCCACCTAAAAAAATGGAACCTCAGACAACACGTTAAAAACATTTTTCAAGAAATGCCCTCGGCATTTTCTCCCCCACAAATGGCTTGTAAATATCAAACACAGGAAAAAAAAATATTAATTATGGAGTCATAATCTTCCACCTGTCTTTTCTCTCTCTTTCTTTCTTTTTTTCTTTATATCTTTATATCTTTATATCTTTTCTATTAAAAGCTACTGCTATTTTTGATATAATGAGTGACGTCGAGGAAATTGCCCATGCTATCGCCGGTGCCGGTGGTGGTGCCTTATCTATGGTTGTTACTTACCCTTTGGTGACTTTGCTGACTCTTGCCCAAACAGCTCTGAAGAAGAAACAGGTTGAACTCGAGCAAGATCCAGCCGTAGCTGCTGCTGCTGCTAAGGAAGCTGCTCTTCTCAGCGCTAAGCCTATTCACTACAAGATAGCCAACGCTATCGTGAAATCTTCCTCGTACCAGGCTGCCCAAATGATTATTAAAGAGAAAGGTGTGTTAGGGTTGTACTCTGGGTTGGAAAGTGCCCTTTATGGGATCACGTTAACTAACTTTATTTACTATTATTTTTACGAATTCACCTCAAATATATTCCTTAGGGCGAACTTAACTGGTGCTAGAAAGGGTAAAGGACTATCAACCTTCCAATCAATTATAACTGGTGCTGTTGCTGGTGCAATCACATGCGTTGGATCAAATCCTTTCTGGGTTGCAAACACTAGAATGATGACGAATAAGAAAAAAACGCAAGGTGATGGTGAAGTAGAAACTAGCTCCTCAACTTTTAAGACTTTAGTTGATATTGTCAAGACTGATGGTGCTGGTACTTTATTTGCCGGTGTATTTCCTGCACTTGTATTGGTTTTAAATCCAATTATTCAGTATACAATTTTTGAACAAATTAAGAATACTATTATTGCAAACAATGGTAAGAGATCTTTCACTCCAATGAAGGCATTTTTCATTGGTGCATTTGGTAAGTTAATTGCTACTACATTAACATATCCATATATCACCTTAAAATCAAGAATGCATATTAAGAAGAAGAAACTTGAAGTTGAAGGTGAAATTAAAAAGAAAGAATTATCGATGGTTGAAGAAATTAAAAAGATTATTCATGAAGAAGGTCTTGAAGGTTTGTATGGTGGTTTAATCGTTAAATTAATTCAATCAATTTCAACTGCTGCTTTTCTTTTTTACTTTAAAGAAGAATTATTAGTTGGTAGTGTAAAATTAGTTGAAATCTTTAAAGTTTTACGTGTAAAGAAACAAATTCAATCTAAATAGTAATAGATTAGAAATCAATAACGAATAATATATAAATTGAACGCTTTTTTAATAGATATCTAAATCTAGTATCTCTAGCCATCTCTAAATTTGTTCAACTCAATTTTTTTTTTTTTAATTAATTTCCAATATTCGATCAATGAATGATTCAGAAAGTATATTACTACTCGTTAACAGGTACCGCTCCGCTAGGGCCCTTATCCGGGGAGGACAACTGCGTTGAGATATTCTCCCTTCGGTCGCGTTTCTAGTCCTACCAGGGATGACATATCTCCTCGAAGAGGAGCAAAGCTCGATGCAATCGTCCTCGCCGGATAGGCGCCAGCGGAGCGTCTTACAAAAATAGGATAAAAATTGTTTTAACAAGATCTACCTCTCAGTTGGTATTTTTACCCAGTTACATCAAGATTATAATATGGAGGTCATTTACTCCAGTGCTGAAAAAAAAGCTACAAACGCTTTCTATGGTTATGCGTTTGTAGAGTTTAATTTCATATTTTATTATTTCACATTGTAAGTATTATATTCAAAATTACTAAATATGTTATGGAAATAAGATAGTAAAGAGTACTTCTCTAAGAAGTTGATGAAATATAAAGGAAACTGTTATACATTGGTAAGGTGACTCAAATATGTAGAACAAGTAGAATGAACGACTCAGACGACTCAGAGTCATTATCAAGAAAAAAAAAAAAAAAATACAACATTTTCTTAGAGGAGAACATAAACCTCGGAAAGTAGGAAAAAAATGCCTTCCTGTAAATAGGTAAATAGGGGTATTCCAAGAAGCAGCGTATGGATCAACTTACAGATACGAGAACGAGATTCAGAAGGATTTCATGAATGATCATTTTGTTTTTGAGTGGATGTAATTTTATTTTGGGTTGTGGAAACACTCTTCAGTAAAATACTTATTGGTTCAAAACCAAATGGAAATGGAATTAGGTTAAATACGGAACGGAATTTCACAGTTTAGCCATCCGTTTTATGTAACCGTTGAAAAAAGAATTTTGAAAAATTTGTTGTTTTGCTGATTTCTATTTTTCTGTTTTTTTACTTTCTTTTCTTTCTTTTATTGTACAGCTGAAATAAGTTATGTAGTTCCAGGAATTAGTTAAATTCAGAATAAAGAAAAATGAATAAAATTGTGTGGAAAAATACGGGAATCCAGTCACAGATAATTCAGTTTTATGTTCATGATCGACTGGCCATAGGGAGTGCCGAGTTCAAGGTGTTCTTCTTTATGCGCCGTCGCCGCCAAGAAACGGGTACGCTGACAGCATCATGATCACCGTGGGCACGGCTAGTTACTAGATGTGAAGTATCTGCGGAATCTGAGAGAGAGAGGGAGCTGCGGGGGGATGGGAACTTATCGTATATGCCTCACTGAAATTCACACCTTATTTTTACAGTGAACAAACGGTTGCCGAACGAACCTGGCCCCTGCCCTCTGCCTCCCGCCAAACAATTCGTTGACTGGTTAACAACGCCGCGTTAGCACAACTTACAGTGAATTGTGAAATTTTGAGTACGAGCAAGTAAAGACAAAGAGGAAACCTAAATTGTACCAGCTTAGGTAAGCTTTTCGGGTGTTCTGGGGAACCATACCGGGGACCACACCTCCCCCTATATTTTTCAACTGTATACTTTAGGCGACATATTTAATATCCCGCTCATATGTTAGTTTGCGCTGAGTGAGCATTTAGTAAATTATTGCTCTACCCCACTCAAACATTCGTCGTTTTTGTATTTTCTCATCTCTTTTTTTATTTATTTTTAGCTTACGTTTTTCATTTCTTTCAAATGGTTCTTTTCACATACTCTGCAGGACATCTTAAATCCCATATATCCTCTAAGCCCATTTAAAAACCCCTGTGAATACTTAAATTCATCAACTAAGTTCCGGAAAACAAATATTCGTCATTAATTTAGACCTCTAGTACACCTTATTCATAGTATTGGAAAGTCTCGAAGAAGGGTTATGTCAAGTAGGTCGTCAATAACCTCGTCAACTCCGTCTGCAAGACGACCAGTTGCAAGAAGAGCTTGTTTGTCATGTCGTGAAAAGAAAATTAAGTGTGACGGTGAACCACCGCCGGTCCCGAAAGACCAACAAAGCCCATCAGAACCCGTTCCTTCCACAAATATTTGCAAGAATTGTAAATTCTTTGGCACCGAATGTGTGTTTGTTCGAAGTATGAGGGGGGGAAGAAGGAAGAAGAGAAGTATAGCTTCTGAGGAAGAAGAAGGTAATGGGAGACTAAAGTCTTTTAAGTCGGGTGATTCTCAGTTAGCCCCATCTTTGCCCGGGACAGCGATCACGACTCCTTCCATACATGGAGGTGAATCTTCAAAAAGTTTCGCTAGTGGTTATGGGTTCGATGGTACTGCTAATGATCGTTCTGATTTACTCGGATATTCTAATTTTGATCATAGGATAAAGAGAACATTATCGCCTACATCATCGTATGTACTGTCAAGTTACCCATTCCCACAGAGAGGTATTGGTGCTGGTGGTGGCAGTAGCAATAATTCCGGTATCATTGGTTTGGGACCAGGTCTTGGTGCTATTAACCCTGGTGACAGTGTCAGCGCCATTGGTAGTCATCCGCAATCAAATTCAACTGGCACTGGTACTGGAACGGGTACCAGTGGACCTACACAGTCTTCTAACCCTACACCAGCAGCTGGAGCCCCTGCGGCACCTGGAATTCCTGGTGCTTCTGAACACCCTGCAGCAGATTACTATGATTATGCAAGACACTATGGTGGTCCACCTCCATTTCATATGGGAGGTATGAGAAGATACTACCGTAGAATGTTTGGTTATGGTCCACCACATCATAGGCATGGTGGACCACCGCCTCATCATGGTGGTTATGGACCACCTCCTCCTTTTCCTCCCTACCCTTACCCTCCACCTCCCCCACATTTGGGTTATGGACCTCATCCACCACCACCACCGCCACCACATGGAAGTGCTCCTCTGCCATCTGGCCAAAATAATAATCCAGATAAATTATTTTTACCACCATTGGGCATGAAGCCAGAATATCCGGATTATTCAGAATATTACAAACATCAACAAATCCAACAACAACAAATTCAACTGCTTCATCTGCAACTGCAACATGACCAAATGTCTCAGGTTGGTAAGGAGCAATCTCCCGATAATTCAAATGCTGATAGACAATCTGTCGCTTCAAGATCGGTTCATTCTGTCCATTCTCACCATTCTCAACAAAATGCGTTACAAAACACAACTACTCCTACCGGCGGTTCAGCAATACCTGCTCAGCCTAACTCTACCCACTCCCTGCAAAGACATTACGAAGATAACGAATCCCGTAGACAAGGTCGATCTTCGTCTCAAAATACTCATGTAGGAGTCCTTAAGAAAAACGGTAAGGGTTTGCCCTCTGAAACCATAGATGATAAGTCGATGTCTTCTGGTGCCGACGAACGTCAAATGGAAGATCTGAATTATGAAATTGCGTCAGGAACGGCATTCCCTCCATCTTATGGACACTACAACGCTTACAATAAGGATTACTATAGAAATTCGGTATTAAAAGTTGCCCATCCTCCAGTTCCATCGACTCAAAAGATCTCAGATTTGAAGCAGTCTCTGGCAGCCTCGACTACCCAAGAAATTGTAACTGATTCATCTTCAAGTGTGTCCTCCCCTTCTACATCGCTTGATGAACTTCTTGCTGAGGTAGACTTGCCTTCAGAAAGTACACTTCTGTATCTTCTCGATCTTTATTATCATTATGCTCACCCACAACATCAAATTATACCAAAGAGACTGGTTTTTCTTAAATACTTCCCATATGAAACTAATGCTTCCATTTATCATGCGATTATATCTGTCGTGGCTAAATTTAATGACAAAGTCAGCACAGATGAAGGCACTTGGATTTCCAACGTCAAAAAGCATTGGGATGATTTAAATACTTTAGAAATGCTCTTATGTTGTACTATTATGCTGAAAACGAAAACATATGGCTTTCATTATCAATCGGCAATGAACTTAACTAGAAAGGTTTGGGGGATCATTAAGTATAATAAACTAATTGAATGCTATAAACAAATCCCTGAAAGAGAGTATCCCGATTTCCTTGAAAGTGTCACTACTAGACAATTGTTCGATAGGGAAATAATGGTTCGAATGTTATGGGATTTTTACATTCATAGAATTATAATTTTCAGAGTTAAAATTGGTTACCCCTATGATAAAATTGGCAGTATTAATTCAACTCAAAGGATTAAGATACATGCTGAATTTGAAACTAATTACTATTCCGATTTTTTGGAACTACCAATTGATAATGAAACATATTTGAAGGACATAAGGTCTTTCAAGGTTGAAGATAGGCTAGTATGGGAGGATATTCATAAACAAATTAGTAAGGTTGCTGAAGATTCTGGAAGTGATGTTAGTAGTGTATCCAGTAAACATGATTCACACTTTTCAGATTCCTTGCTATTTATATTGTCCCTTACTTTGATGGATATGGCTGCTGACACAGTCTCCCGAAACGGACTTCTCAAAACAAATTTAGTCAAATTGGAAAGTTCCATTGAAAAGCTCGAAAAGGCTATGCCTCAAAGAAAGGTTTTTACTCTTACTAAGGATAGTAGAATGTACCTAAATATGACAAGTGTTTTGAGCTTATTCGTCTTGAAGAGTGTCAAAATGGTTACTAATCTATTATTCCTTGATGATATCGTTGTATTTAAGCCATACCTGAAAATCGACGACATTGTAAATGCCACTTTTATGCCAGTTATCAATGAAGTCAAACTGCTGGTATTACCCGATTTACAAGTTTTATCACAGTCAATTGCTTCGCTTTCAACTTTCCAATGGAAATGCTTTATCACTATGATAAGCTCATGTTTGGAGGTGATAAAGCTTATTGAATTGGGAGAAGGATTAGTTCCTGAAGACTTTACGTATTGGGATAACCCTTTATATGAAAACCAAAAGACTTATAAAGTTTGTATTGGAATCACTGGAACTGGCGATACATCTTCGAATACTTGGTGGGATACTGAAGATGTGGAAAAGTCATTTGTCAAATCAAGTTCCGAGCAACCCGATGCATGGCTACAATTCCCAGAGGTTTCATTAATGGCAACTGGTGCATTAGTTGGAGCCTTAGGAAGTCTTACATTGATTAGTCAGTACGTTAAATTTGTAAAGTCAACCCCAAGTATTGATGAAGCAGATGAAAATGAAATCTTTGTTGATGCGATTTTAGATTTACCTGGATCTACCGAGGTGAAAAGGATTGAGAAACTCGATGTGAAGCATCAAATTGTTGCCAATCAATTATTTGATGAATTTAAAACGAATTACCTTTTGGAGAAGTTTTCTACTTGTTCAAACTATATTAAAGCAAGGGTGAAGTATGGAGATGAAGTTGAGAAGGATTTATTAGTGAAGTCAGAGCGCATTTACCATTATATTGAGGAATTTCTTTCCACCCAAAGTGGACAAAAATAACCGTGGCCTAAAAATACCGTGAAAAATCAATACCGTGTACTATATATATAATTAATACCAATGTAAATATATAAATAATTTGTAAGAACTTTAACTTTGCGGTACCTTGCAGCCAGTGGTGCTGTATATAAGCCACACCTATACACGTTTACGCAATATATTAAAATGCTGCATTTCATTTTTGGCTGCTTTTTATCCTTCTGGTCCACTTAATTATAAAATAGCTTATAGAGTTCATGTTTTCCTCTATAAGTAATATTTGGAAGAAAGTTTATACTCCATTGATGCCTGACTCCTATTGGTCCAGTTTAGAAAGTGCTAATAATAACGTTAATACAAGTCGCAGAAAGCTACCGTTAATTCATTCAATAATTCTTAAAGCAATACTTATAATGCTTTTGATTGTTTTATCCTTGTCGTTGTTCCCTATTTTTGGGATGGGAGAAGCAACATCGTCCATTTTGCCATGGGGTTACACGCAGAATAGTCTGAGTGGTCATTCCATTCCTTATACTGTAGAATCGCTTACGCGAGATGTTCAAATCAAGAACATTCATTCACACAATGATTACTGGAGAAAAAGACCCTTATTTGACGCATTGAGTTATGGGGCTGTTAGTGTTGAAGCTGATATATGGAGTTTTCCAAATGGATTTATACTTACTCCAAGCTCGTCTAATGACACCTCCCCAAGTGTATTTTCTAAAGATGAGTTGTATGTTGGTCACTCACTGGTTTATCTTCATCCACTGAACACTTTAAACGAATTATATTTAGATCCAATTTTTGATCTCTTGAAACAAGCTAATCCAGGACAGACTGATTCCAATGACAAGCCTGCTGCAAATATCACATTTGATTGGGAAGAACCCGATATTAACGGAGTATTCTTTGACTTCCCGGGAGAACCTTTGTACCTTTGGTTTGATATTAAGACCGAACCAAATAGCACATATAATAAAGTCAAGCCTTTCTTACAAAGATTTATCGATAACAACTATCTAAGTTACTTTAACACAACCACTAATAAATTCCACCAAGGTCCAATAATTTTGACATTGACTGGGAATTTACCTACTGAATTGGTAAAAGCAGAAGTAATAAGGTACGTTTTTCTTGATGGACCATTATCTAAATTTAATCTGACAGCAGATCCAGATGTATTAAAAGAATTATCTGTATTGTCAAAGGTTGCATCGGGTTCATTAGAAGATTTGATTGGCGGGCCAAACGAATTATCCCAAGCATCTAGATCAGACTTCACTGATTCTCAAAAATCGAGTATTTCAAGTTATATTTCAACTGCTCAGAAGTATGGCTTAAAAACAAGAATCTGGGGAGGAATTAATTGGCCAAAATATGTAAGGCTTGCACATTACACGAGCTACTTTGAATTAGGTTTGGACTTATTAAATGTAGATGACTTAAAGGAAGCTGCTGATGACTTCTAAGAATGGACTACATGAATGTATGTGGGTCAAATGTCCCCATATATAAAATAAATGAAAACGAAAATGTCTATGTGTTTGTGTTCGTGTCTATGTCTATGTCTATGTCTATGTCTATGTCTATGTCTATGTCTATGTCTATGTCTATGTCTATGTCTATGTCTATGTCTATGTCTATGTCTATGCTTATGATCTCATAAATATATTTAGCTTGTTTTGTTTGCAGCCAATTTATCAGTGTAAATTTCTCTTCAAAAGTTCATAGGAATAAAAGATTATAGCATTTGCCGGCACGGATCTAACTAATGTTATACCCAAACCATTATAAAGGTTCTTAACTCCACCTGGTTGTTTGCAAATCCATGTACCAACTTTCCAAAAGCTTAAGTTTTTAGCACTATCATTAATCTGGATATTTGATTTAATGGTATCAGCTGGGAACATTGAAAAGTTGAAAAATACACCAGCAAGTGCACCACTTGCCATTGATTCCAAATCAGTATTCTTAGCACCTTTACCTCTTTGACGTCTAAATACCTCAGTAAAATATTCATATGTTCCAAACCAGATTGCTGTACCAAATACTTCTCTTACCAAAGTTGAGGATAATCCACTCCAGAGTCCAGTAACACCATCTTTTAGAATAACTGAACGAATTATAGTACTGTATATGTTATTCCCAGTGGATGAAGTAGCGCCAGCACTACTTGAAAGATTCAAGACTTGTAATTTACATTTAACCAATTCGATAGGAGTTAAAATGAACGAAGCAGTAAATCCAGCAAACCCACCACTAAGACATTTTGTCCAAAGTGGTAAATCATCGCTACTCTTGAGTCTTAAATTATTTATAAACATCTCTGACGTTATATTGTAGGAAGCAAATAGAATAGCATTTTCAAGACACGCACCAAGTAATGGAGCTTTAATACCTTGATAAAATCCGTTCACGAATCCTTCTCTTTGATATGTTTGTTGAATACATGAAATGGTAGATTGAGAATATCCCGCAGACGAAGTTGCTTGAAGTCTAACTTTGATCGTATCGAATGGGAATTCAACAATCTTACCTAGCATACCAGACATTGCACCATAGAATATCTCCTTGCTTGCATTTAGAGATGATTCATGATGGGTTATTCTCTCGAATCCCTCCTCTTTGAACTGTTCCATAAGTAAGTTTGTATGATAAAAAGAAAGAGATGAGATGAAAAGAGCAAAGTTGAAAATTATATGAGATGAGTTAATTATATATGATTGCGGCTATTTTGAGTCATTTTAAAGATTTTTCATACTAAACCTAACTCCACAAAAGTCGTGATGATGTTTTTTATGGTTTGAGGCATATATATGTAGCTATCCATTCAAGACACCCGCTTTCTTCTTTATCTACATTATTTCTTGATTGTTTTTAGTCTTAATATTTATATTTGATTAAACCATATACATAGTACATAATAAGCTTATTTTAATGGAATGAATCTGGAAGAAGCGTTACCGGCTCTACCGTGTCTGACTGGAGTATAAGTGATAGAGAATTCACCTAAGTAGTGACCAATCATTTCTGGCTTGATTTCAACAGTGTTGAAAACCTTACCGTTGTAAACACCAACAACAGAACCGATCATTTCTGGAACAATGATCATGTTTCTTAAGTGAGTCTTGACGATAGCTGGCTTTTCGTTTGGTTGAGTGGCTAACTTAGCAGCTCTTAACTTCTTGATGAAACCCATTGGCTTGGAGTCTAAACCTCTGGAGAATCTTCTTCTAACTCTGGCACCACATAACTTGGCAAATTCTTCAGTGTCTAATTCGACGAGGTCCTTTAAATCGACACCCTTGAATGTGAAGGTCTTGAAGACTCTCTTCTTCTTGTCAACTAAAAAACGATGTTAGTAAAAAAAATTTTCTAAATGATTTATTAAAAGTGAAAAAGTAAAAAAGTGGAAAAAAATTATGAAATAGTCAACTGTGAAGTGATGTTGTGATATATGAAACTTTTTGGACAGTGTGAATTCATGTGAATAATCCTCTTGTAGTAGAACATGATAATATGTTTAATATATATTATTGAAGCCCATAATTTGGGCAATGAAAATACTTCACCATACCATTTTAAAGAATATATTGTAGCTCGGATATCCACATGGTTGTTTGGTCTGGATTGGTTTTGTTGGTTCATCTGTCCGTTTCATTCTCATATTTGGTAACTTCACTCTCTTCTTCATCTTTGGTCAAATTTCTAACATTCAACTCGATCTGACTGACCCGTTCTACCCAACAACTCAGTCAATCACTCTGTTTGACTCAACTACTTCGACACTTAGCTTCTTCTTCTTCTCCCCCTTCACTATATCGTGTGCTGTATACATACCAGTTTCAGACATGATGTATAGTTAGTTCTGATTTGATAAATACTAAAAATCTCTCTATGAAAAAATTACTATGGTTTTTTTTTTTCAAAAGTAGTATTTGCTTCCGCCTACTCAGACTGGGAGGACACCACTAGAATTGGAGGGGGTGTGCGGGAGAAAGTGAAAGATTTTTGATGGTAGCTTTCCTGCAGGTAGTCGATATACGATGAGAAAAAAAAAATTGAAATTGATATGGCTTATAGTAGTTTGTACTTAATTTTTCCTGTATATTGTACAGGAAAGTTCCAATTTCGCAGTAGTCAGCGAGTGTCACGGGATCTGTGACTGCGCATTTGTTAGAATCTGAGAAGTAATATACAGCACTTAATACTAGTTTCCTGTACATAAAGTGAAATTTTTTCGCTCACACACAGTAGCTGTTCTCCTTAGCGCGTTGACTGGGCAGTCTGGAGAATTCCTACTGCCATCGCTTCCTCACCAACTCACCAATCCTCTACTCCCAACTGGGAATAGCAGTCTTTTCAATACATACTCAGAATCTGAAATTTTTCTTTTACCTGACATATTTATCCTATTAAAGAATAGTCTGCTATTTTAACGCTTAAATCGATTATTCTAGTTCCATAATGAAATACTTAGCTGCTTACTTATTATTAGTCCAAGGTGGTAACACCTCCCCATCTGCCAAGGATGTCTCTGCTTTATTAGAAACCGTTGGTGTTGAAGCTGAAGAATCCAGAATTTCTGCTTTATTAGCTGAATTAGAAGGTAAGTCCGTTGAAGAATTAATTGCCACCGGTAACACCAAGTTAGCTTCCGTCCCATCTGGTGGTGCTGCTGCCTCCTCTGGTGCTGCTGCCTCTGGTGCCGCTGCTACTGAAGAAGCTGCTGAAGAAGCCGTTGAAGAAAAGGAAGAATCCGATGATGACATGGGTTTCGGTTTATTCGATTAAGTTATTTTAACTAATTAATAAAAGTACACAAGTAATCATAGAAGTTTTATTATTATCATGTAGCCATATTTGTAGTCCCACAATACTATTGTAGTGTTTGCTCTACGCCTAAAACTTTTCCTCTAAAATTTTTCATTTTTCCGGTATATAAAATAGTCATAAATATATATACATATATATCGCTATCTATTTACCAATTAGTAATTATTAACTTATCCAAACTATTTATTTATCAAGAAATTCTCTTGTTATTTATTTATTATTCATCATAATCTCACTCACTTAGTTTAAACCTTCGTTAGTCTCTTTCAAGTACAACTTTTGATAGGTTAAATTATTTTAGTTCTTTATTAACTGAATTTCAATTTTTGCAGCCAATTCAAAACTTATATACATCTAACAGATATTTATCTCGCCACCGCCAATTAAAGCATATTTATGGCTATGGCCATCCTAGCAGTAAAAAAGCCTCTCTTAAAGTAGAATATCTGAATTCAATCACATAATATTGATTGGTCCCATTGCCACATCTTGGATATTCACATTAATGAGGTACCGCTCCGCTAGGGTCCCTATCCGGGAAGAACAACTGCGTTGAGCCTTTCTCCCTTCGGTCGTGCTTTCAGCCTTACCGCGGGTAAACACTCTCCTTGAAGAGGACCAAAGCTCGATGCAATCGTCCTCGCCGATTAGGCACCAGCGGAGCGTCTTGTGACCTCTTTAATATTGACAAATATGAGGAGGTACCGCTTCGGTAGGGACCACTATTCGGGAGAACAACTGCGTTGACGTTGCCTCCTTGGTCGCTCTTCAAGCTTTTGAATGAGTGAAATCTTGTGTTCCTGGAAATACCAAGAAAGAATCAAATGAGTCTTTGTTTATTTTCAATTTTGAACATTATTTTGATTCATGTATGGTACATAAATAGTCAAACCTACTTAATATTGATATGTCACAAGCTTATTGATTTAATTTATATGTTAATCTCTCAATAAGTACCCTAAATTTATTAAGTTCTTTGTATAATTCATTACTGCCTGCAGTGATTAAATTATCTTGAATTCCTGAAACAGTAGAATCGATGTCAATTTCCTCTTCATCTGAATCCAACAAGGAATCCTTTTGCTGACTACTCTCAGCATTCTGCTTCGACAGATACAAACTCTCGGACTTAGTGAATGTTTCCGAAATATTTTGCTTCAAGCTTTTCAAATATGCTAATTTTTCACATTTATAATTCATCTTACTGTCAAGGTCTATCAATTGGTCTCGTAACTGCTTGTACTGTGCTAGTATCTTCTCAGTCTGTACTTCTTTCTTGATATTAGCAAATACTTGTTTCCTCGTATTCCTCTCGGCTCTCTTCTGTCGTTTTGGTTCGAATTTCTTGTCATCCTCTAACCCTTCTAATGTTTCATTGCCATCTTTAATCAAGACATTGGATTCGTCGGAATCGGAATCAGAATCAGAATCAGATTTGTTGGTCTCATCCATGTCCTCTTGGTTGAGCGAGAAAATATACTTAGCTTCAGGTAGCTCGTTCACCAACTGACTAAACTTTTCTCGTGCTCCCATGCTGGGCATCTCAATTGGGATCAACACGTAACTCAACCGCACTAAGCTTTCATTTATTATTAATAGCTTCTTATGCTCATTCTTGATGATTTGCTGTGTCACTTGTTCAATGATCTGAGAGTTAAATTGCAGCCTATTGTGCTGCCTTAACCTGACGTTAACTTTGTCTAAGATCTGTTGCAACTTCTTTGCTGGTAAGTCCTCACTAACAAATTGTTCAAATTGACCGACTCCAAATGGTTGACTGAGTAGCTTGGCTTGATTGTCAATAAACTTTCTTGTATACTGAAAGGAAGACATATGGCAAATGTTTGATTGATAGAAGATTGATCTATATTATATGTATATGTTGTGTTTTACATAATTTTGTTATTGTTTTTATATGTGACGTATATACAGGCCATCAACTCTATAATGACAAAAGCAAATTATTATTGTCAAACTAAGGAAAGAGTAAAACACTTACATTAATTATATTAATTGAACAATACTATTACTTTTTATTACTATACTTATACAATTTTAGAATTCGTTATTAATCTTTAGGATCATATTACTTAACCGAAGTAATCAGCCATTTCTTGATCTAACTGTTCAACAGTCTTCTTTTGTTGCTTAACTGGCTTCTTAATTTGCTTCTTAGCACCTGCGGCTGGCTTCTTACCTGTAGCCTTCTTGGCATGCTTCTTAGTTTGTTCAGCCTTGGCCTTTGCAACTTGAACAATTGGAGTAATTCTTGAAGTTAATGGTTTCTTTGATGGATCAATGATTAATTCTAACTTTAACTTAGATGAACCACCATCAATTGGAGCACCATTGTACTTCTTAACGGCTAATGAGGCAGACTTGGCACTCTTGAAAACAATAGTAGCAATTCCTCTGAATTGACCCTTTTCATTGTAGGTTAAAGAAATGTTGTGAACACCACCGACTTGGGATTGGAAAAAGTCCTAATAAATTGTTAGTTATTGAAAGAAAGAAGAAAAGAAAGAAAATGAATAAAAAAATGAAAACATAAATAAAAACAACTCCAATTGAATAAAAAAAAAGTTTGAATAATGAAAGTAAAACCCTTCAAGTAACTCCCCTAAGGAATACTCTTCATCTAGCGAAGGATTTTTTTTGTATTACCATTGCGAATGTATCAATAATCCATGAAATCCTAACTTAATAGTTCCCATGTATTTGTTGTAAAACCTTAATTGGTAAGCAAATGCTTTACATTGAATACAAAATATCATATTTTTATTTCATTTTTTGTTGTATCCAAAAACGAAATCTGCCGGGTGGTTTCTTTTAAAACTAGAAGAATTGATAAACCAGAATCACATTAAATATAAAAAACTTAAAAATATTCGGAATTCTGGTCTCGAGATTCAACTATCAATCAAATTAAATGATTGTGTTAACCCTTGAAATTTTCATTTCATTTACAGGATTATTCTGGGGGATTTTTGCATCCCAGAAATTGTTTTAAAGTAACATACTAGAAGTATCACATGATACCAAGATGACATAAAAATTAACCGTAAAAGCAAATTTAAAGAATTATGAAGCAGGCCGATATTGAAAAAAAAAAACAAAAAAATAAGAAAGGAACCAAAAAATTAACCCAAAAACAAAATAATACCTCCATATTGTTTTTTTTTTTCAATTATTGTTAAAATAAAAACCCACTTCACAAACTTTTATACTTTTACATTTTATGACATCTTTCTAGACTAGCTAGACTAGAACCCCCTTGTGGCAGAAAAGAAAAAGTGATCAAAAAAAGAACATAAACTGAAATTGCTAAATTTTCAGCTCAAGTCTAATATAATCGATCCGTAATAGATTTAATGATAACTTTATTATTCTTTTCCTTTTTAAATTGAGAGAAGCTTATTTTTGTTCGAAGTTAAAACAAAAAAAATATAATTAACGAAATCAAAACGAAAAGCAAAAAAAGAACAGATTTAGATAATTCTTTGATTTCTTTTCTTTTTAGTTCATTTCTTTCCACATATTTTTTTTATCTCTGCAAGACACTTTGTTTATGTTTTGTCTTAACATACCTTAATAGCATCCATCTTAATGTCCTTTGGTAAACCGTGGACAACAACCTTGGTGGCTAAAGAAGCATCTAATGCAACAGCAGCAGGAGAAGGAGCAGGCTTCTTGAATGAAACTGGCTTCTTGGTGTGAGTTGGCTTGGTGGCAACCTTCTTAGAAATACCAGCCTTTCCCTTTCTAGCAATAACCTTCTTAGCAGGTCTGGCCTTCTTTTGAGAAGAAATAATATCGTCTAAAGATTTGTCAAGAGAAGCACTCATTATTGGGTTAAGTTTTAAGTTTGTTTTTTAATTAATTTGTTGTTGGTGAAACAATAATGAAGAAAGAATAAATTTGGAAATTGGGAAATTTGTCCATTTAGAAAAATGTCCAGTTTACCCACTCAACAATCTAGTATATAAATTACGAGATGGCTGGAAGATAGCGCGTAAATTTGAGTCTTCTTTGTTATATGTAGGTCCTTATCGAAACGGCTGCAAAATAACAATCACCACACTATCCATCGAGCAATCTCTCACCACCTATTTCAAACGGAAACTTTCTTAGTAACTTATAAATTAAAGTTCTATATCAATTCCTTTTATTGCAATAATTTGCAAACAAATTGACAAAGCTGTATATCAATCCTTATTTTCGAAGTATTTGAAAATGCATATTTGACTAAAGTATATCAAAAACTTTCCGCTAAGCTGCCCTAACCCCGGGAGAGTACTCCATTTCCCTTCTGTCTGTCTTTCACATCTACTCTATTGTAAGTGTGAGTGAGCTTATCTTTCCAACCAAAGCTTGATGAAATGGTTCTTGCCGGATAAGCGAGAGGCGTCGTCGGTCTCTATCTTATCTTAAAAACCTTGAGTGTTTATGAATGAAAAATAAATCCTTTCTACTAGAACCCTATATCGAAGAAGTACAACTTCATTGATCTTATCGACCTTTAGTTATCCTTTTGGATTTCCTTTATTGAATGATTTATTAACTCCTCGAAGAAAAAGAAGCTCGATGCAATCGTCCTTGCCGGATAAGCACCAGCGGAGGGTATTGCGACTCTAGAATAAATACCCAAATAGAGGTACCGCTCCGCTAGGGTCCCTATCCGAGGAGGAGAGCTGCGTTGAGATTTTCTCCCTTCGGTCGTGTTTCCAGCCCTACCTGGAATAAGTATGTCTCCTCGAAGAGGAGCAAAGCTCGATGCAATCGTCCTCGCCGGATAGGCGCCAGCGGAGCGTCTTACTACATCTCTAATTTAATTTTTTTTTTTGTTCTCTACATAAGAAGTTACAGCTCCACTAGCGCTCCAATCAAGAGAGAATAACTTTATTTAACTATTCTCCCATTAAGTAGGAAGTCATCTAGTACCTACCGAAATAATAGATAGGTATTGGATACCAACCTTGTCAATGAGAAGTGACTCTTCTTATAAGTTTAGTTTTAGCTTTAAATAGCATGTTCCAAAATAGGAAATGCGGCATTTTTTTTTTTTTTCGTTTTTGGTTTTGATTTTGGTTTTGGTGATTCGTCGATGTACACCAAGCACTAAGACTTATATTGTATTGTATTGAAGTAAAAAAAAATTAATAGAGTTCCTTCCTGTAAAGATTTACAATTAGATAACTTTGGGAACAAAAAAAAAAAGGATGGAAGATATTTATATTATCACATGATTATTCAAGAAGTATGGTTTTCTTTTTCTATTCTGGTTATATGTATATATGTATATTCCCCTTTTTTTTATGTGAGAGTTATTTTAGGTTGCTTCCAGGGGATACTTTCCCACACAATAGTCATCTTTCCTTCGGTTGCATATCTTTATGGGTAAAAATCAGTTTAGATATCGATTTTCTTATCTTTTTTTTTTTTTTTTTTTTTTTTTGGTTTTTTTTTTTTTTTTTTTTTTTTTGTTATTTTGGGGCCCCAATGCCCCGGGCCCTTTTTGTGGGGGTGTAGGGGGGTTTTGTTTTTTTTTTTT
>JANIVZ010000024.1:0-173654 GCA_030578175.1 Dujonia santamariae
TTTTTTTTTTTTTTTTTTTTTTTTTTTTTTTTTTTTTTTTTTTTTTTTTTTTTTTTTTTTTTTTTTTTTTTGTTTCAACATTTCCTTTTTTTTTAGCAAGGTCAAGAGAGGAAAAAAAAAAAAAAAAATTGGCTAGCTCTGATTCTTGATTCTCTCTTCTCTAAACTTATTAGGATAGCAGACTAAGTAATAAAGAGAACGGTACAGCAAAAAACCTTATAGACGTCTCAGTCGTTCATCTGCATCATAGTTATAATACTTAACCCATATAAAACCAAAAAAAATATAACCTGTCTTTTTTTCCACCAATTCAAAGTCATCCCCCGTTTTGATTAACCAAACCTTTCTTAATCCGTTAATTCATATTAATATTGCATGGTATGCGTGAGCTTACTCCTAACCCCCCAAGACCAAATAATGATCAAGAAGATCATCATCCACCTCCAATGAATCCGTTTGAGGATGACGCCGGCGCGTCTTTTGAATCCCCAAGAGAGTCGTCCGATGAAGATGGTAATTCTCACTATGGTAAACCTTTCAACGCATATAACGGATACTACTCCCAAAGTGGAACGTCAGCAAACTTATTAAATGACAATTCTGGTGAACAAAGTCATCTCATGGGCCACGAGTCCCCTTCGTCTAATAACTTATATGTTCCTCCTGAATATGATAGGTACCCTTCCATGTCTGGATCAAGAGTCGTGTCGTCTTCTTCATTAAGTCGTCATTTTTCACAATCATTTGATAAACACGCCAGTGTTAATGCTTACGGCGGACATCCAGAAAGCAGTGGTTCCACTGAAGAAGAAAACGATAATGACGTAGACTCCAAAAATCCATTCGTCCATGCTCCAGATTTTTCACCCTTTGGTGGATACCCAGCTTCCTCATTCCCACTTCACATAGATGAAAAGGAAGCTGATGATTACTTGCACAACCCAGACCCAATTGCAGACGCTGAATATGATAAAAATAGATTTATTCACGACTTGAAGAACATGGACAGGAAATCTTTGGGTGGTCTTATAGGGTTCATTGTCTTATTCTTATGTGCCATAGTTGTATTTATTTTACTCCCAGTTTTCTTTTACTCTGGTGCTGCTGTTAAACATGTTCCACAAGTTTATGAAATATTAACTGATTATCAATATCCTATTTTAAGTGCTATCAGAACAAGTCTTATAGACCCTGATACCCCACTGGAATTCTATTTCAGAGAATCATCTCTGGGTGAACAATGGCCACTTGTCTTTTCAGATGAATTTGCTGCTGAAGGTAGAACTTTCTACGATGGTGATGATCAATTTTGGACTGCTCCTGATTTACATTATGCTGCCACTCAAGATTTGGAATGGTATGATCCTGATGCAGTTATCACTGCTAATGGTACTGTAAACTTGCGTATGGATGCTTATCATAACCATAATTTATTTTATAGATCAGGTATGCTTCAATCATGGAATAAAATGTGTTTCACTCAGGGGATTCTTGAAATATCTGCCAGATTACCAAATTATGGTGCCATTACCGGTTTATGGCCAGGTTTATGGACTATGGGTAACTTGGGTAGACCAGGTTATTTATCCACCACCGATGGGGTTTGGCCATACACTTATGATTCATGTGATGCAGGTATCACTCCTAATCAATCTTCTCCAGATGGGATCTCATATTTACCTGGCCAAAGATTAAATGCATGCACGTGTAAAGGGCAAGATCACCCAAATCCTGGTGTTGGTAGAGGTGCACCAGAAATTGATGCAATTGAAGGTGAAGTCGATTCTACCATGGCCAACGGTATTGCATCTCAATCCTTACAAATTGCTCCTTTTGATATTTGGTATATGCCAAATTATGACTTTGTTTTTATTCATAATGCTTCCACAACAGTTATGAATAGTTACGCTGGTGGTCCATTCCAACAAGCAGTTTCTGGGGTCACTACATTGAACCCGGATTGGTATGAATTTGGTGGTACTCAGCAATTTCAAAGATATGGATTTGAATATTTAAATGATGACTCCGATGGTTACATTACATGGTATGTAGGTTTAGATCCAACTCTTACAGTTCACGCCAATGCATTACAAGCAAATGGTAACATTGGACCAAGAAGAATTTCAAAGGAACCAATGTCGATTATCATGAATTTGGGTATTTCTAATTCGTGGGCTTACATTAATTGGAATGCTATTGTTTTCCCAGTTACCTTTAGCATTGATTTTGTTAGATTGTATCAACCTCCTAACAACGTCAGTGTTACTTGTGATCCAGCAGATTATCCAACCTACCAATATATCCAAGAACATATCAACGCTTACGAAAATGTTAACTTAACTTCATGGAAGAACGCTGGTTACTCGATGCCAAAGAATAAGTTGACAGGAAATTGTTCATAGTTGATAGAAATAGTAAGCAGAGACATTAAAGAAAAAAGAAGAAACTGTAAAAAAATTGAAAAAACCAATAAAAAGTCAATAAAAATTTTAAAAAAGTTTAAGAAAAAATTACATATAGGTTACGTAAGGAATATTATATACATATAAACGAAACAACTCTGTAGCCTAAATTATTGCAACAGGTATCTATTTGTTGAGTTTCTGCACTAGTTATCATTGTACCTTCCGAATAATATAGAGCTGTTTACTCCACCAAAACCAAATGAATTATTTAATGCATAATCCACCACTTTGCTTTTACTATTATTAGGAACGTAGTCAAATTTTGTAAATTTATCAATATCATCATCTTTATGACCTCCAATTTTCAGTAAATTCAAAGTTGGTGGTATTTTATTGTCTTTAATTGTTAAAATAGAGAATATACTTTCAACGGCACCAGCAGCACCTAATAAATGGCCAATGGATGATTTAGTTGAGGAAATTGAAAGGTTATCATTTGCATGGAATAACAGATGTATGGCATTATTTTCAGCCCTATCTCCAAGGGCAGTAGAAGTTGCATGTGCATTAATGTAAGAAACTTTATCGCTTGAAATTTTGGCTCTACTTAAAGCCATTTCCATCGCTCTTTTAGCCCCATTTCCATCCTCTGGCGGGGCAGTTATATGATTGGCATCTCCAGATAATCCATATCCTAACACTTCCGCATAAATATCCTTTTCTGAAAGCCCTCTTGCCAATGCATGATCCAATTCCTCAAGAATTAGAATACCACAACCTTCAGATAAAACAAACCCATTTCTAGTACCATCGAAAGGTCTGCTTGCAGTTTCTGGAGAATCGTTCGAATCAACACACACCGATTTTGCTCTAGCAAAACCTGCTAAAGCTAATGGGTTAATTGAAGCTTCAGTTCCACCACAGACCATAACTTTGGAATAACCCATATTGATGAAATTAAAGGCATCACCAACAGAATGTAACCCAGTAGCGCAGGCCGATGAAACGGAATGATTGACACCTTTGAGCCCATATTTGATGGAGATGTTCCCGGCTGCCATATTTGTTAAAAGCTTCGGTATGAATAAAGGCTGAACTTTTTTAAATCCACCATTATTATGAAAGTTTATTGAATTCTGATAGCTATCATCAAATGAACCAATGCCACTTCCAACTGCTACACCAGTTTCAATTTGTTCTTCTACTGTCTTTGGAATCCAATTGGCATCAGTAAGTGCTTCTTTAGTGGCTGCAAGAGCATACTGTGAAAACTTTGCAATCCTTCTTGGCTCACTTAAGTTGTCAAAATGATCTTCAACGGACCACTTACCTTCTTTAATGGAACCTTCTGGAACTTTACCGATGACCTTTGATGGGATAGTTGACCAACCGGCTGACTCGTAATCAGGTAATGAAGTTGTTGAGATTAGTCCAGATTTATTAGCCAATAAATTAGCCCATGAATGCTTTACACCAACACCAAGTGGCGTGACTAGCCCTAAACCAGTAACCACAACTCTAACCATTAGAACGTCGTTGTGTAAAAGAAGATAAAGAAAACCTGGGGAACATTTGAAAAATTTATATAGAGAAAATGATATTTCATTTTTCGAGGAACATAGTAATGAGATGATTATTAGTACTACTACTACTATTCAAGAAGTATTTTAATTTTATATATATTATTTTCTATAAATGCCGTTTCTTTATAAATAAAATATACAACCACTCATTCTATAATATATTGAGTTTGGTATCTATTTAATATCTATTTTAGTACCCTTTTGCGAGGTCCTTACCTTGGATGACAATTGCGAACTTGAATATTCATCTTCGCGGGGTCTTATTACCATTTAGGGTTTAAAGCAATCTTTACCATGGATAAACACCAGCAGGGGCATCACGCTATGATTTGAGTTCATGAATTTCGCTCCCCCGTTTGTATAGTTAAAGAACAGTTTTCTGTTTTCTAGCCCTTTTTCTTTTTTTGGTCTACTGATTTAGAAATTCATAATAACCTTCAATTCTCTTCTTTGGTCCAACAATGTAATTAGTTACATCCTCGCATACAGATTTAGGAATCAAGAAATAGTTGCATATGAAGAACCAAATCTTGTAACAACTCTCCGTATCATCATCATCTTCAATTGCTGCAATTTTTTCACCTAACACTTTCAATACTTCAGCATCCTTATCTTTACTAAAAGTGAACTTGTTTGCATTAGATTGTAAAAATTGACCAAGCTTCCTCTTCTTTAAGTTTACATTAGGGAAGTTCTTTTTCTCCGCTTTCTCATATACTCTAAAGTTCTTCAACAATAATGAATACTGGCGGAATAAATTTTCACATTTACTATCTGAGAGTGAAGATGTGTACTCTTGAAGTTGAATTCTCATGTCTTTTTTAAAATCAACATAGTACATCTTAGCTTTATCCTTGTTCTCTTGGAGGAAGTTAAGGTACAATTGAGTTGGGGTAGGAAAATCTTTTGAAATTTGTCCAGCAAATTTAAATTCATCAACTTCAGCTTTTGCCTGATTATCTTTTGATTTATTTTCAACCCATTGATTAAACACTCCTTCTCGTTCTTTTGCTTCAATTGAGTAATACCTAGGGTCTTTTATTAATTCTTGTAATAATTCTTCTTCAACAATAAACCAAGGATCAAAAATTGATATTTTATCTTTAAAATCATCTAATAGAGATGTGAATGATGATGATTGGTTTTCATCATCAGATAATTCTAAATCAAGATCATTTGTGTTCTCATTTTCATCAGATAGTTCAAGATCAAGGTCAAGATCATTTGTGCTCTCATCATCAATAGGATCTTCTGGATCAATATCATGAACAATTGAATTTTCTTTCTCATTGCCTTCTTCATCTTCGTCATCGTCATCGTCGTCCAGTGATGAATATCCTAAATTCAATGCATTTGATTCAACATCATTTTCTCCTTCTTCTACACCCTTTACTTCTTCTTCAACAAAACCTTCTTCCTTTAATAGATTTGCAATAAAATTATCTCTTTCAGCTTCATATTCTTCATTTAATTCACCATCAACTTTTTCGTTATTTTTTACTTCTTCTTCTTCTTCTTCATCCTCCACCTCCACCTTTTCCTCTTCCTCAATGTATTTCTCCAGCTTATTCACCTTCACCTTTTCTATCACTTTCTCTACCGTATCCTTCATCTTTAATCCGTTGACTTTTCCTGTTAAAATAGATATTTCATCAAAATCTATTCTTCCAACAATCTCTTTACCAACTCCAATATCAAATAAATCAGATATTTGCCAGTACGATTCCTTTGTTACAGAATTGAAGTAAAAATGCCTACCAGAAGACGTTATCACGATGTACCATGGTTTACCACCTTCATACTCATACTGTACATGATACTTAAACTTCGGCTTACCAATATTCATACCTTACAACTTCTAGTAGAATCGTTGTTTATGTTTTAGATATATATATATATACATACTTGAGAGAAGAAAAATACGTACCGGAGGAGAAAAAAAAATACATATATATATACAGAGATCTGGAAAAAAAAAAGTAGTGCAATCAAAAAATGATAGGTTCCATATTTTTTTTTTTTTTTTTAAGTATTTCTGAAAAGAATTATAAATTAAGTTTTGTAATAATTATTCTAAGTAATTCATTCTCTCCTTATACCTCCTTCTATCATCTTGCATTGTTCATAATCATCATCATCTCTCCCTTTCTTTCTTTCTAGTCATCATAATCATACTCTAGTCTATGTTCCAGCCATAGTCTCTAATTAATTAACTAACTAACATGTTGACTGACATCTTTAATCTTTTTTTTTCAGGAGTGTCATATCCTTGCTTCATTATAGGTTCATTACTAAGCCGTATATCACTTATCTGGTCATTAGTCCCCTGTTTTGGTTGCTGATCATGCGGATTCCCGTGATGTACTGGTAGTAAATGTTGATGTTGAATATGTGGGAGGTTTGTATGCGGCATCTGCAAGTGCTGTAATCGAGGCAAGTGCAGTGGCTGCAAAATATCGCCATGTGTATTGGAGTTCAGGTGACTCCTTCCCATATTTAAATTCATATTATTTATACTTAAATCTTCCAGTGGACTCCCTTGGTGACGCTCGTGTTGACTATGTGTGTCTTGGTGGTGTTGGTGGTGGTGGTGGATTTGGTGAAGTTCGTTGGAATTAGGTCCTTCGTGTTGCCCGTCCGCGTCCGCGTCCGCGTCGTCTTCATCTTCTTCTCCTCTCGAGTCTCGTAAACTTCTCTTGTACAGTTTTCGTATCCTGCTAACTGCCTTTTCTGAGCCTTGATGTAAATTTTTTGCATGCCTCAAGAGCAAGTCTCTTCTTGAAAATGGTCTATGACATATTCCACACACAAATGGTTTCAACTTATTGTGCGTCAGCAACGTGTGTCTTGTCAAATGTTCCTCTCTTGTGAATGCCCTGTTACACTGTTTACAGTTGAACAACCTTGCATTCCCTGAAGCAGTACGTGAACCGTAGTTGGCAGCATCTTCCAACGATTGATCTGATCCCAGGTCCTTTGTTGGCGAGGACATCTAAATTAATATAATATAATATACCTACTGGTGAAATCCTCTGTGTTGTGGTGGAAAGTAAAAAAAAAACAAAAACAAAAATCTCGTTATGTATTAAACGTCGTTGTCGTCGGTGTTAGACTAGTGTATGAATTCTCGTAAAATTACTACGTAAGTAAACTTAACCTAACTTAACTTAACTTAACTTAACTAAACTAAACTAAACTTGAGTAAATAATCAGTATAACTATTTCCTATAATTCTGAGTCACCAGTGTATTTTCTGGGGAATCTGCCAATGATATATCTTTCCTCCCCCCCCCCTCAACCTCCTCCTCCTCCTCCTCTCATCCCCATCTTACCTCTCCCCACTACCTTTATATGCTATATTTTTTTTTTTTTTTTATTTTTTCACTCCCCACTTTTTTCAACCTCCAACCCCGCAATTTAAACTTTTGTTAAGCAGCAGAATAAAAAAACCATACCAATAATCAATTTGTTCCTATACAAAATAAGAGCAGGTAGCATTCGTCAACTTTCCTTATCATTTACATTATTTAAGTATCCTGTATTCTGTACCCAAAACAAAGCCTTCTTAAAACATTCTATAATTTCTTCCCCTATCCCAATCTTAATCTAATCTAATATAAAAAAAATAAAAATAAAAATAAAAATAAATACAACATATTTACATAATAATTCCGTTAAATAATCCGACTTCTATTTCAATCGAACCCCGGAAATAATTGAACCAACTTACCATTTCCCCCAGTCGACCGAAGGGAAATATAAATTCTAAATTCAATTGTTTTATCCGGAACAAGTAGGCAAAGACAAAGGGGAGCCCAGAGTTGGGTATGAAAAGAAAATTGAACATATCCTCTCTTTTCTCTTCCACTTGGGAGGGGCCCCTATCTGGAGAAGATGGTTGTATCGGACTTTGTTTGTCTTTGGATATTTATTTAACTATATTACTCCTAGTAATACTAGAAGTATCGACCGAAGGGAGCCAAGCTCAATGCAATTGTCCTCGCCGGATAGGCGCCAGCGGAGCGTCATTTCAATGAGAATTTGAATTATATTTAATTTGTTTGTAGTACCGCTCCGCTAGGGCCCCTATCCGGGGATAACGATTGCATCGAGCTTTGTTCCCTTGGGAAAATCTACTCCCAGTAATTACTAGAATCGAGACAAGTTCAATACGATTGTCTTCACCCGGTAGGAACCAAATGAGCCGTCTTAAGATGAATTACTTACATTAATCTTGTTTCTTTGAGGTACAGCTCTGATAGGACTTCAAACCCAGGCCCAAGTCGCAGACCTCTGTTCAGAAGAGGAATGAAATTGGAATCATCTTCCCTTAAACGAAAGTAGCTTGATGAAATTATTGGAGCGAGGAGATAGAGAGATAGATAGAGATATAGAAAGAATTGTTTGTCAAACAATTAGTAAATATCGTATGGCTTCTAGAAAAATGTGAAAATTGATTGCTGCTTGCTTGCTATGGCCAACTCATGTGAGCCCCGGGAAGTACAAACTTTCAAAGTTTTCTTAACTTGAGGAATGCTTCTAAATCTGATATTAACATATGTACATGTATTAGTATCTTAAATTACCGAAAATATAGGAGTTGTAGTTGTAAAGTGGCTACAATAATAATACTTGGTGGAGTGAATGGTGAAATATTTATTGGGTGTGGGGGAGAGGGGGGGCTCAAATGGCAGTTTTTTGGGGTTCCATTTTTTTATGATTATTATCAACGGCTTTAGTTTCCCGAGAGTTCGTTACATCATTGTTTGCTCTTTCACTTATAGAAGATTTCCGCCTACAATTTCATGTACCCCACGATTACTGGTTGGTCTCGCGCTCAACAGTCTCGGACTTAGTTGGAAAATGGACATACAATTCCGAATTAGAGTCGAATTCTTTTATTATTTTATTTTATTGATCTTTATTTTCTTTTGATTGAAAGTTTACTACTAAGCCACTAACTTGTCGATTATTGACAGCCGATCATGATAAGTTTGGGATCATTCCAGTATGTCGTCAAACTGCCTCCAAAAACAGAACACCAAAAAAAAAAAAAAATGTATACCACATCATCTTTTCCCTTCAAGCGAATTCAGTATGGGTATAGGAGGAATCTCTTTCATTTGTTAAACCTTAAAATACTTCTTGGTAAACAATACGAATACTTAAAGGTAGAATAAATTAATTTCCACACGGCTCGTCTCCGAGGCGCCAGGCTTTATTAACCTTTTTCATCTTCTCATGAATTTTACGATTAGTCACGGATCTTATCCTTCATAGCAATAATCATGAAATTACTTCCGACATTCCATCTTCCCCTCCTTCCTCTAACAACATAAGGCAACTGTATTAAAATTACTTAAAATAATGCCCATACACACTCCAAAGCCTACTCATAATCCTTAATCTCCCCTCAATGCTCCATTCGTCGTCATTGACGTCATTTAAATCGCTAATCCACATTTCGTGAATGTTGTTTGGTAATATCTTTAATGATTGTCTCTTTAAATTCAATATTTCAATCAAGATAAACCCTTCAATGTAAACTTTTTGTTCATCTCCAACTTCACTGTAAATATTCAAGTATTTTTCAATATTATTTAAACATTTTAAACAAACTAAATTGACTTGCTTACCATTAATAACCAATGGCTTATTGAATATTTGACTTTTGGCAAGTTGCCATAATTGGTAAATAATGAAAATTGATGGAGAAATAGAAACCATTCCAAATACTAACTGTTGTGATTTTAAGAGCTTATCAATCCCATTTATTGCAATGGCTCCATCAACCTTGGTCTTTTGTAATTGAATAAGTAATGCTCTAGGAAGTGATCCTTTAATTGTTGATTTAAATGGCGTTCTGATGTCTTGTTCATATTTGGACATCAATACTGTCAAGTTACCCTCTTTAACGGCATTATGAATTTCATTTTGGAATGCTGGTAAATCTTTGGTTACCAGAGGATTTTCATAATCTATAGTATAGTCAATAACCATTCTTTCAAGAGAATCCAAATCAGATTGAAGAGATTCCTTAGTAGTAATACTAAGTTCACTCGATGAGTCGTCATGTCTTATAACACTAAGCATGTCGGACATTGGTTTAATTAACCAATCTTTCATAAAACCTGTAACTGTATCATATAAATTACATCTGATCCAGCGATAAATTTCATCACGATTATGGTAGAAACTAAATGAAAATTGTGGACCGAATTTTAATAGAAGGAGAAGAATTGGCCAGTTTCTTGTGAGAAATGATGGCGGAGATGCAACATTACATTCTTTATAATTCTCTAATGCAGTGCAAATATCGAATAATCTAGAAGAAATTGTAGCAAAAGTCTTAGTTGACGAAATATCAAGGATTATCTCCATTCTGTCAACAATTGACTTGAAATCTTCGTTTTGTCCAGTAGTAATAAAGGTTTCTATAGTGTCCAATTCATTAAAGTTCTTTCCTGGTAATCTTTGAATTAAGCTACCAAGGTTATAAGCAATTGAGTCAATATTTTCAGTGATTAAGCTTCTTCTTTGTCTAATTTCAAAACTTACTGATCTAATTGGTGCTCCCATAATGATCTTCAGATAGATACCTAATTTTTGAAACAAGTTTTCTGTGTCTCCGTCATTAGAACTTGTTACAGAAGTAGATGCATTCATCTTTAAGAATAAATATGTTGGAATACTCAAGGAGTCCAATACCTTTTGTACTGTCCTCTTGGTCGAAATACACAAAGTGTCAACAAGTATATACACTTGATTGAGAAAATGATAGAGTTCATTGTCTTCCTCAGTGTGGCTTGGCCCTTCATCAATTCCTCTTTCCACTAAAAGTGCACTCACTGAGCAGTCACTACTTTTGGAAACAATTCTTTGCCTGCAATCTTCTGCAATCGATTTCCCCAAGTCATAGATTCTCGCTGGAAGAACTTGAAGTAAATAAGTCAACTTCAGTAAGGTACTACTGTCAAGTGAATCCCAGTATAATGAATTCTCATTCAACGAAATGGTCCTTTCAACAAGCAAGTCGGAAACTTGTGAGTAAATAATGATCAACAGGTAGAGGTTGATGAAGTTGTTAAGTGACTCACCAATGGTTACAACTTCATGAGTCAGGTCAACTTGGGAAAGCAGTTTCTTGTCACCTAGCTTGATATCCTTTACCTTTTCTAAAATAGTCTTCAATTTGGTGATGGAAACGTCGGGAAGTCTTCCTCCCTCGTTAGCTCCAACACCTGTGTAACTCTTTCTTTGTTTCTTGATGTCACCGGCATTTTGTGCTCCAACAAGGTAGTATAATTCCTGGAACAGGTCCTGAATCTTTAATAAGTCAACCCTAGTATGTTCTTGAAGCGGTATTTCGTTCAATTGTTGGATTGTTGCTGATAAACTCTCAGTAAGATAATTGTTAGTAAATTTATTGACATATCCTAAACTGATTCCTAGCTTTGTAGAGATAATTGAATGATAATCAGATTTAATTGAAGACCTCCCAGATTTCTTTCCGGTATGTGTAGACTTCATCTTCTTAGCTGAACTGAATTCCATCTCTGATACTAATTAGTGTGATTGATCCATATAAGAGAATAGTTTGCTATTTCTAATTTTTCTTTGCTTCGCATATATTTCCTACGCTGAGTGTAAACTACAACTTTATATTTTCATGTACTACAGTAAGCTATATTAAAAAGTGATGAGCCTAGTTGAATCTTCAACTAACCATTGGGGTCACTTACATCTTTGACTATTTGTATGTGTGTATTTTGCTTGTTAGCTTTCTTTATATTCTTTAGTAATAATCTACTCATCATCATCTTTCTTATCATCCAAGACACCACTTTCTTTAATTAATGAATCAATTTCGGTATCCTTCCAAATTTTTCTTACGGTCTTACCTTCTTCTAATCTTGATAAAGATAATGTTGCAAATTCCAATTTATCACTATTTAAATTCGACGAATCCATTGTCTTCAGTAAGACTTTAATTGCCAATTCACAGGCTTCTTTCAATGTTAAATCATCTTTATAATCCTTCTTTAATAAGGTTTGGGCAGCGGAGTTATTGGCTCCGATACTGGTTGCCTTCCAACCAGAATAGTTACCTGAAGGATTTGAGGTGAACAATTGGAATTGATATCTATCATCATAACCAGCATAGAGGAATGAAACACCAAATGGTCTTAAACCACCATGTTGAGTGTAACCTTGCTTGACATCACAAAGACGCTTAATTAACACTTCGCAAGGTATTTCTTCATTATAAGTCTTTAAATATTGTTGGGCTTGAACTCTAGCGTTATTTACAAGGATACCAGCATCAGCATTCATACCAGCAACGGCACAAATCATATTGTCATTTAAAATGTATAATTTTTCAGCTGAACCATCATTATCTAAAAGCTTTGAAGTAAATTTCTTTTCACACGCAAGTACAACACCTTCCTTTGAGAGGATACCAATGGCGGTACCAGCAAGGGAAATTGCTTCTTGAGCGTACTCAACTTGATATAATCTACCTTCTGGTGAGAAGATTGTTGTTCTTGAATCGTATCTTCTTGACATTATTAGAATATGACAGGGAGAAGTGGTGGGGTGGATTAAACGGGCGGAAGGGAGATGTTAATAAGTATTCACCAAGTCAATTGTTTTTTGATAAGCAAACTTTTAGTTTCCGTGAACGAGATGGTAATTGTCACAGTATGGTAATTGTTCGAGATTGTTGGTAGTTGATGGTGGCGAGCGAGACAGAGATTGGGGTGCCACTATGGTTGTACACAGGAGAGCGCGCCAGAATGACAATACTACTAGGCAGAGACTGAGCTGAGCATAGGTATGTATTGTATGTATGTCAAGCATTCTCTTTCCATGAAATAGTGTATATATATATGTGTAGAAGTGAGAAGATTAATTCTTTTCAAGTTTATATCCGTATATGCATAATTGTCCGTAGAATAAAATTACGGTGTGGATAATTGCGCAGTCATACGCTCTTCTCTTCTTCTTTATAAGATTTTGCAGCCTTAACTTTCTATAGGGAGGCTGCGCGCCTAATGAAGGCTAAAAACAAAAAAATTATACCACAGACGTATATAACAACAGACTTATTATTCCTTTCTTTTTATTTAAGAAAATACACATCTACTTTTGTTTGCTGGTAAATCTTGGTAGAGCTCTTCTCTTTCTATGATGATATGAAGGTGTTCATTTCCTCATTAAATGTACCAATCGGTTACACTACTCCGCCTTTCCCATCATTGTTTTGGCCGTTGGGACCGCAAGGTATTTCATTTCAAGCACTGTTTTTATATTACTCGTGGGATATGTGGAAGTTTATGGTTTTCTGGTCGTTGATTATGTTTGGTGGATTGTATTTTATAACCGGAACAATAGCTGCTTCAAGTCAATTAAGGAATGTATATCGAAAAAGGGATAAGGTTGCCGATGAAAATTATCAGTTCATAAACAGAATGCCTCTAGTGGAAGCAATATGCATAATACTGTTGTATACGTTCATTGGATGCTTTCAAGGGTTTGCAGGAGGTGCTATTGTTGGATTACTAATTCTGTCAATTTATAATGCTGGTGATTTGACAATGAGTACTTGGATTCCATTTGTTTACGCTTTGGCTCAGGTTACTTTTAATGTTTGTAGTAGTTATCTGTTAAGTGGTGTAATTTTATAAATATTCACAGGATTATATATCTGTAGTCATTTTGTTTAGTTTTGCTCTTCTTTAAATGAAAATGATTAAAATTTGGGTGGATTTCTGATAACCCTACAGTGTCTAGCTAGAGGCAAGCAAAAGGGAGGAAAGAGAAATAGTCCCAAACATATCATCCTTGCATGATTAGAAGTTGAATAGCGATTCATAATTTTATTGATTATTCTTGGGAAGTACTCTTTTAACATGGCAAGGGTGATATAAATGAATCAACTGGGGTATTTGGAGTACTGATATTGATCTTGGTTTGGTTCTCGCGCTATATTTGCATGTACATTATTTCTCAATTCTCGAACTATAATACATCAAAGTACCTTCCTCTTATCGATTAGTCGTTGTATCTTATAAATATGGTGGATATTTCATTCTTTAAGTTCAGTTTACCAAGTTCTCCAACTGAATTGGAGTTGTTGGAGTGTAAGAAGGCAAAAACAGCTTACGAAGAAGCTACGAGCATATCAGACGTGTCTAGTTGGTCAATCAAGGATAATTCCAAACAACTTGAATTATTGAAAGCGGTCGTGAAGACACATCTCCAATACGGTCATTATCCTTACTTATCGTTAACCTTACAGAATTTCAGTAATCAAACACACTTTTTTACGCAACCAAGTACAATTGATGATTTTGTTAAGAATAGATATTTCGAGGTTCTATATTATCAATATGCCGCTTGTATTCAGCTCTCTTGGTTTGAACGTGAAATAAAAAACGATAATATTGATTTAGAAGATGTGCTAGAGGAAGGGCCTTCACTTGGGTTAAGCAAGGCGCCGCCAAACTCATTGAATGAAGATCAAATCTTTAAGAAAGCTAATCAATATTTTGGAAAGGTTAAAAAAATTGCTGGGTTAACTACGACGATGGATGGTTTGTCAGTTGATTCAAGGGCAATTCCAGAACTTGAGTATTATTACTTAATCTGCTGGATCAGATTGATTCAATTATTTAAGAAAGGTCAGTACAAACAATACTATGAAGAATTTATAGAACTAGTGGAACTAGACTCTACGTTTGGTGACTTAGCAATGGAACTACTTTTACAAGAAAATTGTTCCAAGTTGAAGAAATATTTGGTGGTAATGTTTGCAATGTCTCTGGCTCTTTCATTACCATTTAAGGATTTATCCTTCCTTAATTCACGAGAGAGTGATAGAACAAGAAACTTAATTATCGACCTATTCACTTTGTCAGAAGATAGCTCCAAAGAAGGAGAGTGTTCTCCACTGACTTGGTATCAGTATCTTGTTGCACTTTCGGAGACAGATCTTTGTGGAGCTAGGGAGATAATTTCTACCCCTCAATTTACACAATCACTTCATGCCGAATTTCAGTTTGTCCCTGGGAGGTCAACTGAATTCTTACCCTATTTCATGCAAACTATTGACTTGAAAAGTTTCCTAATGATAATATCCTATACTAAAAGAATTTCTTCTCTGAAGCTTTTGGAAATTTTGGGCCTTCCTGAGGAAACATCTGGTGAATTTATAAGATTGCTTGTGTCCTTAGTCTCAATGTTAAACCTAGGAGAATCAGGAGTTGGATATGACGCAGAAAACCGGTATTTTTTTAATTTGGGGTATAACAGTCACCGAAAATTGGAGAACCTTGAACGAGATATAACTCGTTTAGGTGAACAACTTCATGGTGATTCAATTGCAGCATTGATACGTGGAGCTTTAATGGAAAGATTTTTAAGTTAATTTGTTAAACTAAATAGCATTAGGAATGATAAATCATATATTCGAGTTCTTATAAGGTTCATACCCACTCAATGCCTAAATTAAGTAAAGGAAGGTCAAAGAAGCTAATAATTCAGAGGTACCTACCCAGTAAAATTGTATAGTTCAAACCTACCTTTGCAACACGGGGTATTTAACGAAATTTAAAGATATATATTCTAATATATTTCATACACAATAAAATGCTGCAGTGAAGCTAGCCAGCGAGATTTATATCTGCTTCACTAAATCAACTAAATATTCAATGTGCGTACTTTGGATATATACTTTGGATATATAGCCAATTTTTTTTACTTGGGATGCATTATAGCTTAATCATTTAATTCAGTGGAATTATACAACTTCAGTATAAGATTCATTATATAAAATCTTGCTAGAGCTGGTTCTAATTTAACTTTACTGAGATCCAATGTAATTTCTCTTTCGTAGTTACCATCTTCCTCTATTGGTTTAGTAATTTGCAAGAGCCTATTAAGTAGAACACTTGTATACATTAACAAAAATATACCACAATCATCAAAGTTGTCTTGCTGCTGACAGTTCATTTTTATGATATCCAATTTTCCCTTAACTATTGTCGATTGAAGTCGGCCACATAATTCCTTGAGAAGCTTATCATCATCCCCGTCAGTTGACATGGAGTCATATACATATAGTTTATTACTGAGAAGATTCAATACACACAAAAACCAATGGTCTCCGTTGTTGGCTTCCTCTATATCTACCGTTTGGAAATCATCAATGTAATTCATTGGGATGAAAATGAGTTTCAGTTTAGAAATTTCTTTCATCGGGAGAATACTTTCGAGTGATTGAGCGTCACCATCAAAGGGAATATGAAGAAACAATTGTACCAACGATGGGAATAACAAGTATATTTGTTGACCTCCAAATTCTGATTGTTTAAGGAATTTATTTGCAAATAATTCATAGATAAATGATATATTGTTATCGCAGAGCCACTCCTCAGGAAGTAAGTGACTCAAGTCGGATTTATAAAGTGAAATAGAATGATATTGCAAGATCTTGTAATCATTGGGTCCGTTGGCTGGTTTCAGCTTCTCCAATAATTTCGAATAAATTGAATTTAACTTCATGTTAACATCAAAAACGTTAATTGTTGAAGAACCTGTTGATATCGATACAGCAGCAGCATTTGAGAGCTCTTGCTCCCTCTTTACCTTGCGCTTTCTTGCTGCATTAATCTTTTTGTTTTGTCGTATCTCCTTCTTTTGTTGCCTGGTAAGTTTCTTCCCTGAATCTGCCATATCTTCCTCTGTTATTTCAACTTCTTCATCTGATGATAAATCCCACTGGAGAAGGTCCAAACCACAATGAACCTGTTCTGTCGGTTCAAAGTTGACAATATAGACAGAATTGCCATTATAGAACCCCTTCCTTTCGTCATAGGCTATCATTTAGAGTGGATATGCCTGTTTCAGTGTAGTACAAATATAGTTGAAACAACCTACTATCACGAGGTTGGAAATGTTCAACTATGTGCACACATATAAGGTGAAAAAAAAAAATATAGTGAAAGAAGTTCCAAATACTTAAGGTTTTGATTCAACATAATATAACGTAGAGATGCTCAAGGTCACGAGATTGGCTAGATTGTCAAGTAAAAGTATTATTTCTAGCAAGTCTGCTGTTAGACTTATCTATACTTCAGGTAGATTGTTTAGTGAGATCGATATCTCCACAAGACCCGAAATTGAATTACCTTACCTCCTTGGTCAACCTACTCACGAGACTAGAACTCACTATCTCCCAAGACCTGGAAATTTAACCCCGGGTATTTCGGCTCAAGAGTATTACGAAAGAAGGTTACAATTGGCTGAAAAGTTACCAGCAAGGTCTATCGCCATACTTGTTGGTAATTCAGTTAAGTTTAGCTCAGGAAGTGTTTTCTATGATTTCCAGCAAGACAATGATTTTTATTATATGACAGGTTGGTTAGAGCCAAATTCTGTTGCTGTGATAGAGAAGAAACTGGATAACGTTGATGATGTTATTTTACATATGTTTGTGCCTCCCAAGGACAAGCAAACACAACTTTGGGAAGGTGAAAGACTGGGTATTGAGGGTGCCATAGATTTCTTTAACTCAGATTTTGCGTACGATATTGGGAAAATCGGAAGCATATTACTGGATCTTATAGAATCCTCAGAATATGTTTTCTGGGATGATAAATCGTCGGGAAGGAAACCAGCTGGTGGGCCTAATGCTGGCAAGTTTCAAGATTTCTTCTCAATGCAATCATTAACCAGAACCCCAAAGACTGTCCAAGAACTTGTCAAACTGCTGGCAAAGTCAGTCAGATCCTTGAATTATCTTATAACTGAACAAAGAGAAATTAAGTCTGATTGTGAGATAGAGGTAATGCATGCAGCTGCAAGCATATCTTCAAGAGCCATAAATAAAGCAATTGCAAAGGTAGGTTCTGATTCACCAATACACACCGAAAAATCTTTGGCAAAGTACTTGGAATATCAGTTTGTTGTCGGGGGATGTGACAAGCAAGCATATATACCTGTAGTTGCTAGTGGTAAGAATGCCTTAACTATTCACTACACCCGTAACGATGACTTACTTTACAAGGACGAAACCGTTTTCATTGATGCAGGTGGTAAACTTGGGGGCTACTGTGCTGATATTTCAAGAAGTTGGCCCAATTCAACACAGGGATTCTCCCAACCCCAGAGGGATATTTATGAAGTTGTTTTGAATGTTAATAAGAAATGCATCGATTTATGTCACTCCCAAGATGGTATATCACTCCATGATATTCATTTAAAGTCAGTTGAATACTTAACTAAGGAATTGAGAAATTTGGCCGGGTTCCAATCTGTCACTGAGGGTCAAGTTTCAACAAAGTTATACCCACATTACATTGGTCACCACTTAGGTTTGGACCTTCATGATATTCCAGGAACATCAAGATTCAAAAAATTGGTACCTGGTAACGTTATCACTATTGAACCTGGTATTTATGTTCCATACAACGATTTATTCCCTAAATGGTACCAAGGTATTGGAGTTAGAGTTGAGGATGACATAGTCGTGGGTAATTCTCCATCTGAAATTTTAAACTTGTCAAGTGGATGTGTGAAAGAAGTAGAAGACATTGAACTGTTGATCAGAAGTGGGAAAGTTACAACCCCAGGTGCGTACCAAGAATTGGTTGTTTTGGATATATAAATAATCTTGGACAAATTAAATTGTAAATATCGAACTAAAGCTGCTTCCAAAATTGTATATAAATGTCAACATGGAGATTGACTCTACATTCATACATTCAATAAATATGTATTCACTATAAATAAAATTTCTCGTACAATTTCCTAACGACGTTTCGATCTATTAGGCTGCTCCCGCTTAATGTAATCATTCCAAACTCCTTTAAATACCGTTCCAAGAGCTTGTCTACCATCATAAAGTGGGTAAACACCAACAACCAAAAACGCTCCATACAACCATATCATACCTACGGAAACATAACCAATAAAGTACAGACGACTCCAAACCCAATCACGATAAAGTGGCATTGGCCACAAAATCCAAAACAATAGAAGAGTAAATATACTCGAGCCATAAGCTAATTTGTAATACAAGGAAATCAACTTCTTTTCCTTCTCGAATTTTGATTGGTTCTCCCCATCACTGTTGTAATTTGATTCATTCACCAGAATGTCACTGCTCTTTTCATTCTGCTTGACTTCTACTTCGCCAACTTGATCAGCTTCCAGTACCGTACCTTTGTCTCCGAGATCATCCACAACAATGATTTTAGCCTCCTTAAACTTATCCCAATCAAATACTGAAGGGTTTACTGTTAATGATAAGACAACTGAAACAATTGGTGGCAAGAATATAGATACCAAACCACCGTACAAGCAAGGCAATTGTTGACCTGTGCTTACAATTGTCACATTTCCATATAGAGAAGAAGCGGTTCCTATCCAGGTAGCAATACCAAAAATCAATCCAGATATTGGAGCAACAAATGCTGCAAGTGTCGTTTGACGAGACCAGGTGATAGTGAAAATCAATGGGAATACTCCAGGACAAATAACCATTGAATAGAAGTAACTAATCCATGTCATATCGACACCTACTTCGTGCAACATCACCGAGAACCCGGCAGCAAAGAGCCCAAAGAATACAACTCCAATATGTGACACTCTAATTAAGTGCTTATTCTGAGCATCAGGCTTTATATACTTCTTATAAATGTCGAATGATATGATACTACTTACGGAAATCATCTGGGCACTAACAGTGGAAGTGACAGCAAGGTATACAATAAGCAAAAATCCGCCAAGAGCACCGTTTCCCAAAGTAGCTTTTAACACAAATGGCATACCATAGCCACTCAAGATTTCATACTCGGACATGGCTCTAGGATAAGTTGGGAAAATTGGATTGTCTTCTAAGACGATGTTTGCAAGACCAAAGATTGTACCAACTGGCCAAACATTGGCAAAAATAAAAGTGGCCGCAAGTAAGTACCCTGGAACTGATGACTTCAAATCAGCACTAAAACTTTTCTGCCAGAATGAACTATCCATGACAGTCAAACCAGTATTACCAATAAAGTGTATTATACCGAATATAATTGCACCTTGTGATTTACTGGTCAAAATGGAACCTTCGTAATTGCCCTCAATGTATCTACCTTTGTAGTTGATTGCTAAATCGTAAAGGCCACCAATACCCCCTATATGCTCATTTACTAATACAGCGGTTGTTATGTAACATAGTACAATCAACAAGACAAATGAGTGAACAAAATCGGTCAAAAAAGTGGATTTTAAACCACCAACGGTTGTATAAATTAATACTCCAAAGGGAATAAGCATAGTACTAGCAACTATGTTCAAGTTACCGCAAATAATTGAAATAGCACCTGACGCAGCAATAATCATTGCAGAACATGACAATAAATTATTAACTAAGCATAAAAACATGAAGAGTAAGTGACATGCTTTACCATATCTCAACTCAACGATTTCGAGACATGTGTGACTTGCAGGGATCTTCTTTTTGGCTTCAATCCCAAGTACTGCCATAACACAAATTTGGACTGTGAGACCAGCTCCGAACCAAAATGCAGACATGACCCCGTACTGGTAAACCATAGTAATAGTTGCCAAAAATTCTGTTGCCCAAGTCCAAGACAGATAAACTGCACTTGTAGTTAATCCAATACCCACACTTCTATTTGCAACCATAAACATTTCTGTGGAATTGGAGTTTTGATGAAGGTATTTGTTCATTAGCTTGGTTGCAATAACAATACCAACAGCAAAAAGAGCACCTGCTCCCAAAAGGACTCCGTATCCTGCTGCTTTACCTAATAAAATTGGTTCTGACATACTGAATATCAACCTATTGCAGTGAAACTTTTTTTATTTTATGTTATTTTTTTTTAAATCGAATGAGAGACCAAACGGTTTTTTATAGGTTAATTTGGGATTCTTGAAAATGCCACATTAAAAGACAATATTGTATAATATTGCACAATACACATGAAGAAAGATTTCATTTGAATAATGGGTCTGATAATGCTCAGGTTATCAGAATTGGTGTAATCTGAAATTCCGAAGAATGTCTTGTCGCGCCGCAATATGTGCGGATGCGTTTAAATATGCACTATATGGAAAATTACGAGGCGCATTTTCTTACAAAATTACAAATTTGACCACAGTAGCTGAGGAACAAGGAACCACAATTTTGATCATATTTTGGTCTAGGTAAATGTTACCAGCTGTGGCTTGTCTTTAAATTGCTCCGCTGCCGGAGTTTTGGTTTGTTGAACTCATTGGTGATTAACTCACTTTCGGCATTATGTATTCGATTCCATCCAACTGTATAAATATTTGATGGAGTGGTAAACTACTACAAGTTCTTCTCTCATTCTTCAATTGTTTTTGCAATACAACTAAATAACTCTACTCAATACAATCTTCCACTATGACTAATGGAAAGAAGCAACTTATTATTAATGCTTTCGATATGGGCTGTCCTGGTCTTCAGGCACCTGGCCTTTGGAAACACCCTGAAGATCATTCTTCTAAAAAGGATCTTAACTACTGGATTAACTTAGCTAAATTATTAGAGGATGGTAAGTTCAATGCAATTTTTCTTGCCGATGTCTTGGGTGGCTACGATGTTTATAATGGACCACGTAATCTTGTTGCTGCTCAAACTTCAGGTGCTCAATGGCCAGTCCTTGATCCAGCAGTTCTTGTTTCGGCCATGGCTTCTGTAACAAAGAATCTTGCATTTGGGGTTACTTTCAGTACCATTAGTGAAGCCCCCTACTTGTTGACTAGAAAATTGGCTACTTTAGACTATTTAACAAATGGTAGAGTTGGCTGGAATGTTGTTTCATCATATTTAGATAGTGCTGCTAGAAATACTTTGGACGGAAAAGACCTACCACCACACGATGAGAGATATCTTAGAGCTTCTGAATATATTGACGTAGTTTATGAATTAACATTATCCTCATGGAGAGATGATGCAGTTGTTGTTGATCGCAAGCTGGGTGTATTTACCGATCCTGAAAGAGTTAGAGAGATCAATCATGAAGGAAAATATTTCAACGTACCAGGTCCACATATTGTCCAACCAACCCCACAGAGATTACCAGTTATTTTACAAGCTGGTACATCCACGGCTGGTAAAGATTTTGCTGCAAAGAACGCTGAAGTGGTCTTTATCTCTGTGTTTACTCCTGAGAAGTTAGCTCAGGAAATAGCTTCAATTAAGAAGATTGCAAAGGAAAAGTATGGCAGAGAAGAAGGATCCATAAAGTTTTTACAATTAATAACTACAATCATTGATGAGACCAATGAAAAGGCAGAAGCTAAATATAAGGAGTATAAGTCATATGGTGATAAAGAAGGAGCTCAGGCC
Organism: Dujonia santamariae; assembly: GCA_030578175.1. NCBI lineage: Eukaryota > Fungi > Ascomycota > Pichiomycetes > Serinales > Debaryomycetaceae > Dujonia > Dujonia santamariae. Next base: position 22,383 of record JANIVZ010000024.1, read on the forward strand.
CTATTTGGTGGGTGGACTGGTATTGACCTTGGGAAGTATGGTAGAGATGAAGAACTTGTACATGTTGAAAGTAATGCTGTTCGTGGATTCGTTCAAAATTGGACTAAGTCATCCCCTGGTGAAGATCCAGCTACAAAAAGAACAAGAGATTACGTTGCAGAACAAATCACCATTGGAGGTATTGGTCCCGTATTTTGGGGTACTTCTAGTGAAGTTGCTGACCAAATTGAACGTTGGGTTGAAGTTTCAAATGTTGATGGTTTCAACTTTACATATGCAATAACTCCTGGATCATTTGAAGAAATAGTCTACAAGTTGCTCCCTGTTTTAAGAAAAAGAGGTTTGGTATGGGATGATTATCCTAAAGATAACATCACTTTTAGAGAACAAGTATTTGGTACTGACCGTGAAGAAGCAAGTTTACTTCTTCCATCACACCCAGCCAGTAGACTTAGGTGGAAATCTGGTGTATCAAGAGAAGACTTTGAAGCACTGTTGAAGTAAATTTTTATAAAGAAAATATAATCGAGTGATAATATAGAATCAAACTGTAGCTCAAAAAACTATAAGAGTAAGATATTGGTGTTGAAACATTTATCTTGTGTACCAAATTTTATAGCGATCTACAATTCTTTCACGGCTAAGTGAACTAAACTGAACTGTTTGTACAATTAATAAATAAATCAATAGCGAGCTAAACGGAAACAACATACTTCTCTGCTTTGGCCCCAATCCTTTCCAAATCTAATAACCCTTGATGAATAGACCCAAGTCCTCCCTCATATGACTTGTATCTCACCGGCTGAAGTCTTCTTGTGTTTAAAAATTGAGTGGTAACCTTGACAAAGTTGCCACCATAAACGACATCTTCATGGAACTGTTTAATAACAGTTTCTCTGAATTCAACATTTGGAGGGTATTCCTTTGGAAGTCCTACAATTCCAGCAAATAATGGTTTCAGCTCTGATGTACCGGCATTTTCACTAAGAATCTCCAAAACTAGTTGAGAAGTTTCTTTAGAAACACAATCAACTCCGTAGTCTATTCTCCCTTTTATTTTAGTCTTGATTTCTTCACTTGTTTGGAATCTGTCAATAACTTCATCGGATCCCAATTCTTTCAAATATGACTCGTTGTCAGAACTGGCCACTGCAATTACTTTCAATCCAACAATTTTAGCAAGTTGAATGATGTATATTCCAACTACAGTGGCACCACCCCAGATAATAATTGAACCTGGGTTTGATTGTTTAACTGGTGTTGCAGTTAAATCAAATCCAAAACTTTTGTATAAAATAACACCAGCAGTGACAAGCCCTACCCCTAGTGTTGCACCATCTTCATAGCTTAAAAATGGAGGTAACTTCCATACCAATCTTGAATCAACTGCAGTATATTCTTGAAAAGTACTTGTTCTTATATCTCTATAGCTTGTACTACTGATAATAACCTTATCGTTTTCTGAAAACTTTGTTACATTACGTCCAGTGAAAACTACATCTCCGCTACTTTCTCTGCCGTTAACCCAAGGGAAATCGAGAACACCAAATCTATATTTTTTACCCTTCCAATCAATTGGATTGAGACCAATGGCTCTGTTTCTGACAAGAATGTCATCATCATTAACTTTGGGAATTGGGATACTTGCTATTGAGAGTGGTTCGTGGAACGCAGTAATAATCAAAGCTTGATGTGACGTGATCGAAAATCCAAAGTCTTCAGAAGCTGCTGTATCAATGTTGACTTTGCTTGCAGCATCACTCGTCAATGCTTGAGTGAGAGATGATTGAACTGAGTTCATATTTTCTTTTTGGGTTGGCTTCCTTGAATAGTATCTTATTTCTATTCTAATCAATGTAGAAACAGGGAAATTCATAAGCTCTAATATTACCTATGAACTAAACATTAAAATGTTGCAATTCTCAATATTTTTTACTAAAAACGCCGCATTTTTGACGGCTAATTCAGCCACAGGCTAAACTAAGAGTAATCAAAGAATGAGTTTTCGCCGATCCGATAACGAACAGGGGGGACAAGACAATTTTTAGTGTTATAACAGCACGTTGTTAATCCTCAAACTTTATTTTTATATAATTCCAGAATTCAATAAGGCTCACTCAATTCTTACGAATACAAAATTGTCTAGTATACTCTTTTTTTTACTGGATTGATTTCTGTTCTTGAGACGCTACATTCCAAAACAACTCCAGTATAATGGTGAATCCTAAATTCTTCTCACTGTACCGTTGCTACGACTACTAATTTACAGTGCTGCTCATTGGTCCACTAATCGAACATGGCTATGCACATTCATGCGCTGAAACCTCATCGCCAGCGGCTTAAGGAAACTATCTAGTGATATTGGCAGCCAGAGTTTAGATAACCATTCGGAAAATATTGCTTATATTTCGTCATATCTTCGTCATATAATCAATAAAAGACTTTAGTTCTAAACTTTCCGGATTAATTTTAGGATTTCATATCCCCTGAATTATTATTTATACCAAAGTAGTACTAAAATATGTAATTAAGAATGAACCCCTGTAATGTTTCTATTCAGCGGTCAAATTGGACAGGTATCCATATTCTTAACTCAAGATTATTTGGTCAGTACAGCAAATTTACAAGAAATATCAAAAACAAAAAATGATCTTTTAGCCCTTATACAAATATTTGAAGAAAAATGTATTTCGCTCAAGAAAAGAAAAGATGTTACTGGCGCCTTGTCATTGAGAATGATTTCACCTAACCCTTCTCTCTGATTATCCTTTTGTTTTTAAATAAGAGTGAATGAATATATCATGAGAAATTATATCTCATATGGGAACCTACTCCCTGTAAAACTCGGTTGTAGTTAGAGTTTGAAAACTATTTTAACAATGTCCGGAAATTAGAACATTTTAACAGTGAATAGATTCCGTACTTAGCAGTCAAATTATGTCTCTTTGTTTGCTGATAATAGAATTTTCTAATTTAAACATATTCCTAGTGTCAAAAAGTTACAATATCACCCTCTGAATTGAATGAATTGAATAAAGGGTTTCCCGGGTGAGGAACGTACGTATTTCATGGGTTCAAAAGTGATGCTAATGTTCACCTAAAAATCTAAATTCTTTTTGACCAAAGCATTTCATCAATGAACACACACACCCACACCTACATTGAATGTTTAATTTTACTTTCATTATTTATTTTCATTTTATTCACTATTTACAATTTGATACTTCATTCTTAAAAGAGGTAGGTTTAACGTCCAACATTTAACAATAATGAGTTCCCACCATCATTAGATCCACCCTTACCACCGTTTGGTAAATAAGAGACATTTGGAGAATTAGCTAAAGTAGCAGCTATATCCTTAGAAGCTTCTAATCTTCTAATCATTAATAAACCATCACCAGCCTTTGCCAATGCTCTTGAAACAGTTTCAGCACTTTCAGCTTCACCTTCAGCTCTGATAATATTAGCCTTTCTTTCTTGTTCAGCTCTTTCAACTAAATACTTGGCTCTTTCAGCATCTTGTTGAGCAATTTGCTTTTGTTCGACAGCCTTGGTAAATTCTCTACCAAAGTTCATGTGAGTAATAGAAACATCTTCTAATTGAATATTAAATTCATTGGCTCTTCTAGCCAATTCTTGTCTAATTCTGGCCGAAACCATTTCTCTTTGAGTAATCAATTCAGCAGCATCAAATTGAGCAACAGTAGACTTAAGAACTTCGTTACCAATAGCTGGCAAAACTCTTTCATCGTAATCAAGACCTAAAGATTGATAAATCTTTGGCAACTTCATAACATCTGGTCTATGCAAAACTCTAAGGGTCAAAGAAACGTTTTGTAAATCCTTTGAACCAGTAGTAGTAGCAATAGTCTTTGGCTTGGTTCTAACATCATAGATAATTGCCTTTTGTAACCATGGAATCAAGAAATGAGTACCTTCTCCAACAACATTTGGCTGAACCCCATTAAGTCTATCGAAGATGACTGCACGTTGTCCACCTGGGACATCATACATGGATGATTGGGCCAATGTGACAGTAACACCAACTGGGATGGCAAGCTTGGAGAGAAGTTGAACAAAGTTAGACATGCTTGATGATGAAATTTTATTCGTTTAAGAAGATGAATAATTGGGAATTAATAGTCTCTTTTTACCGCCACCAGTTAATTTTCATTTGCTTATGGGTGGCATACATACAGGAATTTGTTCTCTCTCTTTCCCTTTTTTTTTTTTTATTCATTATTATTTACAAGCTATATACAGGTTATATAAAAAACTATTGCTGCAAAGATCCAGTGTACTAACTAATCTAGGTATTATTAAGAGAAGTGGTTTCTACTTTCTCTTCTTTTTCTTCTTCTTCAGTTTTTGAAATCTCTTCAACTTTACTCTCAACTTCTTCTTTCACTTCTTGGTTGGCTTCGTTTAACTCCTTGATATTCTTTTCTCCTCTGAGAATACTATCACAACATTCTTTAACCTTCAATAATATTCCTCTTAATTTGATTTCGTCGCCGTCATACTTTTTCCCCAATATTTTCAACCATTTCATCAATTGTAATTCATTAAGAGTCAACTCAGTTGCTGAAGAATTCAAGTTCTTGATAATGTACTCAATTGAATGGTTTAATCCTTCATTCGAGTGGGCGATCAATTCCTTTCTCTTATCTATTAAATTTGTAGGCATGTACATGGCGATACCGGACCTAACTATTCTGACGTGAGTATCCATGGTAAATCTGTCATTACCACTTGGCCATACAAATTTTTGAAGTCTTAACAAAAATCTCACATATGATTCAACGAATTGCTTTTGAACAATCAAGTCAAGATTCTTTTTCACCTTTGACCTTTTCTCTTGCTCCATTTTCATAACTAACGAATCCATCAACTTAACAAGGGTAAAAGTGAAATCATTTAATTGTTGCTGAGTCAACGACTTCTTAGCAGTATTAATACTGGAATTATTCTTACGGTTGAAATTATAATTTGAATCCTTAACATGATACAATTCCTTGGTCAAGATTGAAAATATCACATCAATTGTTTTGTACCTAGGTAACAATTCGTAGCTTATATTGACTTTCGGATTCACCAATGCACTGATTAATTCGACACATAATTTACTGGGTGATATGTTCTTTGGGCAATTTTCACTTAACTTGTATAAGAAATTTTCAACCATTAAGCCATCAATAATTTCCTGCTTGTATGGAGGAGTTGAGATTGTTCTATCAATGTTTGTAGCGGCATCTGTTTCACTTCCTTCAATTATTAATCCCCCTCTATTTGGACCAAGACTTCTCTTCGAAGCTGATTCTAACATCTTTTCTAAATCAATATGCAACCCTCCCCATTTAGAAAGTCCATACCAAATTCCAAAGTAGAATTCCTTAAATAATCCAAATCGAAGTAAACCTTCGAGGTACAATCCATATATAAACCTATTAATTGGTTCTAGTTGAAGGCGAGTGTCTAATGACGGGGATATTTTCTTACCAAACCTACCCTTTGACTTCATATATTGCTTGTTATCCAATATTGCTTTCAATACTGAGTTTGAAGTACGAGATATATCAACTAGAGGTTTTGCTTTACCACTAAAAGTAGCCCTTGACTTATTGTTGGATAAAAGTGGAGGTGGAAACACAACCTTTGGATTCACCTCGGATGCTTGTAAAGGAGATGGTACTACGGTTTCTGGTAAAATGTCAACCAAAGACCCATCTTCTGTCAAAAAATCGTACGAAATATCTTTATGCGTATTGGCATACTCTAATGCTGCAGAAATCTTGGAATCGATTTCCTTCTTCACTTGTTCAGTTGGGGAAAGTTCAACAGCATTAGTAACATGAATCATTGGGTCAATTTCTTTACACCAAAGACGCAAATATTCCATCCCACGTTCAACGTATTTGTAATGTGTTCCATTCCCACTACTCCCGTTAACAAAACAGGAAACAAACATCCCTACAAAGGTTGCATCAATTTCAATAAGGGGCTTTCTAATAAGTTTTCTGTATTCGATTAATAAGGTAGGATTTGCTTTGGATTCCTCTTTAGTTGGTGGAACAGGTGGAGTTGCATCAGCAAGAACTTTATGTAAAATCATTTCTGCGGTGGAAATTAATTTTGCGTCAATTTCTAATACCTTTAATGTTTTCAATTCTTTATGCATTTGGCGATCTTTTACAGCGTCTTCTGCCTTCTTTTGGCAGAACCGTTTAACCCCGTTAAGTAAAGTGGTATATGTTTGGTTGTTAGGGTAAAGTTGTTGGTACTTGATTGTGGACTCAGCTCCCCTTGGCTTTGGTATAAGAATATTGAAGAATGCCCATGCTGCAGCTTGATCATTAGTGAAATTTCTCGTTATCAAATTCAAGCAGGCGTTGAAGTGTTCAATACTACACTTCACTCCTTCTTCATCTACTTTGCTTTCTGATTCTTCAAAATCTTCTTCCTCCATAGATTTCTTTGAAGTTTTGCTGTTTATTTGCAATGTTTTCTGCATAAATGATTCAAAAATTTCAACTATTTGTGTAGTTAAGGTATTCGAAACTCCACCAAATGGGTGAGCTTTAGCCAACCCATCAAAAAGAATGATATAACTTTGATTGTTCAATGGAATCCCCCATTTCTTACGATTATTAAAATTCTTCAAGCCTCCCTTGGTGTCACCCTTTTCCAATAAAAATTTCATTATCTCATTCATACCAACAATAGAACTTCGGCTCAGAGCGGCAGCTCTGGCTAACCACTCTGCTCTAGCGGTATCATTATCGTGTTCTAATAATTTTAGGATTTCTCTTGTAACAACGTACGGATCGCTTAAACTATTCATAGGTATACCAAGCAACAGCATCATTAGCCTCTTACTTGTAGGTTTATGAGTTAATTTACTAACCTGTAGAAGGGCATGGAAAATTTCCTTACAACTGTCAGAAAATGGTGCCAAATCTGAAACTCTTAAACGTCTAGTATTTATCATTTCACCAGTAGATGGATTTGCCAATTTCCCATCATAGTTTGACTGTAAAAGAAGTAAAGCCTTCTGTGTCGAATAATTAGAATCAAATGGTCTAGATTTGGCAACCCTTTGGCGGTGCTTGGCTTCATATTGTTTGGGTGATTTAGTAATAATTTCACCAGTCTTTATATAATGGCCAAGTTTGGCTCTAACATGAGATCCAGATACAGTTGCATAACTACCGGACAAAACTATATTCTGATTTTTAATCGGAGAGCGCAAAATAGACCTCAATGGTGTGTACATCAACGATCGTAAATGTGGCCTCAACATGTTATTCCTGCAAGTTTATTTAGCTTCTAGTCCATATAGGTATAGTTAGTTGCCTTCATTAAGTGTTTCTTATATCTATGGTGATGAGGTGTTATATGCAGGTGATTTCGATCAAACAAATGAAAAAAAATATGTCTACACTATATATATTTCGATATAATATATATTTCGATATAATATATATATCTATATATATATATACCCATATTAGCAAAAAATTACACAACAACAATCTACAATAATATTCATCTATATTATACATTTATTCATCTTTTAAAAAATTGGTAGCTAAACAAGAAATTATCTACCACAAATATAACTCAAGAATTAAAGTTGAGAGTTATATAGTATCATTATTCCAAATTATTGATTTGGTATTTTCACTTAGTATTCAAGATATAACATTGCTTTGTCTTATAAGCATTAAGGTGTTATATATGAACCTTTGTTTTCTCTCATTTATTTTTTTCATCATTCTCTCTAAATGCTGAAAAACTCCGTCCAGTCCAAATAATCTCTTATTCATTTATATCCCTATACTAGGCCACATTCCTATGCGATCGACCTCTTGTTTTGAAACGACCAAGTTATGACAAATTCTATTTAAAATATTAGACCACCATTTGGATGCAGATAAGTAATATAAAAAAAATGGCGGACAAGTTTAAATAAGAAATCGACTTCATCTTGAGAACTATTTCAGTCAGTCAACTTAACTGTCCATACAATAAACCAAAGTCCATGCACTTCCAGCAGCTACAGAACCGATTAAAACCATTTGAATACCTTCAGTAAACTTCTTTGCAGTTCCACATTCATCACCTAAGGCAACACTAGTTTTGATATATCCAAAGATGAATAAAGTTATAAGCATGACGAACACTGAGACAAAAAGACCAGTTTCAACAATGGAACAAAAGAAATATGGAATAAGTGGAACAAATCCACCAAGAAAATATGCTGAGCCAATAGTTAATGCAGAAGTAATTTCTCTGCCTTCTGCAGGTTCTTCAAGTCCTCTACCAAATCTAATGACGAATTCAATAAGATTTTTAGGCTTACTATCCATATCTTTTAAGAAAGATGCAATTGTAGATTCAGAGGCACCAGTCTCAAATAGAATTTCAGCAGCATCTTGGTGAACAAGTTCTGGCTTCTTGAAGAAATCAATTTTTTCCTTTCTGACTTGAGCCTTGTAATAATCTTCTTCAGACTTTGCAGCTAAATAACCACCAAGACCCATAGAAATGGCACCTGATACTAACTCGGCTAATCCACCAGTAATAACTAACTTAGAATCACCCAAGGATGAAAGACCAGCGGTAAGAGCGAATGGGACTGTAAGACCATCGGATAACCCAATAATGATATCAGACATAACTCTAGGATCAAATCTATGGAAAAACCCATTATGTAAGTCACCATCTTCATCCGAACCATAGCTACTACCCTTGGCCAGTGATATACTTGCGTTTATTATAGCTTCCTCGTTTGCAATTCGTTGAGCTCTATCTGGATCCTCAGTAGCATCGTAAGGCGAAACACCATCATTGAGTAGACGATCATAATGTTCTAATTCATCAGTACCAGATTTTTTGAACAAGCTTCCAACAGCGTTCTTAATAACAACTAATGACATTACAACTGTACAATAAAAATATAAAAAGGGAATATGAAGAAAAGAAGAAGAAGAAGATTAAGAAGAAAGAAATGGAGGGAAAAATTTCCGTTACGTCTTAAAAGTGAAATTGCAACTCCAAATTAATTAACTTAAAAAATAAATCAAAATTGAATAAGCATTAACAGAGCCGCGCCCCACGAGTGTATGCTTACCTACCCCGTGCATCTTATTGGTTGAGATCGCGCTACTGGTTTATTTTAAGAGAGTAAGCAGATATACTTTTTGGCCCACGCGTCCTTTAGGCTAAATGCCACGTGATAGATCACGTGAATCTTGATACAAAATAAATGACAAAATTAAGAGATTTTCAAAAGAGAAAAAACAAAAAGCAAAAAAAAAAAAATTTTTAAAGATTGAGCTTATTAACTTCAAACTCTCATTCTGCTAATAAACAAACTTGATCATTTTCATCGTTCATTTGAGACATAATAATAATAATAATAATAATAATAATAATATTCTTTGTACCCATTATTCAGCCTAACAATCGTATTATTTTACTTCCACTATCATGAGCGTGGATCAATCAACAACAACTCCAATTGAAACTCTTTACCTCAATAACTTAAATGAAAAGGTTTCAATAAATAAACTTAAAGCCAAGATAGATACTATATTTTCAACGTATGGAAAAATTGTACAAATAACGGCACATAAAAATTTAAAGATGAAAGGTCAAGCATTTGTAACTTATGAGACACCAAGCGAGGCTGGAAATGCATTAAAAAAATTACAAAATTTCATTATATTCGATAAACCAGTTCGCATACAATTTTCATCAACCAATTCTGATAATCACTACAAGATTAAAGACCCAAAAAATGAAGAAATACCTGAAATAATCAAGAGGAAGGAATCCAAAGTACAGCGAGAACATATCTTGAATAAGCGTAAACTTGAACCAGTCTCCAAATCGACATCTAATGCTCCATCGTTTGAAGTTCAAACACCAGAAGCTAAAAGGATTAAGGTTGAAGATTGGAAATCTTTACCACCTAATAATATCTTACTTATACAAAACTTACCAGCAACTACTACAAAGGAAACTTTAGAATCAACTTTCCAAGAAGAAGATGGTTTTATTAACATTCGTTTTGTTAAAATTAGAAATTTAGCATTTATAGAATTTGATAATGATGATTTATCAACTGCAATCTTAAAGAAATTTGATTCCAAAATCTTAACTAAGATATTTTCAGAGTCTACCATTTTAACGTATGCAAAGAAATAAGAATCTCTTAATAAATAATCATTTAATAATTTATTATTGTCTACAAAATATTTTTTTTTGTTTTCTATTCTCTTTTTTTTCATTTTTTTTTATATAATCATATTCAAAGTATATAATATAACCTTTCGGTTTAAGAAGAATTGAATTTTTTTTCGTTTTAAATTCTGCAAAAGAGCTTTTTTTTTTGGTTTTTTCATTTTTTGATTTTTTTAATTTATTCTATCATTGATTAATAGTATTAAAAGTTAATTCCATGAAGAACCAACATTTCCTTTAATCTCATGACTTCGTTTTCCAAATTTGTCTTGTCAGTTATCAAAGATTCAACCTTATCCTCTAATTGAGACATACGTTCCATCTTACGAGCTCTGGATCTTCTAGCGGCTTCGGTGTTCCTAGCACGCTTCAAGAGAACTGGATCGCTGGTATCCTTATGCTCAACTGGCTCTAAAGCCTGAGTTCTTTGTTTCTTTGAGTAACTAACACAACCTAAATGGTCAAGTTTGTCAGATGAGGTACTCGTTCTTGAGGTAGGACCATCAAGAACTGGAGTGTTAAAGTTAGAACTTATTGGGGTTTCCAATTGTTCTGCTGGTGCCATGGATTTCATTGGAACAAATTCAAAAGTTTCCTCAATCTCACTAAAGAGTCTCTTGGAAGTATCCTTTGGAATTGATTCAAATGGCTTTTCATCACCACCAAACAATGAAACCCAATCATCCTTGGAATTTGGCTTCATACCGTCAACAATGAGATCTAATTCATCAAACATAGGAGTGTTATCTGGGAATTGAGCATCATCAGCAGCTGTAGAAAAGACAGAGTCTAAAACAGCTGAGTGAATTTCAAATGGTGAAGTAGAATCTTCGTGACTGGATGTAACAGCATTGGTCACTGGAACATCTTCGTAGATTACTGGGAGATGAGAAGATAATTCTTCAGCTTCTTCATGCTTAACGTTAACACGATGGTTAAAGTCAATAGCAGAAGTAGTTGGAACTAAATTGTCACTGGATTCAAACATTAATGAATCGGTGGAAAAAATCATTGGATCACTGGAAGACATATCTAATATTTCTTTGGTAAATTTTGTAGCAGTAGGATTAATAATAGTAATTTTATTTGAGTAAGCAGTAGTAATCTTGTATTTCTAATTGATTATCTTATAGTAAGCGCCATAGTGGACGGGGTGAAGTATTCTTTAAATATATTCACAGTAACATTTTGGGGAGGTTAATAACAACAAATTTTATGATATTAATAGTTTTTATTTTGATAATAAACTTTTAATAAACTCTTTTTTTTAGATAAACTAAGGGGGGGTTTAAGCAGACATTATGTATAATTCAATTCAGTAAGTAAAGGGAAGGAAGTATAATAATGTAAAAAATTTTGTTGTTGTTGTTGTTAAAGAAAGAAAGAAGAAAAAAAAAAAAATAGAAACTAGAAAAAATCCAGAAGGTGCGGACAATAGGTCCTCTTATATGTTTGTGAAGCGACTCTCTAGAGTCTGCATACAATTTGAAAAATTTTTCACGGCGGGGAGTATGAAAAAATCATTCTCAGATTTACACCCATTTGCAAGTGCCACGCGCATAATAACGTAACTTTCAGCTTAATCAATTACTCAGCTAAGTATGACTTTTATGACTCACGCAATCTTTTAAGCGTGCCTATTCTATTGACAAAACCTTATTATTTAGATGTTCTATTGATCTGTGCTGCCCCTCTCTCATATAAGTAGCTTTTCCATCATTGCTACTGTAATTGTAGTTGTTTATCCCTTTCAATGGTCCCTAATATTGTAACGTAGTATCAGGGTGGAACTTCCTTTTCCGCAAGTCCGGTAATGGGCTGCCTAAAAAAAAATATTTTAGTGCTAAAAAATACTGCATTGATAACGATCACCATTCGCTCTAATTGGCGGCTTCCATTTTCAGATTCCGCTACCATGCTTTCTTACACGGAATACATTGATTCAGCCTTTCATCACGTGAGAATCTTAAATATCTAACCCAACCGAAATGCACTAAGAGAGAACACATAGCCGTTTTTTACCGGCCGAAAGTGCATCTAATACCGACCGTTTATCAAGGAAAATAAGATGTTCAGAGTTGTGCAAATTTGCCGGAGTTTGGCATTAGCAGAGCTGTTTCAGTAATAAGCTGAAATTAAAAAAAAAAAATAAGCACACAAGAAGTAAACTACAAGGGACCCTACTTGAGGTGACCTATTGGTTTCTAGGAAGAACAATTATCCTGGACAAACTTACGCCTTAAAAGAGTATCTTAGGATAGTTTTATTAGATGGTACAGCTACGGGCTACGGGCTACGGTAGAGTCTCAATTTTGAACTCTAGTGCTGGCTACATAAATGTTTTCGTTTGCTGAATTGATTTAATTATTCTTATTTCTATCTAGAAATATAGTTTATTATTTCCCTAACTTTAACCATTTTGGAACCCCTTTCTTTGTTTCTACTTTCTTGGTAGAATCATCTGGTAATTCACCTCTATGTGACTCTAATTGAATTTCTGGTCTTTCATTATTGGTTGTGATTTTGATTTCGGAATTGGTAGTCGAATCTATGAATGGTCCCCTAGAATTGTTCCCCGCTTCAAGCTCCCAGATCAATGTAGTTCTTTCTGTGAATACATCATTGGCATTCTTATTGATCTTTAAATTGTGTAAATAAGTATCGTTGTTCTTGAATGAGAAAGGGATTGAATTAAATGGTGGGAAACCGAATTTAAGAAAGTATTTATTTCTAAATTCTGGTAATACAATTTCGTCAAGTTTTTTTAATAAAATTCCAAACTTAACCCCTTCTTTACTTTCATTTATTAATTGCAACTGAAGTGTTGAACGGTCTGGGAATTTAATTCTGAGTTGATATTCTATTGGAATTCTTGGAGGTTCATTTTTGGATTTTGGTTTTGATGGTTCCATTGAATTCTTGATAAGTTTATGATATATTTCGGCTTGAGCCATTGTCATCTTGTAAGTATCTTCAGAATGGTCATATATTTGAGAGATTGTATTTGAAGGGAGAAATATTTGAGTACCACTCGCATTAGCTATTGGAGCAAAGGATTCTCTCACAGTTTCTTCTTTTACCTCTTCTACTTTTTCTTTTTCTGGTTCTGGTTCTGTATCAGGTACAACAAAAGGCAATTGCTCTTTATTCTCGTATACTACATTTTCTTCCTTACCCCCTTCAACACTGTCAATCTCCATTTGATCATCAAGTTTCTTGTCATCCTCATTTACTTCTTTTACCTCATTCCTAAGGATATTCTCCAGCAATATTTTTTCCCTCTTAGCCTGATCCCTAGCAATTTGCTGCTCGACTTGCAATCTCAGTACCCTCGCTTGTTCGGATTTCCGCTTCAATTCGTCACCTTCTCTAATATAACTTAAACTACCAGAGGCACTCGAACCAGTTCCAACCAATGATACAATTGAATTCTTGGCAAAGTCTGATTCATCAATCTTGGAATTTAATAGCCTCAACTGTGCCTTCCCAAAATTTGATTCGTCAATCAAAGTCACAGATTGGGTCAGTTCAATCTGTTTAATGAATTCTTCCACAGTCTTACTATTAAGAACTTTGCTGATATATGACAGTAACCCTACTCTTCCTTGTATCGAAAGTCTAATCGTTACTTCCTTCTCTGAAGTTGGTGCTTGATTTTCATTTATTTGCAATGTTAATTTAGCATTATTTGGTAAGTTGGCAAATCTAAGTGGCAACAGCGGGTCTAATGCCTTCTCTCTGTATAAAAGATCAACTTGAACATCTTTACTAATCTTAAATTTAGCCTTTGAGCATTCAATTAAGCTGTTTACGGATGAGCCAGGAGTGCATGATATTTTATGGGTTTTGAATCCATGTGTTATTTGAAATGACATCCTAATATATGTATATATATAATCACGAATACTCCACGCTGTCTTACTTATATATAGTTTGTTACAAAATATTCATGCTATGTCAGTCCCGCCGCCCGCACTTTCTGATCCTGCAGATTGTGATTACACACCATCGATCGGGGGGCCGGTATGTCATGCGCTAATTAAATTTTTCTTCTTATTATTTGGGCTTTGCCATCATATAAATTGACACTGCAAAGCACTTATTCCCTTTAAATTTAGATACTACTTCAATTAATTTAGTCAGTTAGTAATGTGTTTGTGTTTATCAGATTGCTGTTTGGTGCTCATCTCAGTTCTATTCCCACCTTTACCCGTTTGGATCCGTAGAGGTTTCTGTTCATGTGATTCCTTAATAAATGTATTATTGTGTTTATTAGGTTATGTTCCCGGTTTAATTCATTCGTGGTATATCATTGCCAAGTATCCACCATATTCCGTTCGTACTGAATCAAAAATATACTACGTTTATCGTGATCTGAATAATTTGGAATCTGGTAGAGGTAGTAACAAAGATCACTGTTGTAACCATAATGATCAGCCAAATAATTCTCAACGTTCAAACATTAGAATTCAACAAGAACCAACTCCAATTCTTTCCATGGAAGCTGGTTCATCGGCCTCGTATGGTGCTATTAATGAAAATAGTAATGGCTCTTCCACTGCACCTGTTGCTGCTCCTCCTGCATATTCGGAGTTAGACAATAAAGTGCAAAGATAACCCGAATATTAGTAAGGGAGTTGGACATTTTATGGGGTGATGGTAATGCGTAATCTTTTAGTAGTATAATTTAATTTAATAAAATAATGTAATATAACATAATGTAAATATATATATAGTTGTTCTCTTTTTTTGATTTTGATTTATTGAAAGTTATACACTATGTTGATCTGGACCCTCGTTGTAGTTGCAACATACTCCTGCAGGAAATTCCCGATAAGAACTAATTGTCGATTATATATAATCATGATCTAATTTAAACCACTTTCTTCTTGCACAACATTACGTCATGGAAACTGATACATTGATCCATGTGGATCGTGAAATACAGAAACCGGTACAGCCGAGGCGTGATTCTATCTCCCTTACTCAATCAATAAAAGACTGGTGGGACTCTCCTTCTGACTTAACTAGAGCATCATCATTCTCTTCAACCATTCCAACTTCTACTTCTTCTACTACACTTACCGCTTCTACTTTTTTACAGTCTAGATTAAAAAATCATAAAATTGAGTACGACTTATACAGAGCAATATTATCGCAGGATATATATATTACTCCACCCGATTCCTTCATTGAAGAGAGTGATGGTTCAAAGTATAACTATGTTGCAAAATTCATTGATACTGAAGTAGACAATGGCAATTTCATCCACGAATTTTATTTACAAAACAACCAAACTAACACTGAAACTGTTGATATTGTGTTTATACATGGTTATATGGCAGCTTCGGGGTATTTTTTGAAAAATTTTGAGCCTATGCTAAAATCAAAACCAGGAGTTAGAATCCATGCCATTGATTTGTTAGGATTTGGTAATTCCTCAAGACCAAAGTTTCCAAATGACTTACTTGTCACTCCACCAAGCCATGAAGATCAAATACGGCAAACCTTAAATGTTGAGAATTGGTTTATCGACGTTTTAGAGCAATGGAGGAAGAAGAGAGGAATTGAAAAATTTAAGTTAATTGGTCACTCAATGGGTGCCTACTTACTGTCATGTTACCTTATGAAATACAATAATGATTTTGTTGATGAGTTCCTTGTAGTTAGTCCCATGGGAACTGAACCAAACCATCAAAGTCTATTAAACAACTCCAAATATCAATTCAATCTTCATGAATCCGGAGGTGACCCGTTCCGAGAACTTACGGCAAATCAGAAATCAATAGTGGATGAGTCGCACCTTAACTTACGTAACTCATGGGATGATGTGGGAAGACCAAGATTCCCAGAAAACTTTATCCTAAGGAAATTATGGGATTGGAATAAGTCACCATTCCAAATTCTTCAATTATTTGGTCCATTATACTCGAAACTTTTAAGTTATTGGTCATTTAAGCGTTTTGGGAGTTTGCAGGCAAACGAAGTATCTCTGATGGTTGAAGATAACTCGGACTTGATTTTAAAGTTACATTATTATTCATTTTCTGTATTTAATCAATACCAAGGTTCTGGCGAGTTGGCTATTACGAAACTTATCAATCATGAGATATTGGCTCGCTTGCCACTCTCTGATCGAGGATTTATCGATTATTTGGTTGAAAATAACATTAAGACATTATGGATGTATGGTGATAAAGATTGGATGAATAGTAACGGTGGTAAACATATAACAGAAAGAATCAATAAAAAAATGAAGGGATTAAGTGAATTCCAAGTGGTGAAAGGTGCTGGACATCATATTTATTTAGATAATCCAAAAGAATTCAATGAAACCGCAATCGATTTTTTTGAATTAAACTGACTAGATCAAATACAAATTAAAAAGGATAATAAAAACATTGCAGGACATTATACTAAATAAAATAATAAAGATTATATATTTAAATTATTCTATGCTTGCACTCAACGATTTTAACTTTTGGTAAAGTTCTTCGTCATCTGTTTCAGATTCCAAGTTTTTTATCACTTTAACTAAATCAGTTACAAATCTTATATCATCAAGTCTTTCAATCTCTTCTTTCATTTCCATACTCTTTTTATGTGCTTCTTGAACTATTTCTTCTGGTAACCCCGCCAATTTAGCAACATTTAACCCATACAGATTGGTGACAACACCCTTAACAACATTATATAAAAATACAATCTCTGGCCATTCTTTCTCGGATTTCCTTTCCTTCTCAATATACCCCATATGGTAGTTTCTTACAATTCCAGGATAAAGATTTTCAAAAACATGAAGCGATGGATAATGCGTGATGAATAAAGTTAAGCATTTACTATTGATGAAAAAATCTAAAATAGAATATGCAATAGATATACCATCAGAGGTCCCAGTACCTCTACCAATTTCATCAAGTATAACAAGTGACCGGTCAGTAACATTTTGTAAAATATAACTACATTCCATCATTTCAACCATGAATGTCGATTCGCCACGAATGATATTATCTTGAGCCCCCATTCTAGTAAATATGGAATCAAATACCCCAAGCTTTGCAGATTCACAAGGGACATAGCATCCAATCTGAGCTAAAATTACAATAAGAGCAACTTGTCTCACATACGATGATTTACCACCCATGTTTGGCCCGGTAATGATAAGAGATCGGTTGGAATCAAAAGACATAGATATATCATTAGGGATATAGTCTTGCTTCAAGGTTTCAATGATAGGATTTCGCCCTTGTTTTATATCAATAGTAAGCTCGTCAACAAATTCTGGTTTGACTAAATTTACACTTGTCGAACTGGCCGCCGAAAGTGATAATAAGCAATCGAACTCCAGAAGGGAACGAACAATTTTGGTGATATAGTCGTATTGAGAGTCAATTTGAGTGAGAAATTGATTGTAAGCATTGTCACAGGCTTGAAGAAGCATATCATTCTGATAGTTCAAGTTCTTAAGTAACTTAGAAATTTCTGGGGTTCTAAATCTTGAAACAGATTTTGTTGAATTAATCTTAATCCAATCCAATGGTAAGTTGTTAGTCATTGCACCATTTCTAACTTCTATCAAGTGGGTTTCCTTCATATTAGATACGTAGTTTAATTGTGGTCTTTTTAACAATTTCCGTACTTGCACCAACTCTTGCTGCATTAATGCTTCAATCTCATCGATTTCAAGCATCACCTTCTCAACTTCTTCCCATTTATGCTTAAAGAAAGAAACTTTTTGATTATATAAATCAGATTCATCCAATGCTCCCAGTGGATTTATCATTTGGAATAAGTTACGAAGCAAGTCGCTTTTAGAATACTCCAATAAGTCTGTAAAAATTCTCGAAAGCAAGCTGGAAGAGAGTGCCATTTCGTTGATTTGGGTTTCAAAATTCCGTACCAAGTCTAGAATCTCTGTTAGCATTCTTAAGAAACTATAAGTTTCCTTCCTACCTATCTTATCCATCTTATAAGTTGCAGCGTAATGGACTTTTATCATTGAGTTTTCAAAATCTAAGCCGTTTTTTCCAACTTTATCCAACAGCTTCAGAAGTGACTCAATGAAATGATTAAAACTCGTTTTTAAATCCAGAACAGCATCTAATCTTTGTTCAATTGCAAGTCTATTTATTAATGGTTTGGATATCCATTTAGTCAATAATCTTTCTCCCATCTTTGTTCTTGTGTGATTCAATATCCAGATGAGTGAGCCCTTTTCTGATGTACTATAATTAGAATTATGGAAGATTTCTAAAGACTGGAGTGTGTTTGCAGGTAAAAGCATATGCTGCTTTGTATCTGAAAAATGCTGGATATTGGTCTTAATAGTAAATACATTACTCAACTTAAATTCTGTCAAGTACGTTATCAATTCTACAATACAAGACCTTATATTGGGAGTGAAGTTGTTGACGTAATACTCCAGTAAGTCTGAAGATTCTTCAAAAAACTCTTGTAGAATTTTATCGTATTTCAAGTTTTGTTTCCTCACTATTTGCTCAACTTTTGCATTGTTTGATACCGATGATATTGTAACTACTTTTTTCAATTCTTTGGATAAACCCTCGGTTAGACTGATAATCAAAATTTCACTGGGACTTAGATATGTCAATCTAGTCTCCAATTCACTTCTGGTGACATTGTCTACAAATGTATCGTACAATATCTCCCCAGTTGTTGGTAAAACAGCAACCATGGAAATTTGTCCACTCTTATTGCATGCCAGTTCATCGATACATAAAATGTATTTCCCATTGGTGACACCTTCACTTGACATACTCAACATCTCGTCATCCATATACGTAGCTCTAGTATAAACTGCAGTCAACTTTCTCTCAAATAAAGAATTTTTGTTTCCATCGACTTGTTTGATTGCAGCGGTCTCGGTCTGTTTGACTACTCCGACTTTTAAACCTTGACTTAAGAGTCTTTGCAAGTGTACGTGAAGTCGGTTATCTGGGATAGAGCAGTAAGCAATCCTGTCATATTTGGAGTTTTCTTCATCAATCTTTATTTTACCTGGAACTAGCATGATGTTCAAGATCTTAGCAACAATGACTGCATCGGGGCCAAAGAATTTGAACTTATAGCCAACTTGTACAGCAAGGACTTTATCAGGATGGTCAAGTTTAAATTGAACTATTTGCTTTTCAAGTGGTGTTAGTTTCGAAAGTGTTCCAGCAGTTTGTTTAGGTGCTCGTTTAGGTCCGTTCGTTTTGGGTTTCGTTTCTTCTTTGGCTTTGCTTCTACTTATGCTTTTAGTGGGTACGGGAGAAGAAGTCATATCAACCGGCTCCTCCTCATCCAGATCAAAGTTACCCCGTAATTCTGGTTCCAATTTCTTAGGAGAACTCTTCTTCCCCTTAGGCGTCACTTCTTCGTCTTTCTTATTACCTATTTCATTTATTTCTTCAATCTCATCCCTCGAGTCATCCTCCAGTGATTCAGTACGTGATGAAACAGATGTAGATGGAGTGTATGTGTTCAGCTCATTACATGCCCCTAGTTTCGCTTTCTTATTCGAAATTTCTTTAATAGTTTTCAATTCCTTCTCTTGGTTTCTAACTATCTTTCTTTTCAATGGTGATGAAAGTGTATCTTCTTCTTGAGTAAGGTCAATTGATAAGCTGGTCTCACTTTTAGGGGATTTATCCAAGTTCTGCTTCTCCAGCTTCAGGACTTGAAAAAACCTACTGATTGATGGTTGAACTTTCCCCATTTTCAACCTTCTAACCTATTCAATCTAAATCTAAAGTTGTATTTATAATTAAGAGATCAAATTCAATCTACAGTACGCGTTAATTTTCCAATGTATGCGCGAAAATGTCAATATGGCTGCGAAATTAAGTACTTACATGTTACTAAAACTAATGTATAATATATGCAATGAATGATTTACCTAGTTACTCTACTAAAGCTAATACTACTAATCGGCTGCTTATGTTTTATCTCAGAATGCGGAGATGTCTCTGGAAGAGTAGTGAATGAAGATTGAGATGCAAGTTTTGGAGTATCCGAACCTTCTTTTGAATGAAGGATATTAGATGATTTTGTCTTTCTTAGATTTGGGAGAACTTCCCTTGTTAATGAATTTTTTGATGCCGATCTACGAAGACCGTCTGTATCGTTGAACGTCCCGATTGATGATCTACTGCTGTTTTGCGTATTAAACGCAATCTTTGCAGCGATAGATGATGCTGATGAACCAGAAGATGATTTTCTTGACAGGGATGAAATTCCTGAACTTTTCAGAAAATCAAGGATAGTTGGTACATTATTATGTGTAGTGTTATTAGGGCTGGCTGGTACTGGCAGTGGTGAATGATAATTAACACTCCCTCTTCCTCTATATGGAGTTGTTTGACTGATAATATTACCAGGGCTAGTCGATATCTTCATTGGAGAAGAATTCATTTTCCCATTGTTATTGTTATTTCTAACCAGTGGAGATATTGCAATAGATTTTAATGATGGGGTATGAGTCATTGGCAATGTTGGAGTATGTTGCATTCGACTACTACTTCTCAAAGTTGGTGTTGCAGTGGTGTTTGATCTTTTTCTAGCAACATTTGGTCGTATTATGGGGGAATTTGATGTATCCTTCTCACTTGGTAATGATAACAGAAATGCTCTAGCTTTACGAACTTCTCCTCCACCTCCTCCTCCTTCGTCCTTTTTAGTAGCCAGTACCAGAACAATTGGTGATGCCAATATTCTATTTTCAGTAGGTGATGATGTCAGGGACTCGGAGAAGGTCGAAATTGCCGAAGAAGGACTAAATAATTGATTTCCTGTGCTTGGATTGGTATCAAATTCACCAAACGTAGGTTGAGCCAATGGCGACATATTCAGAAGACCCGTAGAAGATAAAAATAATGGTGGCATAGGTAAAGATGAATCCAGTTGTGATCTACTGGAATGAACAACAGCCGATGGTGCGGATAACGAAATGATGGGGCTTGAATCTGCAGGCGGTGTTTTAACAAAATTCCCAATTAATTCTTGCTTCTTATTCTTGTATTGTTTGGATATTTGGAAAGATGACGCCAAATCAATTGGCTGCCAGCCTTTTATGTTAACCATTGCTTCGTAACTGTTAATTAATTCTTCCATCTCTTGTTTAGAATTACTTATCGAAGAGATATAATTCAATAACGCTTCCATGCAATTAAAATGTCCATATTGGAAGCATAGATGAAGGCAATTGTTACCTTCGCCGTCTCTAATTAAATAGTCGGCACCAAATTCTAATAATAATTTAAGTCCTTCCTTAAACCCATATTTACAACTATACTGTAATGGGGTCTGGAGACTAGGTCCACCACACAGATTTATCCAAATCTTACCGGGGAATTCTTTCAATAAATAATGAAGGGTTTGTGATTGTTGGTTTATTGACGGTAAATGAAGTACACTAAGTCCATCAAACGTAACCAATTCAAGAAGTTCATCAGAATCAAGTATATCGTATTCTTCATCATCGCTATCTTCGCCAGTGCCTGAATGGCTATCTAGATCTACTTTACCATTATTATTCAAATCTCTGTATTCGTTAGAATTTGATCTTCTTCGATGGTAATTCTTATTTTCATTTTTATTTTTATTCTTCTGTAATGTTACCAAATGGAAACAAATGAGGTAACTGCCATGAAAGGCAGCATAATGTAAGTTGCTCCAACCATTATTAAAGGGATCAATATTTAGCCATAGTTCTGGGTATCTGTGAAGTAGTCGCTTGGTAATTGGAAGGTTACCCTCTATTATAGCATTTCTTAGTCTAACCAGTGGTTCCAACATTTAGAAGAAATATAACTGAAGGGGTGAACAAGGCGGGGAGACCGGCTTTTCGATCTTTATCTATATGTACAAAGGATGATGCCCTTTACCTCTGGGATGTTTCTTCTAGATGAATGTGGTGGGTGGAGATAATAAAACTCTCCAAGATTGTAAATCAAATTACTATTTTCTATTGAAGTATGTCTGTTGGTGCGTTTACTGTTATGGGTGTAGGTGGGGGTGACATTCTTTCTTTTGAATTATTTGGCTATTTGGGGCTTTTTTTTTTTTTTTTCCTTCTTTCATGGAACGCGTGTTCCTGCAGAAAACGACAAGAAATGGAACAAAATGTTCCAAAACTTAATTATAAAAGGAGACGCCTACAGATAGGAGTTTTCGAGGGAATTGGTTAACGATGAGTCCTGAATTGAATCAATAAACTTAAGATGTAAAAATAAAAAAGAAGTGATTTTAATGTATCTTAAGTATCTTATTGAATTCTCCTTTTAATAGGATTATTACTTTTTCTCATCACAAGTTGATTACATCATCTACTACTTTATTTTGTTTCGCACCCAACTTGCTAAATACATAACAAATATATCTAGTTTGTATTTATAAAAAAAAATTTCCTATGTCTACTACACTCTCTCAAAAATGTAATACTGAATTGTTTTTCCTTTGTATTATAATTTATATTCCTTAAATAAAGCCCCCTTTCTTCCTACCCCGACTCTCCTTTTCTATTTTCTCGTAAATCTGAAATTCTCTAATCTTTAATTGTTGGTTTATCTTAGAGAATATACACGCATGCAGGACTCCGCTACATGCGGGTTGATAAAAGATTTCTCGAAGGTGCATACAAATTAAAAAATCAGCTAGAAAATAATTCTTACATAGATTTTGCACCATTACATCACCCTAGGAAAGAGAGATAGAAAGAAACAAGGAAGAAGTTGGGGGAAAAGAAAGGAGTTAATAGTAACAGTAACAGTAACAGTAACAATAACAATAACAAATCTGATTAATATGAGTCTCTACGAGTACCACCCCCATTTTTTTTTTCATTTATATTTTTTTTTTTTTATTTTTCATTATGAATAGTTAAATAAAATATTCTGGTTGTGTGAACTAAAAAGTATTGTGGACCTCTTTGAAAGATCGGGAGACCTCTGATCGGGATAAGTCTTTTAATGCCAATGCCTCAAAGAAACAAAAAGGTAGGTGCATCTGCGAAGAAGAAAATTTCTCGGTTGCTACACCAAATCACCAATAAAGGTTTACTTTCCTTCGAACATTCCTTCAAAAAATACTACCAAAACAAAAAATAAAAACCATCGGTGACTCTCTGTAATAATAATTACAGAATCATCGTTGTAAAACTATTTAGACCGGCCTTCCAATGCTTTTACTCCGGAGGGTGGATTGCCTTCCGAATACATCGCTTCTCGTTAAAAATATCTTTGGTGGCTTTCCTCTTCGCTCATGCCGCATAATCTATAAATTCTCATCGATTTTTCGGGTTAATCCTTCCCCCCGTTAATTAGCGTGGATTATGGAAAAAAGAAATTCCATACCAAGTTAACTGGTACAGTGAAATCATTTAGACGAACGGGAGGGAGGGAAAAAAAAATTTATTTAATTAAACCCTTTTTTGCAGTTGATCATTTGCTCAATTCTCGAGATTTCATCACCATATTCATATCAATCAATACCAATCAGTATTGAAGACTTAGTGTTTTTTTTTTTTGACTTGTTCCCCAAGTCTGTGAGTGAATAAATTTGTTCGGGAAAAAATGACTAATTTACGAATTTTATCACTATCTGACGTCCAAGGTAACTTAAACTCATTTAATGAATTGTACCAAAGGAATAAGAGTAGTTTCAATTTAATTATTCATACTGGGAATTTTGGATTTTGGGATAACGATACCATAAGTTCTGATAATGATAATACATTTTTAAAGCAAATTATTGCATTTTCTGAAGTCCTAGATCAAGATTTAGTTAATGAAATAAATAATTTATCAACTATCACAACATCAAATAATGTTGATTATAATAATAATTTACGGGAAAAATTACATAACACCAATCTTTCTCAATTAAATGATTATTTACTGGGTAAGGAAAAGTTATTATGCCCTGTATATACTATATTTGGTCCATTAGATGACCCAAGAGTTATTCATAAATTTCAAACTGGTGAATACAAGATACATAATTTATTCCTTATAGATCACACAAAATGTTATGAAATACCATCTCCATTAGATGATCAACCTAATATACGGTTGTATGGAATTGGGGGAACATTAAAGATTCATTCACTTTTTGATCATGGCAAATTAGATCCAGAATTAGAGGAGAATTTGTGCGGGAAAGTTGGTGATTTATGGATCTCAATGATACAGATTGCAACAATGTATCAAAATGTAATGAATACAACTGAATCATCAAGTGGGAGTAAGACTATTAATATATTTGTAAGTCATTCTCCTATAATAAAAACTCCATTATTGGAGCACATTGCCATAATGACAAACTCAGATTTCTCAATATCCCAAGGTCTTCACTTCAGATATCCAGTAATGGGGAATGGTATGAGTTTTGTAGATAGTATGGGAGGTTCTGCTGGATATATAGAAAGCTATAGATCAAAATTTTCAAGACTTCGGATGATTTTAGGTGAATTATGGGTTATAGTTAAAGAGAATTTGAGTGATTTATTAGAGGATAATAGTGAAGAAAATATAGAATTTAAAAGATTATTAGAAATCGGATTAAGTTTATTTGATAAGATTCCAGTTTCTATAAATGATTCAACCGAGAAAATAATACCGTTGACCCTTCATAGTGACAGCGAAGTCGATGAAAGTGATGTGAATAAGAAAGTATTGAAGAAAATCAATGATATGTATTTTTCAGCATATTACAACCTTTGGCATTTTAATTTATGTGATTTAATAACGAGGCAACCTAATTCTACTAGACAATCAGATTTTAATATTATGATATTTGATTTAGATGAAAATGGTGACTTTAAATTGGAGCATTGTTCTAGTCAAGGGTTTAATTTTAGATTCAAAGTTAGATCCCCAGAAGATAATCCAGACGAAGAAGAGGGAGATGAAGAGGAAGAAGAAGTTGAAAATGGGGAAGATGTTGATGAAGAAGGTGGGGAGGGTGAAGAAGAAGAAGCAGAAGGAGAAGGTAGAGAAGATGAAGACGAAGAAGAAGAAGACATAGAATTTGAAGAAGTAGATGGAGAAGAAGAAGAAGAAGGAGAAGAAGAAGAAGAGGAAGAAGAGGGAGAAGAAGAAGAAGGAGAAGGAGAAGAAGAAGAAGGAGAAGAAGGAGAAGACTGTGAAGATGAGAACGGCGTTAAAGGGAAGTATAAAGGAAACAAATTTATTCCAAATTACCGTGGCCGAGGTAGAGGTAGAGCATCTCGAGGTAGAGGAAGAGGTAGAGGTAGAGGTGGATATCGTGGGAAACCAAGAGGTAGAGGTAGAGGTGTATAGAAAGACGAAGCAACCTAATAGATTCGTCGCTCCATGGCTTCTTTCAGTCGTATATTATAGCCTCTGCAACAGGAATGCTACGGGGGTGTTCTTTTTTTTTTCTTTGTGTATATTATAATGACGTATGACTCCTTGATCTTTCGATCTAATATGGTATTTTAAATTTTTTTGTACTTGCTTGATTGCCTCTCTCTTCGTGAAAATTGATATCTAATCAATGACTTCTAAGATTAATGATGTTCAAATGGTAATTTTTGACCGAATAAGACTGGACCATCTTGCTTAATTCTGTAGAAAATGTAGAACCACATAGAAGCACCAAGGAACTTGGAACCCCAGTGTAATCTTGGGTCAACATGTGGCTTAGCAGCTAATGCGTGACGAATATACTTAGCACCGTGAGCAGCACCCATTTTTTATATACTAGTATTTATTTATTGGTGATGAACGTAAAACAGAATTTATTATAGTTTATGTTATAGTTTTCATGTTAAGTGAGAAAATTAAAGGGTAAAATTAAAACGTCGTGGTTGGTCAAAAATCAAAAGTGATTACACAAAGTTAACAATCACGTGACTGATCATGTGAATTTCAGAATGTTTCTTTGATGATTAGTTTGGAGAAGAGAGGCATTAAAGTCTAGCAATAGTTAATCAAGTTTAATTTTTTTTTTTTTTGGTTGCCTTTGATTTTCTTTCCTAATCCTTAATCCTTAATCCTTTTCTCCAAATAAGGGAATGTAGCATAAGCTAAATTTAGTTTTCGATTATGGGAATAAAAAAAAAAAAAATGCGCAAGTAAGTAATATAGAGAAATGGCTAAGGAGAGGTATATCAACTGTGATCTCCAATGAAATTTCGTGAAACGGGGCGTTTATAGCTTTGATTCAATACTACTTGGTTTTTATTCATTTCTTGGAGATAATGATTTTTTTTTTTTTTTTTTTGTACAATAAATTGACGGATCCAAATCAAAATCAAAATTGAAAATATTTTATTTTTAGATTCATTTTTCAATAATATTCGTAATCGTTCAAGTGAATTGTTTAAATGAAGTAAACATTGATTAGCGAAAATGTCTGCCTCCTTTTCTCCCTTTGCAAGCCACTTTGCAAGCCCACCTTTAATTATCTACTTTGCAACCATTTTACACCGGGCGCATTTTTTATTTATACATCTTATTTCTTCTCGACAATATGCACCACCCGACCGGAAGAATCTTCATTTTTCGTTTCTCGTTTCTCGAGGACACTTTTCCTGCACAATTCAACACGTTAGGTACCACTGCATTTCGAGCCAGCAAAATGCTGGCTCGAAATGTGGTTTGTTGTGTAGTTCCTAACCCACAACATAAGTTTGACTTGATAAACACTGGGCTTGTAGATATAAGTTGGTGTAACAACACAAGGTTGGTTATGGAATGAGGAGAAATTGTAGCCAGTTTAGAAAGTTTAAGTCTATATCAATCCTTGAAGATACGCTACACCATTTTGCATAACCGGAACCAAGCCCATATCATAAATTAATTCAGCCACCTAAGGTTACTAGTACCCTACTTTTTTGCCTCTTCTTTCTTTATTCTTTCTTTAAGCTAAGTATCCATGTACGTCGTATAGTTTCTATTTTTACTCAACCTCCTTAATACATCTTCTCTTTGATTTCAATTTCATCTAATAATAGGCCGCAACGCCAAGTGCGGAGGCCGCGTTAACATAACCAGAGGATAACGATTACGATCTCTGTTCCCACTTGATCCGATCCGGAATAATAAATTATTATCAGGAATGACGTTTAGCTGCAAACCCCTATTGCAGTGTGGAAGCATGTTTTTTCTTACAAATAATTATTTTGTTCAATCTCAAGCATTATTATGTAAATGATTCTCTTAATTGACATCTAGAATATCATTCCATCTACACCGTACATTTAGTTGGCAAAAACTTAGTTTTGCTTAAACCTTAATGAAATTCTGTAATGCTGCTGGTTGAACTGGTGAATGAGTAATTCCCCCTTGTACATACTATTTATTGCGCAACTCACTCATAGGTTCATAACTTAAAATTTTTCACCAGCCTATTGGAACTTTGCGCTGGTTGTAAAAATAGATTTATTTTTATTTTTTCCCCATCATGCATATACATTACTTGCATAAATTATTTGCATCATTCTTTAAGTGTTAACACCCCTTTGATTAACCAGCACATCATAGCCCCTGGATCATGAATCAGAATTAATATAAAAGGATGGGGAAATCCTGATTCATATCAAAAAATTTATTAAATTAAATCATCAAGTTTAAACAATACACAAAAAACAAACATACATTCAAATAAATAAGAATACAATAAGAAAGTTAGTACACAAACAACAAATATGAAATACTTCTTTACTGCTGCCACTATTATCTCATCAGCTTTAGCTGCTTATGTTCCATCTGATCCATGGACTAATTTAACTCCAGATTCTCCAGCTCCAACTGGTGCTACTACTGATCACACACATGCCTTCGGTATTCAAATTATCACGGTCTCAAACTCAAAGAGAGATGCTATTCAACAAATCACTGATGGTCAAATTCAAGAGCAAACTTCAATTACTTTAGCTACTCCAACTCCAACTCCTTCAGTTGTAAACCAAATTGGTGATGGTCAAATCCAACACCAAACCACTGCCACTGCTCAAGTTGTTCAACAAATTGGTGATGGTCAAATTCAACATCAAACCACTATTACTCCACCAGCTCCAGTCCCAACTACTGCTTCTGTTGTTAACCAAATTGGTGATGGTCAAATCCAACACCAAACCACTGCTACTCCACCAGCTCCAAGTACCGCATCTGTTGTTAACCAAATTGGTGACGGTCAAATCCAACACCAAACCACTTCTACTGCTTCCGTTGTTAACCAAATCTCTGATGGTCAAATCCAAAAGCAAACCACTACTGCCTCCGTTGCATCTCAAATCTCTGACGGTCAAATTCAAAAGCCAACCGCTACTGCTGCTGCTGACGCTGATGCCGGTGAACATGGTGCTGGTGAAGCTTGTGGAACTGAAAACTCTTTAACTATGTCTTTACTGGGTGGTATTTTAAAGGATTCTAAGGGAAGAATTGGTGCTATCGTTGCTAACAGACAATTCCAATTCGACGGTCCACCACCACAAGCTGGTTCTATCTATGCTGCTGGTTGGTCAGTCACTCAAGATGGTAAGTTAGCTATAGGTTCTACTACTACTTTCTACCAATGTCAATCTGGTGATTTCTACAACTTATACGATGAATCTATTGGTGCTCAATGTTCTGCCGTTGAATTAGGTGTCATTGACTTAATCCAATGTTAAGCAATCTAACTTCATCAAAATATCATCATCATCATCAACATCATTATCAACATCATTTAAACTTTCATTTGTTTTGCATTTATTTTCATGTTGAGTGGTTAATGTTTAATCAACTCAACTTCTCTTTTTCTCTATTAATAGGTTTCATCAAAAATACAGGTATGAATTAAAAAACAATAAGTGTAGCAAATTTTTTTCTATTTCTTTTTCAATTTAAGAGACAATTATTTATTCTTCAATAGTTTTTAGATTGAATGGTGTGTCACTTAAACTTTTAATCTTTTGATTATGCAGGTATTTTTTACCTACTTATACATAATTATTTACAAGCTTCAATTTTTTATTTATTGAACTATGCTAAAATCAAAATTCATACATACATTATTTTTTGAATTCATTACACTTAACGTTTTAAAAACCCACCAGTCTTTTTTTGAGGACTGGCATTACTAGTTATAGTATATGCAACACTGGTATACATCGAGTCTTCTTTATTATAAATCAATAATTCTTCTCTACCAGCTTCATTGTGATGTAATGTAACTGAACTGAAAAGTGCAAAAGGATCGTCCGTTTCTTCGGATTGTTCTTCCACATTGTCTTCGTCATCTCTCAATTCTTTTGATTCCTGAAGATTATTATCTTCGCTAATTTTTTCTTCGTTTTCCCTCTTGGATAATTTAGTCGATTTCGTCAACACTGGAATCATTGGAGGCTTTTGGTTTCTAAGTAAAGCCCACTGGGTATTCTTAAAATATACATGATTCTTGATATCCGAAGCACCAGATTTTGAACCTAATCTTTTCGTTTCGTCTTTGATTAATAACTTTTTAATAAGATTTTTACAATTTGATGAAATTGCTTGATAATTACTAGAGTCTGGGAATTTGACATCCCTCTTTAAAATATTGCTAAATGTCTTATTTCTTTGAGAACCTTTGAAAGGGGTTGTTCCAAATAACATTTCAAAGAAAAAGATTCCTAATGTCCACCAATCAACAGCACTCGTATGACCTTTACCTCTTATCACTTCAGGTGCGATATACTCTTCAGTACCAACAAAAGAATTTGTACGGAACCCATCAATGCATGCCTTAGTATCTAAAGTTGGAGCTTGGGTATTGTTGTTACCAACACCGTACAGGGTTTTCTTGAAGAAAATTTCAGGATTCTTGGTACTAGCGGATTGTTTTGATAAATCAAAATCTGACAACATAATATGCCCAGATTGATGCAAGAGGATATTTTCAGGCTTTAGGTCTCTATAAATGAATCCCATAAGATGTAAGTATTCTAATGCCGCAGTGACTTCGGCGGCATAAAATCTAGCATCTGCTTCAGGAATACATTTAGATTCTCTTGTTTGTAATGCTCTGAAAAATTCTCCACCCATACAATATTCCATACAGAGATAAAGATAGTCTTCGGATTGGAAAGAATGATACAACGTAACAATAAATGGATGATTTGAAGTTGCCAAGATCTCTTGCTCCGCAAGTGCTCTTTTGATTTTATTTCTTTGTATCATTTCTTTTTTAGAGAGAACTTTCATAGCATAAAGTTTGTTAGACGTCTTTTCCTTGACAAGATAGACTTTACCAACGTCACCTCTTCCGAGAAGCCTAATCTTATCAAAAGAGTTTTGATTAACTTGGGCTTCAAGGATTTTAGTAGCGGCAGTAGAATACATTCTACCTTGGGTGTTCGTTCTCGGTCTATCGGTTGGCTTTAATTCTCCAATATGTTTGGTGATATCAAAACCATTTGATTCATCCGGAGCAGCAGAAGTCACAACAGGATCGGTGCTGGTGCTACCATCTGCAGTTGTCACATCCCTTGACCCCCCATCACTCAATAATAGTCTATGCACCAATGGTGCAGAGGCAACCCTACGTAATGTCCTTTGAAATGGGGAGACAGTAGTAGACAAAAAGCCAGATGTTTCTACAGTAGTAGCAGTGGAAGGGGGCTCTCTATCGGTGTTACTATGGCTAGATGTACCTTCAGACAAATCAATTTCTGATTCCATTACATCAAAATGAGCAACATCGTTTTCATCCAATCTATATGTATAAGGTTTTCGTTTTGGTGACTTAGATCTTATGGTGGTATTAACTTTATTACTGTCATCATTTTCTGATAAATCCAGTGACTCTTCACCTTGCGAACTATACTTTGGTGGTCTAAGCACTCCGCTATCACTAAGCGAAATTACAGATTCAGCATGTCTCAATGAAACCGATATATTCTCGCTATCCAATTCAAGCACAGCGCTCTTGTGATGTATCTCATTTCCATTAGTTTCATTTAAATGTGGTGGTAATCCTTGATGAGCAAAATATGGATTTTGAGCAACAACAGGACTTTCTATACGTTTCTGAGGAATTAATTCAGGAACGCTAGAGTCAGTATTACCACGTATACTTTGAGGAGTCAGCTTTGGTATTCTAGGCTTTGTTGGAGAAGAAACTGATCTTTTACGACCACTCATGAACCTCTTCATCATACTTGCAGAAGCCTCTTGCTTGGCAGGAAATGGTCCACTCGAATCAAATACGTCATCGGCAGGTAGCGTATCAACATCGTTAGCATTAATAGGAGTAACAGAAGCTGGGGTTTCATCAACTTGCTCTTCGACAACAGCTTCATGCCCCGGCTCTTCCGATACATTTGTTGATTCTTCTGAACTTTGGTGATTCAGAACTTGAGCGCTACTCCCATTTGATGTACTTGACAGCTTAAACAAATTCTTCAACTTGCTAAAGCCATCCGGAGTTGTAGTTCCACCAGATGGTAAATAAAAATCATTGTGCTCCCCATCAATATAATTATTGTCGATGGAATCAGAACGGAGCTGTTCTTGTTCAATAACTGGTTGTTGGTGTTGGTGTTGATGTTGCAGTTGAACTGGTGAGGATGGAGATGATCCGTGTCCACTTCTGAAAAATCTTGTTATCGACTTTGACCTATTCCGTGTCTCCTGTTCAGCCTGTGCCATTGCGTTTATCTTCTCTTCGTCCTTAGCATTGATACTATTTGAATTTTTCAAAATTGCTAAATGTACCATTTTATTTTATATATGCGGGGGGCCGAAGGAGTCAGGGTTTGGAGAAAGTTTTTAGTAATGATCGTCGTTATGCTTTTATTAAGGAATGCGTTCGTATGAGCTCTTAAATTCACAAGCAAATCACTACGTATTTTTTTTTTGTTTTGGTTTACTGACAATGTATCGTCGAACCTTCCTGTGAAAATCACCCTGAGATTAGATATTGAACTTTAGGTTTAATTTTATGGTGGTTTCTTTGATTTTAGGCTTGCTGTTTTGGGAATTTATTTTTCCCGCACTCCGTTCACCACCACGAGACATACAACTAAGAAAGCCTCAGAAGGTTCATCTTCTCTGCTAGTATATTATCCGTACACTCTCACCTCCTATAATTATTCTCTTTGACCATTCAGCTCTTCATTTCACCTCTAATTCTGACAATTTTGTCTTAATATTCTTGGCTTTCATTTCTTTTACCTTGCTGCCAGTTTAATATCTTTACTGGCTTTTTGTTTTTTTAGTATCAATCAAAGCCATACACTTCTACTTTGGGATAGGAGGGGTGAAGGTTCTTTTTCATTTAAGCTAGTCTACTCCACTTGTATTATATTAACACTTAATACTTTAATTTGGTGATACATTTCTCAAGTATTATAGTGCTGATCAGTGTCCACCATATGAATTGGTGCTCGTTGAACGTTTTATTTAGCACAGGACCCTATCCAGTGTCTGGATTTGGATGCAAAAACTTGCTTTTTTTTTTCTTCTTTTTTTTTATTTTTTTTCATTTTCTGTATCTCCAAAAGGAAAGTTGAAGGAGAAATATTTAGTTTATGTTTGAACTCCTCTATGTTTCTAGTTAGAAAGTCTATATTCAAAGTTCTCTATATACTCTTATTATCTTTCGCTCTAATCATTGTTAGTTTCAATACAAGATGTTAATTAACCAAATACATTTCTTATAATTATTTAATAGCTACAACAACTACTTCACTTCTTTTTTTTTTCACTTTAAGATTAAATATTACTTGCTTCTTCAGTTAATATGTCTTTGTCTGAGACCTTGAGCACTAATTGTCTTTTCAATTGCGGATTGTTTTGGAATAATATGACCTTGTAATTCTTCATCAAAATCTTCAACTTCAGCACATTCTTCAAACCAACCCTTAGCTAAAGGTTTACTTAATGGTGGAACACCAGCCATTGGTGAAATATATGCTAAAATTGCATATATAACAAATGAAACTAAGAATCCAACTATGAAATTTAATTTATAAATTTTAGTTGCACCACTTGGTACTACATGAGTTTCAGTTGCTCCAACAAATCCAACTATATTTGGTAAAATACCACAGATATAAGCAAAGTATGCTCTCCAATTAACACCGATGGCACCAAATTTATAATATGATGGTGCTAATGGTTCTTCTGGTGCATGTAATGAAAATAAGTGGGATAATTTGATAAAACCTCTTCTGACATAGTAGTAATCACAAGCAATAACACCAGCGATAGCGGATAAAAAGATAGCATATGCTGATAAGTATGTGGTAAACATGTTCGACGAAGTCATTAAGTTCCATGGACATATACATAAAGCAAGAGCAGCACAAATAAAGGAACCTCTTCTAATGTTAATAAATTTTGGTAGCAATGCTGTACAATCGGTACCAAATGAAAGTGAATTAGCAGAAATATTTGTTCCTAATTGAGCTAAAGCAAATGCAAAACTAAGGAAAAATACACCAGCTCTATTACCAGAGGAGTAATTGTTCAAAAATTGACCTAATACATCTAATGGAGACCAATAAGTTTGGCCATATAATGAGGTAGATGCCGAACTAACTAAAATCCCAATTAAAGAGGTAAGACTGAAACAAATTGGAATTGATAAGGTATAAACCAAATATTTTATCCCAAATGATGGTTTATCGGCAAATCTTGAGAAATCTGGTGCATTGACAATTAATGTAGCAAAATTTGCTAAAGAATTGGTAGTTGATTGGATAAAAGCCCAAGCTAAATCAGATCCTTCTAATTCTGTTTTCTGACTAACAACAGGCCCAATGCCATGAGCTTTCTTAATAGTCCAGATAAGGAATGCAATACCAGCAATTGGAGAAAGATATGCTTTAAAAGTAAACAAATGACGGATTTGATGTGGTGCGAAATATAAAGCTGGTAATGAAAATAACCAAAAGAGAAAGTATCCTAAAAATCCCAATTGATCAGTGACACCTCCTTGAATTGGACCGTTTAATTTCTCAGGTAAATTACTGAATATAGAACGAAGCATTAACTGAACACATTGACCACCAATCCAACCTTGAACTGCGTACCAAACACAACTCATAACCACTCTGTTAATGATTGGCCATAAAGAACCATAAATCCCAAAAGATGATCTGGCTGCAACTGGGAATGAAACATGGTACATAATACCAATTCTAGAACCAAGAGTAACAAAGACACCACACAAGAAATATCCTAACCATACCGAGATCCATGTCTGCCACCAATTCATACCAGCTTGAACACCAGTTGCTGCAATTTGCCAAGTGTTGACATTAAAGGAATCTGAGATCCAATAAAAGACATAGTTATACCACGACCAAGTTCTTCTTTTCTTTTCCACTGGTCGAAGATCATAGTTGTAAAGAAACATTTGAGCCGTTGTCAAATCGCCTCTTTCTTGAATGGAGAGCCAATCAATAAGTTTTTTCCATTTTGATTGAGCTTTTGCTGGAGAAGTTGATTCAACAGAAGAAGTATCTTGAATTGCCACGGATGCAGATGCAGCACCGTTAGCTTGCTTTTCTGCTCCCATTACTTTAGTAGATTACTTTTACAACAAAAAGATTAAGTGAAGCGTAAATAGAAAGTGAGTGACAAGTGAAAAGATTTTGCAATCAGCAGGAGATCTCACCCCAAATTAGGTAAATTATCATTTTTATAAAAAAGTGAAAAAATTTAGTGAACTGAGCGGCTTTCTCTCTTTCTCTCTGATAAGAAATGATAGCCACTTAGAGTTTACGAGCAAAAAAAATTCTGAGATTCCTCTATTTTTTTTGTTTTTTTGATAACAAAGCTTAAACGGTGATATACCCAAAAAAGATAGTTAAAAAAAACGACATGGGAACGATTATCCAGACACACCAACTAATTCAATTCAGAGAAGCATAATATTATGTGTGTTATTCGGACTTTAGACCTATTTTTTAAGGCTTAACTGTTGTGCTTGGATTAAAGGTCATATGATTTTCATACAGGATCAGGCAATAGATCCGATGCGATAAAACCCTACTACTACAACAAAAATACTCTATCAATCGAAAAGTAAAAAAAAAAAAAAATAATTATATTATATCGTATATTGTACAAAGGATATGAAAGTTATGATGCTTGGTCTTTTATTCCGTACCCAAGTTCCATTATAAATTGGAACACTGATGAGAAGAAATGTGAGTTAATGCAGAACTCAATGAGAACTCTGGATTGAGCCCATTTCAATTTTCTATTTCTATTTTGCTAACTTCTGCTTTAGCACCGGTTTATAATTTTAACATAAATGTGGTGGTAAAAGAAAGTTTGGAATGGAATTCTTAATGTGGTAAATGTGACCACAGTTCTTGCAGGTCATCTTACCTTCTAAGATTCTAGTTTCTACCAATAATGTGTGTAAATCTCTCAATATGGCTTGACTGTCTTCCATAATTGGATCTATGTCTTCTGGCTTGTTTGGAGGTAAAGAAGTGTTACCTAAGTCAGCAGCAACCTTGAGAATGGCAGACCATTCTAATCTTTCGAGCATATGGCATATGAATTCTGGATTATATTCTTGTTCTTCTTGAGCAAGTTGACATTCGCTGAATTGTAAAGGGAAGGCTTCTACTGAAGAGTCACACGACTTGATAGCACACTTGACAAAATTGGTAGTTAAAAATTTCATTTCTTTTAAGCTTATTAAATGCTTGGTAGCTAATATATATGAAAGATGATGTTCGGGCCAAGCTATGTTTCATTTCACATATATATATTCACATTTGAGATGCCATCTGAAAAATTTGGATTTGGCGTGCGCACACAAAATTAATATACAGGATATACAATTTTGCAGCCAAAAAAAAACATTTATATATATATATTCAAAATACCAAAAAGGTTCCAAGCAATGTTGATATTTAGTTGAAATGTATTTTATTTATATCTGTATATACATTATATTACACTGATCTCTATGTACAAAAATCGAAGTAACCACACCCAAGTAATATCTAGCCTGGTATAAAGTCGATTATAACTATTCTTCTTCGATGAAATTTGGTTTCCTCTATCTTACCCTTTCAGAAATGGTATTTTCAAAATCGAAATATTTATTGTAAGAATGAACTTTTCCATCAATTCCAAACATTTTCAAAGT
Source organism: Dujonia santamariae (assembly GCA_030578175.1). Taxonomy (NCBI): domain Eukaryota; kingdom Fungi; phylum Ascomycota; class Pichiomycetes; order Serinales; family Debaryomycetaceae; genus Dujonia; species Dujonia santamariae. The sequence goes on from JANIVZ010000024.1 coordinate 58,734, forward strand.
TTCATATACTGATTTAATAAATTCAGTATCGAAGGCACTATTGTCTTCAAACACTTGGAATTCAGAAATATTACTATAGTTACCATTAACTATTGATTCTCTGTAGAATTGTTTAATTCTCTGAATATGCTCTTTCGAAGAATCCATGTTCGATTCTATGTACAAATCAAGATGTGGAATGAGCCAAAGAACTCTACCAGCATCTTTAGCTTCCCTACATGCTCTGAATAGTAAGAGAAACAATTTCTTGGTGAAAATATTCTGAGAAAATTCACTTGGGGTTAATTTTTCTGCAATCATCAATTGCTGTTCCTCAGTTTCTTCAGAACCTAAGGAAAGTGCTACCTGATTCCCATTTTTCATTGAGAATAACACAAGTTTACTTAGCAATAAGTCAATGTATTCGAATTGTTTTAACTCTATACAAGCCTCAATTGTAGAGTACAATGTATTTACTTCAATAAATAATGGGCTTGGGTTTAATTCAAATTCAATATCCTTTGGTAAAAGCATTGATGAACGGTTTGCAGTAAATCTTGATTGAGATACTAAACCTGTTAGTGAAGTTTTAAGTAATGTCTTCTCGTATCCAATAGTTTCCCATAATCTATAAAATGACAATAATTCCCTAAAGGTTGCAATATCCCCACGGGAAACTTGGAAACGAATAATGCTATCTAGGAAGTTTGGATAACTCTGTATAAGATGCTGGAAATGATAAGCCAACCTATTTCCCTTGCTGTTTAAGGCAAGGACAGATTGGCGATGTTCGTGAAGCCAAAGACAATCATACACTATTCCTTGCAAATTACGTAGTTCTGGATCATCACAACTAGCTAATAAGTAATTAAAAACGGCATGACTCGGAGTAAACTTATGATTACCCAAAAGAACTTTCGCGATCCCTAACGCAAGATTCAAATGCTGAAGGTTGTTGGAATCTCTGTGTAAGAAATAGTCACTGAAGATGAGCTCAAGCTCGGTGAGAATTGGGGTATCGTCCACTACGGGACTTTCAAAAGAAATTAATTTTAAATTCTGAATAAACTTGAAGGTATCAGAATGATCATAGTTAAGGTACTGGTTAGATTTGTAATAAGAAAAATTGTACCGCCAAAATTCTATACTATTGAAAGCATCCGATGTCTTGGCTTGTTGGAAGAGTCTCTTAAGTTCATTTTGATTAAGATGCTTTAAAAAGTCATTTATTCCCGTGTACTGTTTGTCCTTACCCACAGACGACGTACCCGGTATCAGTTTTTTTAATGATTGTAAAATTTGAAGTATCTCTGCTTTCTTTTCACGGTGCTGCATTTTATCAATAACATTTTCTCTAAAGAAGAAAGAAGTAAACATCTTTTGAGCTGGATCGTCAGCAATGAACTGCCTTCGAAGATTCAATTCAACCACAATAGAATTGACTAAATGTGATGCAAGGCAAATTATAGAATGCTGAATTGATGAAAAATATGTCAAGTTTTCACCATTATTTAATTCTTCCAAAAGATCTTCATGCAGAAGAACATTAACAATTTTGCCAGGATCAGGAGTTTTTTCAAATAGCACATCAATAGCGCTAGGATCTTGGAGTCTTTGTATTAATATTTTTTGCAGTTCCAAATATGCTGTCTTATCCTGTACCATTTGCTTGTTCCATTCTACTTGTCTTTCAAACCTCTTTTCCAGCTTGGCAAATCCTTTACTGAGAAGGAATTCATTTTTCGAAGGATGGCTCAAATTTCGAATAGATCGTTGTCGAAGTGTTATTAGTCGTTGTTTCATATCATAATATTAATTTCCCAGTTATATCTTTTTCTTTTATAATATTATTAAGTATTTAATACTTGTAATAATAGTGAATTTACCTGGTTCGATTTTTTTTCTTACCATTTGGTCTGCATATAGATCAAAATTGCAACAGATCTAATTTCCATTTAAGATTTCCTGCATGTTATTTTGGTGGATGTGTCCCAAACCAACACCGAACGCATGGCTACCCATTAATATTCTTCAGATCACCACCACCACATTTCAATTGTATCAAATTTTATTCTTTTTATATATCCAATATTATAATGAAGTTCTTCAAATTAATTTCCTCCTTATCAATCTTAGCATTGGCAGCAGCAACTGCTGCTGAGCCACAGCCAGTGCCAGAGCCAGAGAAGGCCGAATTGAAACTTGACCTTTACATTGATTATACTATAGAAGGACAACCAGATGTTACCCAAACAGATGTTGCGTTATTCGAAAATGATGACGTTGCTATCTTAAATTATAAAATGTCTACTGTCGAGGATAAAGTTCCAATTACTGTCATTGGCACAGGTGGTTACATAAAGGACCCTGCAACAGGTGATGTTGTTCAAACCTTGGTCGCAAGACAATTGGAACCAATGTTACAACTTAAACCAAACGAGACTCTTTCTTTTCAACAAACAATTCCAATTGACTTGCCAGCTAAAAATTACATATTTGCTCCTGAAGTTTATTTTGTTATTGGTAGTGAAGAACCTAAGATGGTTCAAATCAGAAATCAGTTAGCTATTGTTTCAGATCCATACACCTCTTATTTTGAACCACAATTTATCTTGCTCTGGCTTTTACTTTTAGGTATCACTGGTATTGTTGGTCTTTTTACATACAAAGCATTTACACCTTATTTCAACAGCACTGCACCAAATAAAAAATTACTTAAGAAACAAGCCTCATCTGCAAGAGCTACTGGCAAGACTTTCAATGAAGAATGGATTCCTGAACATTTAATGAAGACAAAGAGAACTAAAAAGTTAAATTAAATGAATTAAAGAATAAAATATCCTGTATCATTCCACCAAAATAATATTGTAAGCCAAGAGAATATGGAATAACTATCAATCCGTAAAGAAATAGATAAATGTATTACATTTCTTATTTAAGGAAGTAAATTATAAAGCTAACTAACTCATTCAATTGCTTGCCCGCTTCTAGAAGTAGAGGGGTAAATTTGTGTCTTTTAGTCCAAAGTACCGCCAATAAAAGCCTTGTGTTATATCAACTTTCCTGAGCTTTTCAAACATTATTTATAACAACATCCCTGAAGAAATGTTCTCTTCTTCTGAATTTCAGCAATCCCATTATTAAAAGCTTCACCTGCAGCAATTCTCTGGCTGCGAAAAGCCTCATTATTATTTGAGTTCAGATCTCTGAAAAGTACTACTCAAGAGGCAAACCCACACATATGCCCGTTGTAAAAAAGACATCAACAACAATGATATTATTCTCTAAATAATTCTCCTTGTTGGGCTCATTCCAATGACCTTTTTAACGGTGGTGGCAGTGACGGTTATGTAACCATAAATAGATTTTTTGTATGCCGGAGAGAGACACCAATTGCAAGCTTGCCGCATGCAAGCGAAAGCAAATAGACAGCTCCAGCGTATAAATACCACTTATATTCATATTCCTTTCTTATACTAAAAGCATTGAATTTTGTCAATTCATTATGAAATTATACCTTAATGAAAGGCCGAGAACTTTCATCATTACAAGTGGGAAGTTTGCACTTATTGTGAGACATCCCTTTCCAACTATAAAAGGAGCCAACAAATCTTATCACTCGTATTTACACCATCACCATAATCATAATGGAGCATCCAATGATGTCCAGCGAACAGCGGGTAAATCTTCCCCCTCTTCTTCAACTCCTTTGAATAAGGTAATTGTAGAATTTGTTAGCAAAGATACTTTAAAACTTACCGACTTCAGAGACATTACCCCAAACAAATCAAAGCAAAAACAAATATTTGGATTCTTAGGGTTCTTAAACGTGAAAAGTAATATTTATCTTGGGTTTATTACCGGTCACCGCAAGCTGGCCCTGCCAATGATTGGAGAAGATATCTATACTATTACAGGAGTTGATTTTTACTGCTTGAATAACGATGAGTTTGATTATTTGATTGATAGAGATCAAGAACCAGATATTTCCCTTTCAACAGATTCTTTGTCTTCATCATCGGAATCTTCTAAGGCTGAGTATCCTGCTGCTTCCATTAGGCGGTTTTTAAACTCAGGTTCATTTTTCTACTCCAACAATTTTGATATCACTTCAAATTTACAGGAGAGAAGTTATCACAAGCAACTTTTCAATTCAACATACACACATGGATTTAATCTAATTGCTGACAGTCCGTATTTTTGTCGATTTATGTGGAATTCGTTCATGAATTCTGAATTAATAGCGTTTAGGAATAGATTATCACCAACTGAGAGAAGAGAATTTGACCTGTCAGGGTTTTTGGTTACAATTGCAAGAGGATTTGCCCAAACGGTTAATACTACTGTTCTGCGGGACATCTGTGAAGATGCTTTATTAACTATTATATCTAAACAATCTTGTCTAAAGAATGGGCCCTTGTTTGGGGATTGGGGGTGTGATGATAATGGGGCTGTTTCTAATTTTGTGGAAACCGAAGTTATCGTTTACACGAAAGCATTTTGCTTTTCGTATGTAATGGTTCGAGGAAATGTTCCAATCTTTTGGGAGTCAGAAAATAGTTTTAATAAGAAAAGTATAATTTCTTCGAAGAAGTCTAAGAAAATTCTTTATCCTAGATCATTTGAAGCTTCACAGCATGCATTTACAAGACACTTTGAAAGATTAAATAATCAATTCAGTGAGGTTTATATTGTCAATACTTTAAGTGAAGATATTCATACATACAAAGGGGAATTAAATAAATCGTATAAGGAACATATTGATGAATTCAATAAGAAAAATAGAGAAATAATGAATGCCGATATGACAGCGGTACCAGGGCCTGGTACTGGGGCAGGAGTTGGTGGTGTGGTTGGGTTAGGATTGTTAGAAGGAAGTAATTTTCCGCTCCCGACGTCTACCATAAAAAAGTTTGGTTATACCTCTTCTCAACCTACTGATATTGTCAGGAAACTTCTCCCTCATATAATCAATAATGGTGCATTCTTCTATGATATAACCAGAAGTACAAATACCGGGAAACAACTCGGTGTATTTCGAGTTAATTCCTTTGACTGCTTAAGTAAGTCTAATTTTGTTCAAAAAGTAATTTGTCAAGAAGTCTTACAACTAGCACTTAGAGATATTGGGGTTGAGGAAGTTGATCATGATTTACTTATTAAACACGGGAAACTTTGGGCTGCAAATGATGAATATTTGACCAAAATGACCAACAATTTTGTTTCCAGTTCCTCAAAACTTCATAAATCCAGTGCTGCACTGACAAAAGGAACGATTAAATCACATTTGGCAAAGAAATATCTAAGTGGTGTGGTTACTGAGTCGAAACCCAATGAGATGGCAATGTTGAAACTTTTAGGAAGATTACAAGACCAAGCTAGTGTTAAATTAAAAAATCCAATCCATGATTATGTGACCAAAGAATTGAAACAGCATTGGAAAGAATTTAGCTCTTTTAAGGACATTCTGGTATTTTCTTCGACTTTTAACGTTAATGGTTGCGTTGAGAATGATGAGGAAATATTGAGGGGTTGGTTATGCCCTGAGTCTGAAAGGGAGAAGAAAACAGTGTATGATGTGGTATTTATTGGGTTTCAAGAAATTGTGGAATTGTCTCCTGGGCAAATGGTTAATGCCAATTCATCGAATAGACTTAATTGGATCAACTACATTAAGCATACCTTAGAAAAACACTCGCCACAGGAAGGTACGAAGTATGCATCACTTTGGGATGGGCAGTTGGGTGGAATTGCACTTTTACTATATGTAAAGGAACTGGAGTTAACGAATATCACTAATGTTGAAGGATCGTTCAAGAAAACCGGTCTCGGGGGTGTGAGTGCCAATAAAGGTGGTGTCCTGGTTAGTTTTAATTATTCAAATACCCAAATATGTCTTGTTGCCTCTCATTTAGCTGCTGGGTTAAGTAATGAAGTGGAAAGACATCATGACTACAAAGCCATAGCTACAGGCTTAAAATTTTCTAAGAATAGAAGAATCAGAGATCATGATATAGTTATTTGGCTCGGTGATTTCAACTATAGAATTGGAATTTTAAATAATGAACAAGTAAAGGCACTTGTTAAACAAAGCAATTACTCCCATCTTTTTGAATATGATCAACTAAATAAACAAATGGCGGCTGGAGAGCTGTTTCCATTCTTTGATGAGATGGAAATTAAATTCCCACCAACTTATAAGTTTGATAATGGAACCAAGACGTATGACACCTCCGAAAAGCAAAGAATTCCTGCCTGGACTGATAGGATTCTTAGTATGTCTAAAGGTAAAAAGATTAAACAGTTGTACTACAATTCATTCGAAGATATTATTTTCTCGGATCATAGACCAGTGGTTGCAATTTTCAATGTATCCGTTAACATCATAGATGAAGTCAAGAAATCGGCCTTATCTCTCTACTTATACGACTCTTTTAAGAAAGTTTATGGGGGTATTAACAATTTATTTTTCAATAATGGTGGTTTCAATGTTGCTTATTTATTGGATGGAGATGACGATGGAAATCTACCACCGCCAAGTTCTGATAAGACTAAATGGTGGATTGATGGTGGATTGGCTGCAAGGATCTACATACCAGAGCTTGAAGTCAGTAGTAATGATTTAGTGATTAACCCCAAGTACCCGATAAATCCATTTACTGAGATAGATGATTCTACACCCGAGTTTGTAAGCAGGAGTAAATTGGTAGAAGCCAATGCAGCTACAACTACCTTACCATCTACAGTCACTAGTACATAGAATAAGCTTGAGTTTATATAAATACATATACCAGATATATAATTTTAATGCTGCATTTCGATAGATAATTTGAATTCTTTCGTTTATAAGATCACTTTTCAGCTGCAGCATCTTTCTTCAAATCTTCAGCCTCTTGTAAGATTGAGTTCATCTTAGCGTCCAAAGCGTCCAACATCTTTTCCAAAGAGGCAGCTTTATTTTCAGCCTCGGTCAATTGCTTGTAGGCGTCGGCAATACTCTGTTGGGATTCAGGTTGTTCTTGAGTCATTTTGCCGAGTTAATTGATATCTAGTAATAAAGAAAAGTTTAGTATTTACAATCGTTATTATCGTTGTACTTTGAGATCTCATATGTTGGCATATATGCAGGTTTACTAGTGTACTTAACATAATCCTTCCATAAGTTTAAAGCTACAGATAAAGATTTAAAACTAAAAATGTGATTCAATTTACTATTTATCCTTTATTATAATGTGCATTTTAATACTTTTTTGATTTTTATTCTTATTTGCCTTATTGTACTATTATACCTATGTACTTCTGTGTAACCCGTTTAAAATTGAAATTAATGATAAGAAAGATGCTTGAGAAACATCTTCGTGAATACCAACACCCCATCTTGCAGCATCCTTTGAGTGAGCTAAGATATAAGTAGCAGCTTGCGAATTGGAGTCCTTACCAAGAGTATGTTCGTGATAGTTTTCAACGTCTAATTCGATACCTAATTCGACAGAAACAGCATTGGCGAAGGCGGAAATTGGACCATTACCAGTACCTTGGATGGTCTTGGCTTCACCATTTATTTTTAATTCAACTGTAATAGTTCTGACACCACCCTTTGAGTTAGAGAGAGAATAGTCAATTAATTCGTAGAATTGTTTATCGGATTTATCGTCAAGGAAATATTCATCTTTGAATAATTCACATAATTCTTCATTGGTTAATTCTTGACCCTTTACTTCAGCTTGAGCTTGTACAACTTTAGAGAAAGCAACTTGTAAACCTCTTGGTAAATCTAATTCCAAGTTTCTTAAGATGACCCAAGCGGAACCACCCTTACCAGATTGAGAGTTGACTCTGATAATTGCTTCGTAAGTTCTACCAATGTCTTCTGGATCCAATGGTAAGTAAGGTAATTGCCAACGAACGGTCTTTCCAGCAGCCTTCTTTTTCTTTTCTTCATGTACATTGAATCCCTTCTTGATGGCATCTTGGTGAGATCCTGAGAATGCACATACAACAAGGGAACCACCATATGGTGCTCTTGGATGAACTGGGATCTTGTTACATTTTTCTACGATATCAATAACTGATGTAATATCGGAGAAATCCAATTCTGGAGATACACCTTGGGTGTATAAGTTTAAGGCTAAAGTTACCAAGTCAACGTTACCGGTTCTTTCACCGTTACCGAAAAGACAACCTTCGATTCTATCAGCACCAGCTAATTGACCCATTTCCGAGGCAGCAACTGCGCAACCTCTATCATTGTGGGGGTGTAATGAGATACAAACGGTTTCACGATTAGAAATGTGAGTTGAAAAGTATTCAATTTGATCGGCGTAAACGTTTGGCATGGCCATCTCAACAGTAGCTGGTAAATTAAAAATGATAGGTCTTTCTTTAGAAGGAGACCAAGCTGCTTTAACTGCTTCACAAACCTCTAAGGCATAATCTGGATCAGTGTCAGAGAATGTCTCTGGGGAGAATTCAAAATCCCAAATCGTAGATTGCTGAGTTGGATCGTCCTTAGTCAATGATCTGATTAAAGTGGTACATTTAACTGCCAAGTCCTTTGACTCTTGTTTGGTTAAACCAAATACAACTTCTCTGAAACAATCAGAAGTTGCTAAATATATGTGAACAGTAGCTCTCTTTGCACCGGTCAAGGATTCAACTGTTCTCTTGATTAATTCAGGACGACATGGAGATAAAACTTGAATTGAGACATCATCTGGAGCTGTTTCTACAGCGAATCTAGTGAAATCAAAATCAATTTGGGAAGCAGCAGGAAAGGCAACTTCTATTTCCTTGAATCCGATATCTACTAATTTTTTGAAATATTCTTTCTTTTCAGCAACAGACATTGGATCTGGGAGAGATTGGTTACCATCTCTAAGATCGGTTGAGAGCCATCTTGGGGGTTTATCAAGGGTCTTATTTGGCCATTGACGATTTGGGAGGCTAATTGGTTGGAATTTATGATATTTTTCCGAAGGGTTTTTAAGCATAGGCATTTTTGTCTAACGTTGATATAAAGAAGTTGATTTTCAATAAGAAAAAACTAATTGCGGAGAGCCTGTATTTATATGATAGTGACTTATGTAGCTGATGATGCATAAATTGCATAGTGTCAATGTTAGTCATAACTAATTTTTTGTGAAAAATTTCGGCCCATCTATCTGCAGTTCCAGGGTTGTGTGTGGGGGAAGAGCGGGGGGTTAGACCGCCGATCTTTAATAAACTGACTAGCAGAATGATTCGATTTGAAAAATGGTCGGCTTAAGACGGCGCGAAACCGGTCAATTATATAAACTCAATTCTAGCAGCTTCCATTTTTCCTTCAACCTGTAACCTGTTCAATATATGAAGTCAAATTCTAAGGAGAAATCATATATCTCTAAATATTAAAAGTAGCCATTTATTAGCTTTAGTTTGTCTGGTAATTTCACTCTTTTGCTCAAAATATGTACAGATCCAGCCCGCGCGTAATGGGCTTATAGATGTGAGTTGAAATGTTTCCTGACTAACCCTTACTTCAAAATAGGAACAGTAACTTCCCAAAGGGAGCAGGGGAAACTCTCAATGCAATCACCTTCCCTGTGTAGGGGCCTTAGTGGAGCTGTAAATATTTAAAGAAGTACATATGAAACATCTATAAAACGTAATTGAAAGAGGTTCCGCAGGGCCCATCAGGTAAGAACACCTGCGTTATTCCTCGCCCCCTTCGGTCGTACTTTCAGTCTTACTATATATACGAATATCTTTCTAATTGAGAGGAAATTTCCGGTTTCATTAACATTTTGGTCCTTCTAATTTTGGTCAGTACGAAGTTGGTCGATTCAGGTAGCACCAACTCAAAGAAGGCAATTGTATTGAATATGGGTCAGATTTGAAACTTTAAACAAGGAGATATTGTATTGGAATGAGCTGGAAATAGGTAAGTTGGTGCGTAAGTAGGTAGGTAGGTAGGTATTAAAAAAATGATTCTGGAAATGGAAATGATAGCCTTTCGATAAATTGCAACTCTAATAATTAGTAAAGATGAAGTTTCATCTGGAGTTTCCCTGCAGTACCGCACAAATTTAAAATCCCACACATTTTCTTTCTTTCGATTTTGAAAGTTGTCCCTTTTTTTCAACCACGTCTTTGCAACCATTGATTTCTTTCTTTATTAATTGTTATTATTTCATATATACCTTTCAAATTCAAGATAGTTATCAAGTTTGTGGTGCAAAAAGAGAAACAGTGATGGTTCAAACTCAGCCTCAACATCCAGCTAATACTGTAAGGTCAAGGGGTATAATAAGAGTTGGTTCAAGTCTTTTGAAATCATTACTTAAATCATCTCCAAAAGATGAAGCAGTTTCAGCAATTGAAGAAATCTTTTTCCAAATTAATAAGACTATATTATTAACAATATTTTTCATTCTTGCAATTTATAAGAATTTTCTTTACTTATATCGTCGAATTTTCCTGAGAATTCTGACCTTAGCATACTACCCATCGAAAACTCCTCAATTAATTAGGAATGATGTAAATAAGTTGGGAAAATTACCTAAAAGATTATCTTGCATTTTAGATCTTAGGGATGATGAAGATGAAAATGGTGGAGTAGATGGTTTGATTAATGATATTAGTGAATTGGCTGCTTGGTCTATTAGTGCAGGGATCTTGAATTTAACTATTTATGAATATAATGGGGTATTAATTGATTATTTACCAGTTTTAACTCGCTATATTGAAAAAAATTTAGCTGTTTATTTTGGTACTGATTCAATACCAAGTTTTTCAATTAAAGTGCCTCATGAGAATTCTATAATCTATAGTAATAATTCTAATCCAAATAGCATTGATTTAAGTATATCACTTATTTCGAGAGTTGATGGGAAACCTACAATAGTTGAATTAACTAAAACCATGTCGGAATTAGCATTAAATTTAGAATTAAGTGTCAAGGATATTACTACTGAGTTAATTGATGAAGAATTAAATACTTTAGTTGGTTTAGAACCTGATCTCTTATTGAGTTTTGGACCTTCATTGGATTTACAAGATTATCCTCCTTGGCATATTAGATTATCAGAAATTTATTGGGAACCTGATAACATGTACGTAGATTACGCAGTATTTTTAAGAGCTTTACAAAAATTCTCAAGTTGTAAAGTTAATTTAGGCAAATAGGTGATATTTTAATAGAGCTATTAATGAGCAAATATAAATAAAATTTAATATTAATTCAAAGAGTATTTACAACATAGATAAATCTTTAAGAACAGTCCTTGTTCTATTCAATAGTACATTACTAGGTATGTTAACAATTTGATTAGCTTTCTTGCTTAATATTGTTAAATATGATTTTTCTAATTTAAGAAGTTTGAATGTATTTACATAATCCTTTACATATTACAAAGATCCAAGGCAAGGAATAGAAAGTATATAATATGTAATAATTCGTTAATCAAATATGAATATAATAATAATTTGCTTTAGATTTTGCTTTTCAAGGAAACTGATGAATCTGTTTTATTCTATTCTATTTGTTTTTTTGCCTGATTTTATTATAAATTTTTTAATTTGTAGATAGCAGGAAATAATTTATATCAATTGCAGCTAAATATATGACAATATATATATATACATATAAATATTTATTTAGAAAAAGTTACTGATAAAGATAACCATGTATCTTTTGAATTTTAGATTAAAAATAGAATAAAAGTATTTCTTATATGGAATATGCACTACACTTAACTTACTCCTTTCTTCACAGAATTCCTTAAATCCTCTAACCTTCTTTATCTATTACTTCTACGAGGCATGTTCCGTTTGCAGCATCTTTTTCTCGGTAATGATTTACCCGGACAAACTTCCAAATTTTTCTTTTGTGTGAGGTGTCCGGGTATCGCGTAAAACTCTCAAAATACCATAGTAACACTTTGCTCGTAGCCATTTATTTTTATTTTTAAATTTTTCTTCGTTTGATCCAAGTTAACCACGTCAATCAAAGTAAAGTAATATGTAAGTACATAATAGATGCAGTAGCAAAAGAAGTACGAGGAGGAATTTGAAGAACTTATGCGATGGATTGGGCGATTATATTGTTCTTAATTGTATTTATTGCCACGGGTGTGTTGTCGACGAAAAACAACAAATTAACAAGGGCAAAAAAAAAGTGTTGATTGAGAGTGGAAGACGTGTCATTGTGACCGGTCATACATGAACATAAAGTGGCAATCAAATTGACATGAGCAGATGAACCAGAATCATACAGGCTTGATGAACCATTGAATTCAAATTTCAATCAATGCTTACTGTTTCCAACACACACCCCCCATATATATGACTATAATGACTTAATCACCCACCGCGCCTCCCCCCTTATAGGTAGCAAACAACTATAGTTATTATTATATTATTCTATATATTTTTTCCACATTAATAATACTAACAATCTTTTCTTATAGGGGTTTATCAATTTCAAAGTTATTATCTGGCCTTTTCGGTCACAAGGAAATGAGAATTTTAATGGTTGGTTTAGATGCTGCCGGTAAGACTACCATTTTATATAAATTAAAGTTGGGTGAAATTGTTACCACTATTCCAACCATTGGTTTCAATGTTGAAACTGTTGAATACAAGAACATTTCATTCACCGTTTGGGATGTCGGTGGACAAGATAAGATTCGTCCATTATGGAGATACTACTTCCAAAACACTCAAGGTATTATCTTCGTTGTTGATTCCAACGATAGAGATCGTATTGCTGAAGCAAGAGAAGAATTACAACAAATGTTAAATGAAGATGAATTAAGAGATGCATTATTATTAGTTTTCGCTAACAAGCAAGATTTACCAAATGCTATGAATGCTGCTGAAATCACCGAAAAGTTAGGTTTACACTCTATCAGACAAAGACCATGGTACATCCAAGCTACCTGTGCTACTTCTGGTGACGGTTTATACGAAGGTTTGGAATGGTTATCCACCAACTTAAAGAATTCTGCTTAAGCAATAAGATCAATTAATGAAATAAATAAAACCAAAAAAAGAAAAAAAAAATAATAATAATTTATGTTAATAATAAGATAGCTAAAAACCACAAATATAGTTGATAAATGATATTGAAGTTAACTTATTTATTTATGCAAGAGAAGAGAAGAAGACAACGAAGAAGAAGAAATAACATTAAGCAAACAAGCAAGCAAATCTGAAGTGATAACGAAAAACTCAAACCACAACAATTCTATTAAACCAAATTTTTCTAATTTTCCCCTCATATGGTAGGCGGAAGTAAGTAACATCTAGATAGTCATTATAAAATATTGTACTTTAAATTAAAAATGTAGTGTATGTAAATGTGGGGGAACAATGATAAGGTGTTTATACAGGGTCTTACACATATTATGAGAAATTCAAATGTGCACTTAACCATAGAAATTGAAATAATCAGAATTGAAGTGCAGGTCCTTCTGGAGTAGTAAAATGCATATGGGCGAATAAGATAGGTGTATTGAATTGAATGGCAAATTCAAGATAACCGATTAAGAGGTATTACAAACCTTTCAGACGGAATGTGTGATTCCTCCAATATTCTTAAATAATGTGGAAATTGGAAGGACAATCGCCATTTTAAGATAAATGTTTTACAGCCTAGTTACAACTTGTTAGTTTTCGTATTCAGGAACAAGTATCTGAAATATGAAAAAAGCTGATAGAAATAGTCAATGGAAAATGATGGGAAATGATAGAAAAAGTGAGTACTTGGAATTGTTAATGGATATTTTCATATTATAGCGAATATTCAAGTTACTAAAATCATTAGACGAGAGAATAAAGCCTGCTTGACAGGTCAAGACCTTTCAGGATTCATGAATATAAAACAACTAGATCAACACTTATTATATACTTCTGTATAGTTATAATATCTTTCCCTATGCACTTACATTTCACCATATAAGATCTCTCTTCTTACAATATTGAACAAATTTTCATCTGTATCTCCCCACCCAACACATGTGTATATCACTCTCATCCTTTTATTGCCCCTATTTCTCCTTCACTTTACATCCATTTATTCCACTTCTTCAGCTTCTTCCACAAATACTCCTTTCAATTTTCAACCAAGTATTATCTACTTTTTTTTTTCAAAATGAAGTTGCAACCATTTGAAACTGAACGGCTAAAACCAAGAGCTCGTATTTTCAACATCGTATCCTACATATAACATGTTACATGGGACTTTCTATTTCATTTTGAAATATATGAGCATCACATGATTAGGGTATGAACCCTACTCGCCTTCGTGACAAACAATTCGCTCTTCATACTTGGGTTTCGCACGCTCCATTTCCCAAAAATTTTCCAATGTGCGCACCGAAACACTAACAACTATTACTTGAAAACCACATCTTAAGATAGTCACTTTAGAGATAAAATTTTTGCTATCTAACTGAAATCATACAAAATGGTATGTACATTGATGTATACGTGTTGGGTATTGATGTTAAATGAGATAATACTGAATAATAAAATGTACCTAGTTGACACTATAGCTTTGTATTAAGCCCATCTTCAGACTGGAAAAATTTATGAAAAAAAAACAGAGGCGATGAGTAACCTGCCAGCAAGCCAACTGTGAAGCCTTCCATGAACCACCTTTAAGATCATCATGTTCTATTATGCTCCGGTAGCTAGTGAACCAGCCACAAGACCAGGCCGTGTTTGACTCATCTGTAGACTCGAAACGTATCATATGGAATATTCAAAAACAATGTCCTTTATTCATACAATACTTAAATTACACACTTTCTTTCATTTCTTTTATACTAACAATTTTATAGGCTGGTGTTAAGACTTTCGAATTACGTACCAAATCCAAGGATCAATTACAAACCCAATTGGTTGAATTAAAGCAAGAGTTAGCCAACTTAAAGGTTCAAAAGTTAACCAAGCCTTCTTTACCAAGAATCCACACCGTTAGAAAGAACATTGCTAGAGTCTTAACTGTTATTAACTTACAACAAAGAGAAAATGTCAGAGCTTTCTACGCCGGTAAGAAGTACCAACCAAAGGACTTAAGAGCCAAGAAGACCAGAGCTATCAGAAGACAATTAACCAAGTTTGAAGCTAAGCAAATCACCGACAAGGCTAGAAAGCAAAGAATTGCTTTCCCACAAAGAAAATTCGCTATTAAGGCTTAAACTTACCAAGTGTTTATGAAATTTATAAAATCGGGTTTAATGTTTTAATATAAGTGTATATTCTAGACGTAAAAAAAAACCACTTGTAGATGATTCGAAGAGATATTTTTCCATTCTCTTTTTAGTATCTAGTTAATAACTTCTTTACAATATTGTTTCTCCACTATTCAGTTTCAGTTTATTTCCTATTTAGCATATCCCTCTATTTAATTCTTGGCTCGTGCTTCTGCCCTTTTTTCAATTTTAAATTGTTTAATCTTTGCTAATAATTCCACATCATCAACAACATCATCTAACTTTAATGGATTTCTGTTGAATGGATCGGTTGGATCACTTAATAAATGTGCTTTAATGGTTGACCTATCTATACTTATCTTTGAAGTTGGTAATATTACTGGATCTTCCATAAGAGTATACATCAATGGATCAAGGAATTCATCAGGAATTTCACCTAATTCCATTTCCTCATCATCGTCTTGAAGTTTTCTATCTTCTGCCTGTCTAGCAAATTTACGGAGTCCTAACAATAATTTTTCAGGTGCATAGGTATGAGATGTTAAAATTGATTCTGCTCTAACAAAAATATGAGGATCAAATGATCTCCCATCTCTTGCAACTGCCGTAATGAATTTTTCCTCACTTGATAAATTGACATAAATTTGACATAAATCGGTTAATGTTTGTCTAGGGTTGAAATTATACTTAGCTGGATCATCCACCCGTAAATCAGAACATTTTGGGCCAGCCATCGCCTTTAAATTATAATTTAGCATACTTGCCAATCTATCAACAATCTCAGGTAATACAAACCCCTTTGGAACTTCTTTGGTGAAAAGTTTAAACAATTCCATCGTCTTATTTGAAAGTCCCATATAAGATTTAGCCTTACCTTCTGCAGATTGTAATTTTTCATTAATTTCCTTCTCAGATCCCATTTCTTCATCGATTTCACCATTGGCTCTTCTCTTTAATTCTTTTTGATATTTATGAATAACATTCAACTCATTAAATGTTTCATCTAAAAGGAAAGTCGTATCATTAAGCATACGGGCAATAAATCTAACAAAAAAATCAACATTGTTGGTCGAGTAATCACTTAACTGGTGTCTATAAATTGGATTTTCCCATAATTCTTCTAGAATAACTGAGATATAATATCTACTATTGAATTTATCATAAAATTGAGTATGGGACCCCGTCTTCTCAAGCATGACATAATTATCCAACAATGAATATAATAAATTATTTATTGCAATTGAATTATTATTGAAAATCGATAATAAAAATCCACTATTTGGACCTCTACCATCCATAGGTATACTTCCAATAAACAACACTTCAATAAGATGGGATTTCAAATGCGGGTTACCTATTAATTCTGGGCATCTTAATAAAATTATGGCAAATTCAACAAATGATCCAACCTTACTTGGGTCATTTTCAATTAATGGATTCCCACGGAATTTGCTTACAAAGACACAGTAATTAATAATCCCTTCAATAATAAATTCAGGGAAGTATTTCCAAGGTACTGGAGTCTTTGTCCTTAAGAAATCTTGATCATCCAATTGACTAACTCTGTCAATTTTGAAGATAGGAATATCCATTTTCTTTTGAGGATATTCATGCTTAGGGGAATCAATAATCTTAGTAATAAAATTGGTTGAACCAACAATGAAATCAAAAATTTCAATTTGTAATGGTTGGTTTGAAAAAATTGCTTGATGAACATGTTTAGTACAAATGTATGTATTTAATAGCTTCTGAAATTGACCCAATTGATTTCTTAAAAACTGTGCCATCATTGGATTTGAACCATTTGTTTGATTCATCATTTCAAGTCTTTGTTCTATCTGTTTAATTTGAGATTTCACTCTATCATAATGAAGATAAATACCTCCAAGTCCATAATGCAAATATGTTAAGGTTAAATAAAAGCAATCACTAACAAAATTAGAACCCCCATCTTCCTTATTGGAATAATATTCATTGGCTTCTTGAATTGTAGAATTAACTCTACTTTCCTCTTCAATGGAAATTAAATTAACCAGTTTACCAAAATATTCAATATCAATTTTATTTAATTTACTGAAAGTTGGATAATCCAAAAAGGGTAAACTTAATTTGATAAGTACAAATGAAATGTTGAACATAAATCCATCAGAGCATAATTTTTTTAAATCAGCGTGACTCCCTCTTCTCAAATGATTTAAGTTTATAATATCAACAAACCATTTCATTAATGTTTCACGAGAAATCACTGATCCTCTGATCAATTTATCAACAATGTAAAACAATCTATCTAATAAAACTTTATATTCACTTTGAATTGATTGATATGATGAGTTAATTTGAGCTGGTGATAAATTTTTAACATTTCCAGTAAAAAATGATTCAGCAGTAGATTCTTGGAATGGGGATAATTTTAATAAGCTACCAAGAATTGTATAGTTCTCATATCCCAATGGGTCTTTAACTAAATTTGCAGGTGGTTGGAAAGTATCCACATCAGTAAAAACTGATGCAACTGCTTTGTTACTAACCATGGATTCAAATATGGTCAAATAACTTGAATATTCTCTATTACTAAGATCAATCTTATGAAGCTGTTTATTGAATTCTGGAATGAAGACATTTAAAAAATCCATTAACCCGTCTTGTTCAATACTTTTATTAATTATATCAAGAAAGAATGGAATCATTTCAGAATTTTTAACAGTCATGAGCACTAATTTGCTTGGGCTTTGATTGTTGATGAACATATCTTCTTCATGAAAGCAGATCAAAGCAAATGAACATGAAAATTGAATAATGTCATTATAAATTGATAACTTTGAGTCATAAAGTTCATCCTTCTTTGGTAAAATTCTTTTATATTTAAAGCATTTAGTATAAATTTGAAAAAGATAATCATAGGATGTAACAGCAGTTTTTGATGGGACCCCATTTTCAGTTAAAATTTCCATAAAAACCGATTCTAAATGAGACAGTTCAATACCTTTTCTTGATTCTGACAATTCTTCGGCTAATGATTGAAGGTAGATGAGTGAAGGATTGTTAGTAGGGGATAAAGTTGCACTGAAGATTTCTTCAATTTCATTTGCAAGCCAATTCGAAAGAATTATGGATTTATCAACAGGTGCTTCTGGAGTTGATTGTTTCTTTGGTTTGATGGACGAGTTTACAACTTTTTCCAAAGGGATTTGAGTCGGAATTGGTTTAGGTTGAGAATTAAGTTTTGGTTTGGAGACAGACACAGAAACAGAAACCGGAGTTGACGAAGCCTGGGGAGTATTTGACCCAGAGGAAGAATTTCCACTGGCTTGGGAATTCAATTTGGCTAATCTCTTAGCTCTAATCTATTCAAATATGTTAGTAAATGGAAGTGGGAGGAGACATTGATCCCTCGAGAATATCACTTTGGAATTGAAATGACAAACAGCAAACCCCTGCTTGTTCGAAACCAAAAAGAAAAAGTAAAGAAACAAAATTCTAACATTTCCCAATATTGCCTTTCAATCTCCACGTGTCTCTATAATATCTTACATACCTCATCAGCACTACTCATGACAATGATTAGGTTGGATTATGGCTTCATTATACTTATTAATGGCGAAATCTTAGAGAAATCACTAATAGGATCGAATACCGTATCACGTAATATGCAGGATTCGCAAATTGAAATTTAAGAAAGACTACACAATAGATATTAGTGAAGCAAATTTATTGCACCCAATTGAGTAGAACCCCAAAGTGTACAATAGAACAAGTGGTAGGAGAAGGGAGTAAGGTAACAGTAAATGATAGCGGGTAGAATCATTGGGCTATAACAGAGGTGAAAACGGAGTATTTTGCATTATTCCCCAGCAAATACACTGTGTATCTCTGGGGAGGATGATCAAACCGTTAGTTTGCTTCTCTTTTTTAATATATCTACGAGGTGGACTTCCTGAAGGGAATGAAGTTCAATGTAATTGTTCTTGTCGGATAGGCGCTTGTGGAACGTCTTACGATGTTCTTGTGTTACCGCTCCGCTAAGGCGCCTATCGAGCTTTGTTCGCTTAGCTCTTTTAATAGCTCTACGAGGTTCTTGTTAGTGTTATTCTCTGTTTACTAACAAATATGCATAATATGCCTCTCTCATGCATCTATTTAGGGTGCCCTATTACGAAGTAGGATATTTTGAGTATGTTTACATTAAGAAGCTGATAATCAGTGTGAAATTTAGTCCTCCATTCCAGATTTCAACATTGAAAGCTCTTCGCCTGCAAAGTGAAAAATACGGGTATATATACACCTTTAATATTCGTGTTGTTTCCAAATGTTTCTGTTTCAGCCTCTCGAATAGACAGGAAAATAATTAAATAGCCGATGAATTGTAGACGCAACCACCAAACATGTATAGCTAACTATCTTCTGTTTGAACCTTTTTCTTCCAAGTCACACTTAAGGGATCAGGAGGCATATTTTTTAGGATCTCTTATTACTTGCAGAGACTATTCTAAAGCAATGAATCACCTTGAATAGAAATATGCTTCGAAAATAATGTTTCACGCATGCAAGTCAAATCCTCAGACGAGGAAGGTGCCGCTGCTAACACCAGATAAGCTAGAGAGTGAAGATTACAAACGATCATCACTCCCCGCCACTGCCTACATTGCCAAGTAGCAGTAGTAAGAGTGGTGCCAGATCTCCTTTCAATTCTCTGAAAAATCGCATTTTCAATTACCCTGCACTATCCACTCTTGTATATCATTTGGTTGGATCAACTATATCTAAAACATTGATATTTTAGTACCTCCTGCACCAAAACACCCATCTTATTTAATTATTTTTTTTTCCTTTATTCGGTTTCGCGCGTTAAGGTGGTACGTAGGGTACGTACGTACGTGGCATACCCTTGAACATTGAATCACAACCGCAATAAATTCAGAAATCAAAAGTAAATATAAAACACTTTCATCTTCTCATTCCCTCTTTTTTTTTAACCTTTCAATTCATTTTATAATTCAAAATAAAATAAAATAAAAGATGTCACACGAAGAAGATTTGGTTCCTGAACAAGTTGAAGGTTACGTTGTTGGTGAAAAGAAGACCATCGCTGAATACACCAAGTTGGATGCTGAAGATGAATCCTTAGCTAAGTGGAAGGCTTCTCTTGGTTTAACTGATGACGCTACTGCCTATCCAGTTAAGGCTGGTGACAAGCGTAAGGTTGTCATTGTTGAAATGTCATTACAATTCCCAGACCAACCAAATTTGGATCCAATTATAATCAACCTTGAAGATGCCCAAGGTAACACCATCGAAGGTAAGGAAATTAAATTCATTATTAAGGAGAAGTCCATCTATCAATTTCAAATAAAATTTAGAGTGCAGCATGAAATTATAACTGGTTTAAAGTACCTCCATCTGGTAAAGAAGGCTGGTATCAGAGTTGATAAGGTTGAAGAACCATTGGGTTCGTACGCACCAAACACCAAGGATAAGCCATATTACGAAAGAGTTTTTAGTGAAGTTGAAGCACCATCTGGTATGTTTGCAAGGGGTAGTTACTCTGCCATGACTAAGTTTATTGATGACGATTCAAACGTTCATTTATCTTTCCCATGGTCTTTCACTATTTCAAAGTAGAGTTGAGAATAAAAATTGAAATAAGAGAGAAAAATTACATATAATAAAATTATTAAAAAGAAGAACAAAAACACATATCCCTTCGGATTGATCTATAATATACCATTTAATCAGTTAGTTATTTTGAACCCCATGTAGCTTTTTAATCCTTGTTAAGTGCTTAGGAACTTTCCTCTGTGGGATATACGTAGGTGCCCTTGAAACCAGTGCCTTAGAAACAGGAGGAACTTGTAATTTTGGCGCATTAAATGGTAACCGACTGACTTCTCGCTTTACGCTTACAGTACTCTCAAATGGGTGGGCTCTTGACTTAGCTGGAAAAGGTATATGACTAGTGCCGTCATGACTGTTTATGCCTAACGATATCGCCTTATTTCTCTTTGTTCCTGGCTCAGCCACTGTTTTTGCGCTGCCAAATTTTATCCCACTAAAATCACCTGTTCTCTTCTTGCTCCCATTAGAATTCGTACTAGGCGACTTGAACTTATCCAAATCAAAATTATCACCTTCATCCAATTCCTTACCCATCAATCTATAAAGTTTCCTTAAATTTTCTATGTTTTCACATCCAATTTGATTTTTCGGTAATTTTGCAACCGATTTTCCCGCAAATCTAGATTCTTCTTCACCTCCAAACCATTTTCCACCTTCTTCTGTGAACGAACTGACGTACAACAATGCCTTAGCTCTTGTAGTTGCAACATAGAAACATCTTCTCTCTTCGTCTTCATTATCTATAGCAAATTTTGCTGGTAAAATACCTTCTGTAAGTCCAGGAACAAACACTACGGGCCATTCAAGCCCCTTTGATCCATGGATAGTTGAAAGACTTATCCTTGGAGTAGATTTCTTATCATTTTCATTTGAATGGTCGTACAAGCCAATTGATTGAATGAATAGTTCTATAATATTCTTATTTCTAAGCTCTTCTACTTCCTCTTCTACTACTTCAACACCTGGTAATTTTTCATCCACTGGTAAAAATTCACAAAATTGTCTTTTGACTTCCATTACATTACCAGTTGCTTCATCATTTTTATTGTTATTTGCAACCTCATCTTTTAATCCAGATTCTTCATAAATATTATCAAATAAACTCGATAAATCAACCCCAAGCTCTGAATTAACCATTTCCCGATATTTTGAGATAATAGCTATATAATTCCCGAGTTTGTTAAGGATAGACTTACCCAATTTACAATTAGTTTTACCCTCAGATATTTCTATTAACAAATTGAAAACAGTTTCATCTGGTTTCTTATTCAAATAAGAAGCTATCTCGTCCATGGAATTTTCACCAATGCCCCTTTTGGGATAATTTATGGTCCTTAAATAGGCCATTCTATCGTTATCATTTCCAACAACCCTCAAATAATCCAAAATCGATACAACTTCTTTACGCTCCCAGAATGCCTTTCCTCTAACCATAAAATAAGGAATTCGTCTTTTAATCAATACATCTTCAAGAGCTTTTGTTTGAAATGCCGATCTTACCAAAATAGCAATATCTTCATAGCTTAGTAACCCTGGTAATTTCATCAATGCTTCAATCTCCGAGCAAATCCATTCAGCTTCCATTTGTTGAGATGAAAAAGTATTGTAGGTTGGAGGAAATGTTGCATCGAATTGGGACTTCAATTCTTTAGCAAACCTACTTTCCTTTTGTTCTCTCATTATGGTTTCCGAAAAGTTAAGGATATCTGAAGTTGAACGATAATTCTCATCTAAAGAAATAATCTTTAAATTCTGTTCACCGTAATGACTAACCATTTTTTGGAAATTGATTACTTGAGCATCTCTAAATCCATAAATTGATTGATCAGGGTCACCAACAATGGTTAAATTACCCAGAGATTTAGCAAACTCATACATCAATTGAAGCTGGATCTCGTTCGTATCTTGAAATTCGTCCACTAGTACATGTTCGACAAACAGAAGCACTGGATGAGAACTAATTAACTCATGGCAAGTGAATAAACAGTCATCAAAGTCCAAAAGATTGTCGTACGAAAGAGATGCTTGATATGATGCGTACATAAAGTGAATGAATGCGTTAAATTTTGGCATCCTAGTACTACTTTTGCCGGCACCTTTCGTTGCCAAATATGCTTCCGGACTTACGGCCATAGATTTCAACTTCGAAATTTGCCTCTTCACTTTTCTCTCATCTAAAGCTGAAGTACCTGCTTTCCTATATGGTATCAAATTCCAATCTTTGAATCTCAGAGTATTGCATTTCTCTATCACCTCTTTCAAAATATGGTTTGAATCTCTTTCATCTGCAATTCTAAATTTCTCCTTTTGAATTAGTTTCCCATACGTCATAATAATTCTAAAACATATACTATGAAAAGTACCAATAATTAGCTTTGAAATATCAATATCTGGGTGTTGATTACCTAGCATCACTCTAAGTCTTTCTACCATTTCATTGGCAGCCTTTTTGGTAAACGTTGTTACAACAATTCGGTTTGGGGGGATTTTACATTCAACTAGCAAATAAACAACTCTTGAAACAAGTACTTTAGTTTTACCAGTACCTGGGCCAGCTATAATTTGCAATTTCCCTCGGGGATCTGAGGTTACAGCATCTTTCTGATTGGTATTAAGCCCTTCAAGCATAATTCATATAAGTATAATCTTTTCCTTCTTTGATATATAGAGGAGGTAGTCCCATTATTATTGTTTGCAACTTTGATCCATAATAAAGGCGATGTACTGCATATATCACTGTCTGGTTAACATAATAAGAAGATCAGTTAACACAATGAAAGCATAACAAGTCCAATCTACAAAAAGTGGTTTCAATTCTGGAAGAAGTGCTTCTTAATTTGGGATGACTTCTTTCAACCCTCATTGAAATGTGTTGCATTCCATCTTCTTCTACTTCTTGCTCTATATCTTACTCCAGCTGTTTTTTTTTATCTGCAGGTTTAGAAGCACTCCGCCTAACTGCAAACATATAAACATATATAGGAAACGACATCTACTCATATATTCTATTTTCTCTAGTTTGTTTATTAAGTATGTTATTGTGGTTATTACTTATAGCACTAGAGGTGTGCTTTATTACCGCTGCGCAACTTGCTGATTTCTTACCAACTGCTTCTGGAGGTGAAATAGTAGCAATAAGAACACAGAGAGATGTTTCAATGAATGTACCCATAGATCAAACACTGTCACTTGGTCTTTCACTTAGTCAAGCAATATTCTCTGAACAGGGTTATACAGACTTGGCTCTACAGTCAGTTCAAACGGTACTAAACCTTGGTATTGAAACTTTAATGGTTGACCTTTATTGGAATGAATATATTTCTAAATGGCAATTGTGTCCTGCTCCAATACCTGCAAATTTAACCCAGCAATTGGATTCCATAGCTACAGTTCAATGGCAAGGTCAAACTTACAAGTGTCAGTTGAATGCAACTATTGATTCGCTAATGAATAATATTGTTGACTACTTTAAGATGACGAACACTAACATGGATGTTTCGATGGTACAATTATTGGTAAACTTGAAGAACATTAGACAGATACAGAAAAACGCCACTTCCATGGATATATACTCAGGTGCTAACCCTATGTACGTCTCATCTCTTCTGTCTTACCTTTCTGAAGCATTCAGTTCCATTAGTTCGTATGCCTTCACTCCAGCAGATCTCCAAGTTGTACAACTGGTTACGCCGGATAATAGTTTTTACAATCAATCAAAGGAAGTATATCCTACTTTATCAAAGTATCTACTTTCAGAATACAATAGAGTATCAATATTTACATCTTCGAATCAGTTGGCTGGCTCAGCTTCGAACTCTGCGGGTACTGTTACCTCAAATCAAAATTCATACAATATATCGGCCAGTGACCAAGCAATAATGTTTCTAAATCCAGGAATCATCGAGGTCAATAATATAGAGAATACTACATTGTCATCATTTTGTCAAGAATTAACTGTCCCTGACAAAATTTTAGCACCATATTCTGTGACTAATTACAGTCAAGTTTCATTAACTACTCATTTTAGATTTATCGCTGATGATTCAGGTAGTCCTTTCGATAATTCTACATTACAAAAATACATACGATGTGGTTATACTCCAATATTGAATGCATCTACATCTACCTACGTTAACTTAATGGAAGCTGAAAATTACAACTTTACTTCGGCTTCAACATCTCCGATTAATTATACATGGTCGGTAATTAATAACTTCACTCCAATCATGTATTGGACATGGGCACCTGGTCAACCATTTACACCAAACGATCCAACTAGTTCAACTAATATTACCCAACCAGATGATGATGACAGCTTCACCACTACACAAGTAGCTTACAGTTGTGGGTTACTAAATTACTTGGGGATTTCAGTTGGTAATTGTTATCTTGAATACCCTTATGCTTGCCAAAACATGACAAATCCAAATGTTTGGCATATTGATTATTCTCAAAAATCAAATTATTTTAATTCATACCTATCAAATTTATGTCCTTCTGGGTTTGCATTTTCAATACCAAAGCTGAGTATTGAGATGTTAAGTTTATTGGCATATATCAATTCTACAATGCCTTCGACAATTCCAGAAAATGAGCAGTTTGTATGGGTAGATTTGAATGACATTACTGTAAGTCAGTGCTTTGTATCTGGTGGGCCATATGCGTCATGTCCGTATCAAGAGACAACGACTTATCAAGGTCTCGTTAGAATGATTGCACCAAATTTTGCAGTTGCAGTAGTTGTTTTACTATTAATCTTTTGTGAAAGGTTTATAAGAACCAATCCAATTCAACTGAATCGGAAGAGATATTGGAAGAAAGCATTGGGTGAATTTGAAGGAGAATACGCTTATGAAGGAGTACCATCTTAGGAAATGACTGCCAAGATTGAAACCAAATACGTTTGCATGACTTTGAGATGGACTTTGAGGCGGGGAGTATTTTTTTATGGCATAGATTCTGTTTAGAGTTACATTGTTTAAAAGGACAAGGAATCTTTTCCATGTCAGACAAACTGTCGTCAAAAAATAATAAAAAAAAACAATGACAAAAATAAGGGAAAAGAAAAGAAAAATACAAATAAGATTAATATTGTATTATCTTTATAGATTAGCATATACTTTAACGTGGTTGGAAAATTGATTGTGGAGTTAGAAAATTATATTAGCGCCATTAAATCGAAACTTTTCACTTACGAACAATGAATTGTAAGCAATGAATTATAAGCAATTCGTATAAATAATTGGACTGATTGGTACTGTTCCGTAATTCTATTTTATTGACTTGATGGAGTTAACCGATATGCTCTACGGAGTTAACCGCCTTCCTTGCCCTCCTCTTGAACATCTACCGCCGATTGAAAGGAACTATTGGAAAGCTTATTCTGATATCAGAAAGACTTTCTACAAGTTTTGGAAGGATCTTCAAAAGATGAAGATAAAGGGATGACTGCGAACCTCAAATAGCACTCTGAATTGTCAACGAATTCCACTCAATTCTAAGAGGAGTATATGCTAAGAATATACCACTGCACACAGTTTCTTTGTCATTTCTTAAAGTTTTGTTTTCAATATTTTTTAGCTTTCGTAATCACGAAAATATTAAAGCTACTTTGGAATGCTGCGGGGACGTCGCCTCAGCAAAGAGTCGGTGCCGTTATCACGTCATTTTCGTGTTCTGATTTCTCTTGGTCCCCTTTGGTTTATTTAACCTCTCTCTCTCTCTCCTACGGCAGTTGTGTACATGGTCCTAATTTGATGGATATTGACTCTAGGTAGGCTGAATTCTCGTAAATGGTGAGACTTCGTATTGCATGTGCATTCCATGTTACTACTTGCTTTAGCCGCGCGCACCATATTTTTAGTTTAAAATTGGATGCAAAAAGACGTGGGAGATAGCAGCATATAGTTTACGAAACCATAAATATGCCTCATATGAAACATGTTCCTTAACTTGTCTTGTTGTTGGAAGGTAAAGAAGGCAATAAAAATATTATTTATACATTTTTAAGGTTTAAATCCGCTATGTTGGTCATTGGCAAGTTCCGAAAACGTAATACTTAACTAAGCGCTAGGTTACTAGGTGCTGAACCAAGTCAATGTCCACACTGTGTACTTTATACTTAAATATTCAAGAATCTCTTAAATACACCGTCAGTCCCCCTCTTCTATCTTTTCCCATTCATTTTTTTTTTGTTTTGCTCTTGGTGTGAAGTGTTCTTTATCTTAATAATTCACTGGACTAACAATAAGCTATGGTCTATCCACTTCCAACTTTTACCGTTTTCGGACGTTCTTCAGATTTCGTCCTTCCAGTGGCTATAAGGGGGGTTCAGATTCTATTTGCACTTATTGCATTGGCAACAGCTGCTGCCTCAGTTTCAGGTTTTGCTTTCTCTTACGCAAATATGGCACTTGCAACTTCAGTTCTTGCTTTTGTTTATCTAGTTGCAACTCTTTTCGCTTACCCATTTGTTAATGCTTTAACCATATTGATCGCTGAGTCCATATTAACCCTTCTTTGGCTTATTGCTTTTGCATTGATTACTGACCTTTACGGATCTGCTAGTTGTGATTTGCATTCACTTAATATATATAGTGGGTTTGCTTGGGATCAAAACACAACTCTTGCCCCTTGCAAATCTGGTAAGGCCAACATTGCATTTTCATTTTTATCGTGGATTTTTTCAATTTTTTCATTAGTGATTCATGTTATCTACACTGTGATTCCTTTGAGTAAATCAAAAGACGGTTTATTTTTCACTCATATCTTAAGTATTGGTGGTATATTTTATGTTCCAAATGAAGCATTGGCGTTAGGTGCAAATGAAGCTGGAGCTGTACCAGCAAGAGATCTTGAAGCAGGTGAACTGTCTTTAGAACCTAAGGAATTTGCAGTCGCTGCTGATCCACTGTCTACTGAAAAGGAACCAGTTCCAGCACAATCACCACCTGACCATCCTTATCCAGCAAATGATCCAATTCCAACACTTGATAATACCAAGTAAATTTAATGGCTCAAAGTCCCAATAATAATAAAAAAAAACAATCATACCCCCCGTTCTATGTTAGCTATTCTTTTTGTTTTTTTCTTTTATTATCTCATCTTTTGTTATTATCATCCCATAATATACCTATCTTTAATTGAGGAATCAAAGGAAGATTCATTTTTGACAATGTTTACATTTAATAATATGCCCTTCTAATGATTTGTGCTATATAATTTAATAAAATTAAATCTACAATCTATGAAAAATTTCCCTACTTTCTTCCTAACTTTATGTCAATGGTTATAATATATGACTTTTTTGCACCCAATTAATTAGTATTATCAAAATGCGCAATTACTTAATTTTGAATAAATAAGTTTAAAATAAATATACAACATAGCTCATTCTTTCAATTCTATTTTATAGTAGCTACAGCCTTCTATATAATATATACCTTCACCTCTCTGTTTCTTTTTACTTACATAACTTTAGTGCTCTTTCCTTTTCCTTCTCCTCTCTCCCTCTTTTTCCCTCTATTGATACTGGCTAGGAATTGTATGCAGAACCAATTGTCAGGAATGTACTTTGTTCATTCTGAGGGCGAAAAATAAAGAAATATAAATCCGCCATCACCACTCCCCCCTCCACTTCTTGTCTTGAAGTAACAAATTCTACTCAATATGAATGATCAACAGTGGAAGAACCTTTCAAATCAATTAAAACGTCGTGCTCAACAAGCAGGTAATACTGGTGGTTCGGGATCAGGTGGTCCAAGAAGTCCATTTGCTATTTTCACTGGAATTGGTGGACTTTTAGCAATTGGTGGTATCTCAATGCTTGCTCAAAATGCTCTTTTCAATGTTGATGGTGGTCAAAGAGCTATTGTTTATTCAAGAGTTAATGGTGTTCAACCTAATATTTATAATGAAGGTACCCATTTTGTTATCCCTTGGTTCCAAAGACCAATTGTTTTTGATGTAAGAGCAAAACCAAGAAACGTTGCATCATTAACTGGTACAAAGGATCTTCAAATGGTGAATATTACCTGTAGAGTTTTATTCAAGCCAAATTTATTTGAATTACCAACCATTTACAGAACTTTAGGTACTGACTATGATGAAAAGGTTTTACCATCAATTGTTAATGAAGTCTTAAAATCAGTTGTTGCTCAATTTAATGCTTCACAATTAATTACTTCAAGAGAAAAAGTTTCACGTTTAGTAAAGGAAAATTTGATTCGTAGAGCTTCTAAATTCAACATTGAATTGGATGATGTTTCATTGACTTTTATGACATTTTCACCAGAATTTAGTGCTGCAGTTGAAGCTAAACAAATTGCACAACAAGATGCTCAAAAGGCTGCCTTCGTTGTTGATAAGGCAATTCAAGAAAAGCAACAATTGGTTGTTAAGGCCTCTGGTGAAGCCAAATCAGCTGAATTGATTGGTGAAGCCATTAAGAAATCTAAGGATTACATTGAATTAAAGAGATTGGATACTGCAAGAGAAATTGCTGGAATTTTAGCAAATTCACCAAATAAAATCTTATTAGATAACGATACATTGTTATTAAATACTGTTGTTGACGGTAGAAAGTAACATAAACATAAAATAACCCATAAAAAAAGAAAAAGGATGATCTATTAAAATAGAAAATATTTTAGAGACCAAGATTTGTTTGTAAATAGAAATAGTAAAGATAAATAAAGTAATTTAATAATGTAATCTAAGAAAAAGCGAATACTTAGAATTATACAAATTGAATCCTACATGGTTGAACTCGAAAATTAACACAAGTAATTAAAGGTAAACCTTAATATTTTTTCTTAGTTACTAAAAGATGGAGTTAACAATATCTGAACCGATTGTTGCACCAGCACCAAAAATGGCAGCATTACCTAATTTGCTACCAAATTTCTTGAGATGATTATGACCAGAAGATGATTGTTGTGGAACTTCTTGTTGGACTGCGTATTGCTGTGGAGGTTGTTGTTGTAGCATTTGCTGAGGTGGATAGTAATTTTGAGCTGGTGGTGGATATTGATTATATTCCTGATGTTGGAAACTTGATTGTGAAGAGTTGTAACTTTGTTTTTCATCAATAGCAAAAGCTGGACGATCTGTCTTTGAATCAAAATCTTCTCGACTTGTTGTTGAAACATAATTAGCTGGGAATACACCTGCGGATTGTGGTCCATCGCCCCTCTTATATCCCTTCCACCAATCTGATGAAAGATGTTCGGTGACAGCAACTCTATCATCCTTACGAAGCTGTAAATCTTCCTTTTCTTGTGCATTGTAATCGTACAATACTCGACAGTAACCAATTGGTAATGCCGAAGGTGGTGGGCTCGAAGGTGGTGCCACAGGTGCCGAGATGTGTACGTTATTTAACTCCTGTGCTAACTTGTCACCATTGTTGGAATTTGCATTATTGCTGTTATTATTACTTATATTCCCAATGGTGTTACTCTTTAACTTTTCAACTCCAACTGCTGCATCACCTTGTTTATACTTTTCAGGGAGTGCGTCTTTGATCTTATCATAGAGCTCGTTGGTAATAACTTCTGAATCTAATAAAAATTCAAGCTCAGTACGGATTGTTGTCAATGATCTATTTATTAATGGAGTCGACATACTTTTAGTAATTCGTATAGTTCTTAATTGCAAATGTATTTTTCTTTTAATATATAAATATATGTAAATTAGTATCCCCTGTTCGGGCCACGCATGTCGGGTCCCTGCTCAAATGACCTAAATTAGTACAGCCTGGTTGACATGCAGGAAGCGGCTCGGAATGGCTGCAAAAAAGGGGTAACGTTTCGTTAGCGAATCATGTCTCCTCTTGCATCAATCCCTTCATATAGTTCGATTATTGAACTTCCATAGCTTCCTATTCCATGTGATTCTGGTGAGTTGGTTAATAATTGGCTATTTTTACTCCACAACTTATAGAACCTTATTGTCTCATCGTTAGTTGCAACACAGATTGATTCCTTATCAGGAGATAATGTTGCACTAAGTATTCTTAAATTTGAATTAGCGTTAACTTCGATTATCTTAACCATTTCTGGGAATGTATATCCAGCTATTAACAATCTGTCGTTCCCATCACCAAATCCAAAAGTTGCAACTATTTCCTTTTTGAAGAACGACCAAATTAGTGATGTAATTTGAAATTTTGTATCAAATTGTTTTAACAACGTCCCTGAGTTTGTATGCCAAAATCTAATTTTCCTATCTTTAGTACCACCACCGGTAGCTAATAAAGATTTGGACCATGGGCAATATGAAATTGCCTTGACTGCTGCTTTGTGTGGAAGCACAAATTTTAGTTGGGGTGAGTCGATATTCGATATGTTCCAAACTGAACAGTAATTGTCATTCCCTCCAACGGATACTTCCTTTTCATCGTTACTTAAGGCAATCCCACATATTTGTTGTTTGTGAAATACTAAGGATGATCTTAATTTAAAAGTTGGTATTGACGCTGGTGACATTGCTGTTCCTGAAACAGATGATGCCGTTGTCGATATGGAGTTTATGTTAGGTGTACTTTGAGTTAGGATCTCAAAACATCCAACTACGCCTGCGCTGTCTCCAAGAAAGAAACTCTTCCCATCCTTAGTCCATTTTATACAATTCACGCTTAAACCATCTCTAAATATACATCCCATAACTCTGTTTTCCAGTTGTGAAATTAACCAAACTTTCCCGTGGGTTGTTCCAATTAAATAGTAGTCACCATCAGAAAAGGCAATACTAGACACCATACTCGTAGGCTCCATATTGACCAAAGATACACCGACTTCTTCGTTCCAGATGTAAACGTATTTTCCTAGACCTACTGCAATACTATTTGATTCCATTGACCACGACACTAAATTTGAATAGAAATCATTTCTTAGCCCTGGAGCATCTAATACTCGGAATGGAGTATAACTTTTCGGCTTTCTAATACTATGTACGACGGAGGAACTGTGCGGACTAGGAATTAGGAAGTCTAGTGGGTTTGGGATACGTCTCGAAGGAGATTTTGGAGATAAGTAATCTAATATCTTATCATTTCGAATTCCATATATTCTTCTAAGAGTAATTCCTAATTCGATAGAACTTTCTCCATCAAATACAGTCCCGACTTTCTCTGCGTCTTCAATGCCTTCTTCATCAAAGAAACCAGCTTCTTGATTTGGTGCTGTCATTTCTAAGTTCAAAAGTCCACCTGGTAGGTAAATCATTGGTGGATTTGCCTTTGATGTCCCTATTTCTCTACCTAGAAGTCTTGGGTGTGGTTGCGGTGATATTGACAGAATAAATCTAGTACTGTCATCAATAAATGTCATTGACGATATAATATTTTAGCACTCTAAGTCGTAAAAACTAGCAAAAATAAGTAATGTCCAATAAATAAACGGAAGAAAAAGCAATTTAAATACCAAAACTAGCAATATTATAAATGAAGTATACTTTTTGGATAAAATTTATAAATAAATGCTTTGTGCTTTTTTTTTTTTACTTATTATTATCTGTTTTCCGCTGTATATGTACATCCAGAATATTTAAATTGCAGCCATGTCTGTATTTGCAACCAAACTAAAAATTTAGTGAACCTGTATATAAACAGAGAACATCAATAATATGAATCAAGACCCAAGAATACTTAATATCATCGATTTGAGACAACATCCAATTGGTAGAAACATGTCGCCTAAGTCTTTGGGTGTTGTATACTTTGGTGTATTTATTGTAGCATGTGCGGTGACCTTTAATTTGGTAAATGAGAAGGTAACTGAACCTTTCATAGATGAAATCTTCCACATTCGCCAATGCCAAAAGTATTGTGCATATAAATTCAATGAATGGGATAATAAGATAACTACTCCACCAGGATTGTATCTATTAGGTTTGGCATACGTTAAGGTTTTCCAATTGTTTAACAGCAGCTCCTTGATAGAGCTTTGTGATAACCAAGGTATCTTGAGATCACTTAACCTCTTCGGTGGGATCGTTCTTCTTCCCATTATTTTATATGGATTGCAAAGAGGGAACAATTTCTTAGTTGTTAACATCATTTCGATACCATTGCTTTATACCTACTACTTTTTGTTCTATACTGATATCTGGGCTACCATATTAATTGTACTTGGATTATATTTGGTGGTTAAAGAACCATTGGGACCAGCGGCAAGTGCTTACACTAGTGCGATAGTAGCTTTTACAAGTTTATGGTTTCGACAAACAAATATTCTTTGGGTTCTTTTCATAGTTGCAGTATTGGTAGATCAACGTACCCCACCTAAGCAAAATTTCGTATCTCATTGCTTAGATTATGTTGTCAAGGCACTTGAGAACTGGGCATTAGTTTCACCATTTGTTCTCGTGACTTTGTCGTTTGCACTGTTTGTTTTATACAATGGTGGTATAACTTTGGGAGATAAGGAGAACCATACTTTTAATCTTCATCTAGTACAAGTATTTTATTGCTTTTTGTTTATGAATGTTTTTACATTCCCTGTTTGGTTTCACCCAAGTTACACTTTGAAGAAATACATAAATTTCTCATTTGGTTCAATAATAAGGGTCGCTTTGACTTTGAGTTCTTTATTTGCTATTAAGTTGATAATCCAAAAGTTTACTGTTGTTCATCCATTCTTACTTGCTGACAACCGCCATTACACGTTTTATATCTACAGGAAAGTGCTTAGAAATAGTTATTCTTGGATTTACATGCTGCCCATTTACCACTTCTGTACGTGGAATATATTAGATAATTTACAACATCAAAATGACAAGCAGCTCAAATTACGAAAAATTTCAATTATTGCCTTTATTGCCATAATTTGTGCAACTATTATTCCTTCACCTTTATTTGAACCTAGGTACTACATCTTACCATTGACCATATATAGAATTTTCATTGGTCCAAAAGATTCTTGGAGATTATCTGCAGAATTTGCTTGGACAATGATGGTAAATGCAGTAACAGTTGCAGTTTTCTTAAACTATGAGTTCACATGGACCACAGAGACTAGCTTACAGAGAATTATATGGTAGATCTTGAAAAATATCGCATGTGTATATAATAAACAAAATAAGTTTACCGACAATTCGAAAAGGTGAATAAGTTTTAATTACTTTATAAGTAGAAGAAGTAATAAGAAAGAATATGTATATTCACTTGTGCTATATTGGAACATCCAGTAAACCTTTAGAATTTTCCTCTTTCTTTTCTTCAACTTCAGGTTTTGGATTCTTAATAAACGTAACAGGCTCTTCATGAATAATTTTTTGGGTGACTACTTTCAAAGGTGATGATTTCTTTTGCAGTTTATTAGTGGATTGGAAATTTGGTACGGGGGATTCTGGCGTGTTTAACTTGTCGATTAAACTTAAGTTCGAACTTATAAATTCGTCGATTGATTTAACATTCCTAAATGTAATAACTTGTTTCAGTTCGTTTTTCAAGCTTGCAACAACATGCTTAACCTCTTCCGGAGAATCCCTTTCAAGGGAAGAAATCCATTTTTCTAAACTTCTCTTTTTCAAAACCTCCATGTAATTAATTTCTAGTTTTGTATCTTGTTTATCAACAAATACAAATTCTCCATCATTTCCAATCATTAAATCACCAAAATTCGTTTCGTCGTATTTTTTTTTAATATCCCAATTACCATTTTCCAAATCATTGGCAAATATCAACAAAAAGTCACCAAAATTATCGGCTACAAGATATTTAGTATCAAAATCCCTACCAAAGAGAATTACTTGACCATAGTTGGAAGCATCAGGAGGACACAAGTCGACACCAATACAGTTACCAACTTCATCAGTAAAGATAGGTATCCATAATGGATGAGCATAGTTTGGGTGAATCTTCCCTGGGGGAATAGATTTCTGATTTGGCACTGAAGCAGAAGCAGGAGTGGTTGAAGAAGAAATACTATTTGTAGGTGGGAATGTAGTAGTTGAACTTGGTGGTGTTACAGGACTACCAACTAAACTATGAGCACTGTTATTTCTTGAAGAGTAACTGCTTCCAAGGAAGTTCTCCACCGGTGCAGATACTTTCTGCTTTTGCTCTTTTCTACTTTCTCCACCATTACTTGGATGAATTAATTCTAACCTTGATAATTGATTTACAGTTTGGCGCTTTTTCATAGTCAATTCTTCCTGTTGTAGCTTTTTGACAACTTTTCTCCAATGCTCAGTTAGAATCATAATTTCTTCCAAGGGTAACAATTTAAGGCCATACAACAAGCCACCAGATCCATTTTCATTGTACAGCGATTGACCATCAGTTAGCTTAAAGAACTCAATGACCAGTAAGGGCAACTTAATATTTAAATCCTTTTGAAAATCATTCAAATCAGAGTCTGTACATGGACTTTGAAGCGAAGAGTATAATTCCGGAGTATTCTTTTGTAACCAATTCTTAATATGTCTCCATGCTAACTTGACCTCGTGGGTTCCCTGGAGAGACGAGTTAGATTGTTCATCAGTCAAATGTTCTGAAGAATGGTTTTCATGACCAAGATCAGTTGCTGAATAAAGCTGCTCTGCCTCAGGTTTATTTATTCTATTGAACGACTTTCTTGAATCGTATTCAGAATATTTATCATTTGTACTTATTGAATAAATGAATTCCTTGAAAACGTCTTTCCAAGCCATGACGTGTATGATGCGAAATGAGTGTAGGTGTGCAAACGACGGAAATGGTGTAAAGATCAAGTAATGAATATATACGTTACCGAATTAGTTTAATAATATCAATTGATATGATTTTTTATGTATAAACAGTACGGAATAAAAATTAAGTTGTTGTTAGCTTAATACTAAACAATTGCTGGTCAGTTCGGAACTTTTGTTTCATGACGCGCCTTTTGACATATTTTCTCCAGGTAATTATTTCAAGATGCCCCCAACACTATACACCAAAAATTTATGATTGAAACACTTTACAATTCTTAAAAAAAAAAAAACAAAACAAAACAAGACAATTTGTATATGACGAATACACGTAATTGTTAAATCTTAAGACATAGCCCAATAGAATAAAACAAAAAAAAAAAAAAAGAAGAAAGAAGGAACGACGAAATATAATTTACAATTAGTAAATTAGATACAAGATATCCCCCGGGCATGAAGTGCCTATTCTATTGAAAAAGTATAGAAACGATAAACCGGGGCTTTTTTATGGGAAACCAGCTAAAACAAAAACATCCTTAAAAAACAATAAAAGGGCAGTATAAACAAAAGGCATAGAAGTAAACTTCTAGGGGTATATACTAGAATGGGGCGCTAACTCATCTCTGTCTTAAAATCGAGTCTATTCAAAACGAATAAACTCACATCAAGATGGTTAACCGAAGTTAACCGGCGAAATAAGTAACTAGGAGTTTTGATTTTTTAGGTATGATCCGTTGGTAATCAAATTGATAAAGAAGAAAAAGTTGTAAAGGTGAAATAAAACCATACAAAATTTTTTTTTACCCAACTGAGATGTTTGAAAAATCCGGGTAACTCAAAGTATATCTTGAAAATATTTATGATTTAGAAATAGAGGAAGCAGAGGGCTCTAGTAGAATATGAAAGTCAAACTAAATATAGAGTGAAGCTCAATGAAGACCAATAATAATAAAATATTGAATAAGTCGATAAATGGAAGTAATGTGTAGTGAGATAAACATCTAGAAGAGTAAATAAATATTAATAGTGTGTATATCAAATTAAAAGTGTTTAAATATTCTCCTAGCAGATCAATCTACCTTATTTTTTTAATCGTTACAATGTATTTTCGAAGAATTTTGCAATGCCTTTTTTCGTATTTCATAAAGCTTATCCTAGATATTTTAATAAGAAAAGAAATTGTAAGAAGATTCGTAGTTTTAGAGTAGACTACTAAGAAAGTTTAATAATAATGTGAATTATAGATACAACAGTGTATAAAAGGTTATACGTTATTTTTCATTTATTCTTTTTTTTCTTTTCTCGTTTAAAGAATGAAATTAATTACTCCCCAAATCAGCAAATATAAAAACAATAAAAAAGATATGTGTGCAATTAACTTTGGTAAAAGATGATTTTATATTCTAGTATACCATCGAAATTTACCAGTTAGAAGCAGCAGCTTCTTCAGCAGCTGGAGCAGCAGATTCAGCCCAGTC
The DNA here is from genome assembly GCA_030578175.1 of Dujonia santamariae. Taxonomy (NCBI): domain Eukaryota; kingdom Fungi; phylum Ascomycota; class Pichiomycetes; order Serinales; family Debaryomycetaceae; genus Dujonia; species Dujonia santamariae. The sequence goes on from JANIVZ010000024.1 coordinate 95,674, forward strand.
AACTTCTTCAGTTTCACCAGTCCATTCAGCTTCAGCTTCAGCAGCTGGAGCTTCAGTAGATTCTGGAGCAGCTTCTTCGGAAGCGTTTTGTTCAATTTCTTCTGGGTCTCTGTAGAAGTATAAATCTGGCATAACAGACCATTCAGCAGTTCTGTCTGGGATAACACCTCTTAATCTTAAGACTTCTCTAGCGATTAACCACCAGATAAGACCGATAGAGTGCTTACCCTTGTTGTTACATGGGATAGCAACATCAACGTATTCAGATGGGGAGTCCATGTCAGTTAAAGCAATAACTGGAATGTTAACGTAAGAGGATTCCTTGATAGCTTGAGCATCAGTTCTTGGGTCGGTGACAACAACTAATCTTGGTTCCTTGAAAGAACGGGTGATATAGTTAGTGAAGTTACCTGGGGTGAATCTACCGGCAATTGGGGTAGCACCAGTGTGGGCAGCGAACTTTAAGACAGCTCTTTGACCGAAAGTTCTGGAAGAACAGACAGCAACATCAGCGGCGTTTGGAATAGCAGCAATAATTCTAGCAGCTAAGACAATCTTTTCCCAAGTCTTACCGATGTTAATAACGTTAACACCATCTGGTCTGGTCTTGTAGACGTATGGCTTGTTGTGAACCTAAAGAAAATTGTTAGTAAAATGAATTATATAGAATAAACAAATGAAAGTAGTAAGTCAAGTTTTTAATAAATGAATTAGTCGATAATATAAGCTTGAATTATAGTTTAAAGGTTTCGTTTCCTACCTGGTTGATGTAGATTTTTTTCATTCCTATTCAAGGGGAATTTTATCTTATTGAATCTGATCTCTCTTTGATATTGTAAATAGCCATCCTTATTCCCTCTTTTGTTTACTGGCTCTGACTCTTTTAATTCACTCAAACTCTTACTCTCTCATTCATTTTTGATCAATCTTCTGAAAAAAAAAATTGATGATGAATTTTTACATACTTGAACGTTCTTGGAACCCAAGTGGACGTTAGCGGCCAATAATAACTTGGCGTCTTCTGGAGTTAAGTCGAATGAAGCTGGTAAAGACATCGTTAATTACGTAGCTCTGAATGAAAACTTTATTGGAAAACTTCTGTACTTGATTTTTTTTTTTTTTTGGTGACAAGGTTGAAAAATTTTATTGAATTTTCGTTCTTCCTACTGTGCAAAGGGCAGACAGGTGAGAGACAACCAAGGGAGAGTGTGTGTAGTGTTGAGAGATGGGTTCGCGGGTTGTGCATATAAACCATTTTTTGTGTAAATTTTCCCTCTGTTTACTAAGATTTTGGTTATTAGTTGTATACTAAAAAATCAAAATCATTTCGCGTGAATCTTACACAAAACGAATTGGTGGGTGTTTGGGTTATTACGAAACCCGTCACGTCATGTGATGAAAAGGGCAATAACCCTAGAAATATGAGTTGAACCACCCCTCCACCCCCCCCCCCAAAAAAAAAAACAACCTTATGTGAAGGACAGAAATCATAAGTCAGTTGTGTACATTTTAAAGGGCCCAAGGAGAGTCTATATACAGTATATATTCAGTCTCGCTTTTTTTATTGCTTACAGATACAGTCAATGTATACGTAAGTATCTACATACATCTGCCCCATTTCATTTATTACTCTATTTCAGGTTTAAGGGTGTGTTTTGGTTTACAGCTTATTACTAATTTCTTACAAACGAATTAATTTCCAATGATTTAAAGTCTGACACCTTGTTGGTATGATTGCTGTAAATATCTCCGAACAGCGTGCGATTCGATCCGGGGATATTATTAATTTTACCCTAAAATGGGGAAAAATAAAAATAGTCGCATCCTCTAACTAACTTTGCTAACTACAAATATAAATCCGGTTGATCAAACAAATATATACCTAAACCCAGTATATATACAGGTATATATCTCACACACTTGCACTCACACTCAGTCTCTTTCCATACTCTTTCCTTCCTCTCATATACATCTTCTCCCTTCAATAATTCTTTCATTCTTTTCTCCTTCCACTGCTTCCACTGTTGTCTTATCTTTGATCAGTTCGGTGAACGGCTCTGAGCCGCGCTGATATTCTGAGTGAAATAAGCAAGGGAAAAATATCTAAAAAGAAAAAAAATTGAGGGTGGCAACATAAACCCACAGTATTATATAAGCTTTTCTTCTGTCTCACCAATTTAAATAATAGTAATTATAATCTTAATTATTTAAATCAAGGGTGCTGTATTTGAGAATTTAGAACAGAATCTTTAATTGGAGCTGGATTCTAATTCTAACTGTCGTCTGCTTCTATCTCATACTATTCTCAATATGACAAACACTACAGAGGAAACCCCCCTTGTTAATAAGAACACTTTGCTTTATAATGTTCCTGCTGATGACGTCTTAGAAGCAGCAGTAAATGATGCTTATGTTGAATTGATTGATGACGATGATGATGTCGATGACTATGATGAAGATCGTATGGATGATAATGGTTCAGACTCAGATGATGAAATCTATTGGATCCGCCAACAAAGACATGAAAATAAATCACTTCCTTGGATGAAAAGACCTTCAGTTTGGATGGTTGGTCTTTGTCTTTTCTTTGTAGCTATGGCCTCATCTGCAGCTGAACCTTCAAGAACTTCAATTATATTTAAGTTGGCTTGTAACTCATTGATGGAAAACTCATCCAAGGGAATGTGTGATCCAACTGATACTCAAATCATGATTTCTAATTTAACTATGGCAATCCAATTAACTACTGGTGTCGTTACCATGATCGCTCTGGGGAAAATTGGCCAATTTTCAGATCAATATGGTCGTAAAATATTTATTTCTACAATTATTGGTGTTTCAGCTCTTGGTAAGATTATTCAATTTTTAGCCTTACAACATAATCATGAATTACCATTTTACACTATCCTTTTGAGTGATATCTTAACAGCCATGGCAGGTGGGATGGTTACATTAGTTGCATTGACTAATAGTTATATTTCTGACGTTGTTGAATCCCATGAAAGAATTTATTCTCTTGGATTAAGTGTTGCCAGTTTATTTATTGGGTTATCATTAGGTCCAATGATTGGTAACCTTATTTTGATGTTAGTAAAGAAATTTGGTTCAAAACCACCTACTTCTGATTTAGGTAGTATTGTCAAGAGAACAGCTGAAACTTTTGAAGCAAAAGCAATGAATTCTATTTCATCAATTGATTTTGTACCATTAAAATTTGAAATCTTTTTACTTTTAGTCGTTTTCCTTTATTCAGTTTTCATTTTACCTGAATCCAGATCTGAAAAGGCAAGACAAAAATCGAGATCATTGAGTCAAGTTGCTGCTGACTCTGATTTTGATAGAAATAGTTTATTATCACATGGTTCAGAAGTAGCTGATGCAGTTAATTGTAAAGAAACCTTAATTAAGAAAATTATCCATCTTTTCGATTTCTTAAAACCATTAAGATTATTGACTTTGCCAATTGAATCCGTACCAGCGAATAGAAGACATAGAATCAAAATTGATAGAATCACTGTGATTTCGTTAGTCATTATTGATTGTCTCACTGCATCATTTGGGCAAACCTTAGGATACATTTCCGTTTTATATGGGGTTTATAAATTCCAATGGACTTCAACCGATTTGGGACATTTTATGGCTGTTGCATGTTCATCTAGAGCAACAGTTCTTATTGTTTTATCTCCTATTATCTCTCATTCTATTTTCAATAAACATATGGGTTTTAAGATTTTCAAAAAGCAATTTGATATGGTTGACTATTCAATGGCTGAAGTTGGCCTTGTTGCCGAATTTGTTGGGTATGCATTGTTATACTTTGCAAACTCTACTCTGGCATTTTTCCTTGTTTTGATAATTCAGAGTTTAAGTACAATTGCACCACCAACATTAAATTCTGCCATTATTAAATATTTCCCAGAACTGAAAATTGGTGAATACTTTGGTGCTACTTCTATTATTAAGAATTTCTTAACTTTAGGTACCCCATTAGTATTTGTTTCCACTTATAAGTATTCTTTAAAAGTTTGGGGTAAACCTGAATTAGTTTTCGCAGCATTGGCTTTTGTCTCGTTGTTATTCTGTATTGCATTAAGAATAGTTAAAAGAGTTCTTCATCTTTCCTCAGAATCCGAAGAAGATATTTTACTCTTCCAAAGAAGTAGAAGGTCATCATCTGTGAATTCAAGAAGACCTAGTTTGTCTTCTGCTGATTCTATGGATGTTTCATCTATTGAATCGGATGCTGCCTTCCGTGTTCCTACCAGTCCAGTTCCTGGTAACAGTAGAAGTTTAAATTTTGAAAGAAGCAACAGTTTCTGTAGAAACTAGACAACCCACTCATTACTGATAGAATAATTCGAAAGAAGTAGTAAATAAGGAAGTGTGATTCTTTGATTGTTACTTTGTGGGGTTTTTTTATATTCAATTCTTCGACTATGCCTTGTATGGTATTTCTGTTTATATTCTCTTTAAAGTATATGCTAAATTTAAGACTTAGTAAATCTCCTGTGCGCTGGTTTCTCTATATAAACTTGAAGGCAAAATTTGCAGTAATGTACAATATGCGTGAAGTGACTCATATATCTACTGTCTGATATATTAAACTTTATATATTTCATGTACTGCCGATATAATATTCTAAAACACCAAAAGGTACATAGATTTTTCGGTTAAAAATAAACCTCTCATTTAATATTATTATTTTGCAATACTAGTCGATTGCTGGATGATTATAGGTCAATATTTTTGTGATTGGTTAACATCGAATAAAGTTTTTCTCGTATCTGTCGATTTTGCACCCAATTTAATATTCTGAAAGAGGAACACATTAAAACAAAGTAGAGAAAGAATTGAAAACCAAATAAAGGTAAATCTATGAACGAGAATGATGATACCATAATAAAGCATTACGAAAGAGGCCTAATGAATTCTCTTTTTTTTGGAAAAGGTTTGCCTTGCGAGTGCAATAAGTATTTTCTGAACGATACGTCAATTTTGAGGCTTTTGGAGTGACTATTCGTTTAATCGTAAGTGGGAAACCATAGCTCTGCATTTGTAATTACTGATTTTTAAATCTGAGTAATAGTTAACTCTTGATTAGTTTCTTTTTCTTTCTTATTTTCCTTATAGCTTCTCGTCTCTCTTTCTCACTCGGAGTTGCCAATAGGCTGTGCAATGTGTCAAAATAAGTAGTCGGCGCACGCGTTGAACAAAACCCGCAAGAACTCTACAAATATTATATGACTTTATTAAATGCCCAGTATTACTCCAGCACTTTTAGATATACCGACCGTTTGGTCTCATGAATCTAAAAACCATTACCAGAATATACTTCGATTATCAATCAATTGTGATTTTTCGTCTTGTTGAATCAATTGTACTTAGTTCGTTAACTTTTTACTTTATTTATTGGTTTGTTGAAGTATTTGTTATTTCAAAGTATCCGTTAATAAACGACTTAGACCCAGAAGAAATACCCGAAAAAGAAGAAGAAACAGTATCGCTAGACTACGAAGAATCAGTACTTATAGAAGAGGACGGAACCCCCCAATTTTTTACCCCTTCACCTCCAGCTTTATCCCCAGCTATTACCAGGCGAGTGTTTGATATACATTCAAAAAGTTACCCATCTTTGTTGCATATTACCAAACCAACAAATCCTTCGGCCTACATAAATTCAGAGGAAGAATTCGAAGACAACGACTATTACACAGACACATTCTTAGATCATCTGACATTTTATAAAAATTTGAATAATTCTTCACAGTACCTTAGAAGAGATTCCTTTTCTCAATGAGTAAAAGGCACATATATTTCCCCTCTGATTTGTTGAAGAGGAGGAATCGGAAACATAGCTGGTACATTTTAGGATACAAGTACGAATGTGTTTTTATTGTGATACAATTGGTAAAGGAAGAGTTCGATACGAACAAAAAACCTCTGGGGATTCTTGATGGTATACAAGTTATTGGGACATTGAATAAACCAGAGAGTAAAGATCTGTGGTTAAACTTGGAGTTCGATGATTGCAAATATCCCGTAGTTGCAAAAACCAACAGCAATATTGTTGGTGGAGGTGTCACAATAGTTATCTTTCAACCACCAAATTTTAAGAATCTTGAATATTTAAGTATAAAACCAATTTTACTACAATCCGGAAACGAAAAGAGCTGTATTGAGCCATCCGTTGAACTAATGAATGATAAATTTAAAAAAATTGCAAATCCAATAAATAACGGTGATATTCACCCATTTAACAGTGAGATATTAGATAAAATAAATCAATGCTATAAATTAAGAACAGCCTACGCCAAATGGTCTCCTAAAGACGGAAATTCCCAATTTATTCAATCTAATGCACAACATATGTTAAAGAGGTTTCTCACTTACGTTTTTAAACCTTTAATTTTCATTGTATGCTTACTCCAAACAGTCTCGATCTGGATTATCAAATTACTAAACATTGAATATTTTAAGGATAAAAATGGTGTTGGCCATAAGCTAACTACTTACTCAGCTGTACTTAGACAATTGGAATTAAGATTACAACAAATCAATTATTTTCCCATCCAATTCTTGTGCTATTTTGACAGAACAATTCTCTATAATGAATCACATCCAACTGGTAATTTTAGTAATGTTGGTGATACAGAATTTGCACGGGTGTTAAATCTTCCAATTTTTAATTCAAATCTTAATATTAATAACTCAAATTACATTAACTTTTATAATTCAGTTTGGCTTATTATAAATGATGTACTCGTCGGTATGATTATACAAAAATTAATAATTGCACATTATAATGATATCGCTAAATTCATAAATGAGGTTGCCATAAAGAAAATTTTATTTGACGATTTGTTTAATCTTATTAGTTGGGTTTCCTTTAGGCATCCTGCTGGGTTCAAATTAAATAATGAATTAGGACGTTTTGTTGGAGATTTATTTCTTTGGACACTTAGATTTTGGAAGGTACTTTGCGTCGATATATTCACTATTAATGAGACTGGCGGATCTGATATTGGTGGGTGGTACATTGGAGGTGGAAGCGTTGGTGAAATTTTAAGTCAAGCTGGTTTCACTGGTGGATTAAATGGATTCAGAGTCTTTAGTGGCCTGCTCTTTGGTGGAGCTGGCAAAAATCCCCTTTTTAAAACGTTTATCTCAATATTATGTTACGCTGGATACACTTTCCTCATAAGCTTCTTAATAGATTATCTTCAAATCATCAGTTTTCACATTTATTGCTTTTACTACACATCAGCAAATATTTATAAAAAGCAAATTCAAATCTTGAAGTCATTGTTTCAGTTATTTTGCGGCAAAAAGTATAATGTGTTGAGAAATAGAATTGATAATTTAGACAATTATTCAGCAGCACTGGATCTGTATGAAGTTGATCAATTACTCCTTGGAACATTATTTTTTGTTGTATTAATTCTTTTATTACCTACCATTTTTGCATTTTACTTAATGTTTTTCCTTACAAGGATAATCTGCCTACTTTTGATAAATATTGCTGAGAACATTTTGGTTTTGATTAACTTCTTTCCGATTTTTGTTATGCTTTTAAAATTGAAAAATTCAAAGAGATTACAAGGTGGACTTACTTTTAAATTTTTAGTTACTACATTTAACAACACTGTTTATTTGCAACTTTCAAATAAATCTTTGACATACAAGGAGATCTTCAAGAATTTTGTTGAATTATTTAAGAATTCAAAAACATTTAGATTAATATCTATAATACCCAACTTTGTGAATGGTGAACCAATAAAGTTAATCCAACAAACAGAAATGAAATTCAGGTACCTTATGCTACCTAGAAATTATGATCAAACCGTTAATGTAATGCAACATTTCTCCGCAAATTTGTCAAAATAAATGTAATAACAAATATTTAGCAGACTTCTTGTTTAACAACATAAAAAAACTCAATACAGGATTAAATAGACACTTTAATAATAATAGTAATAATAATAATAATAATAATAATAATAATAATAATTCAAGTGAGTAGTGGCCCTCTTTCGCAGCTAAAATCCAATATAGGAAAAATGTTTACACAAAAATAAAGTCGCATCATAAGGTTCATTTAATGACAAATGGTTTGTAATCTATTGCTTCATTTATTTGAATATTAAACATACTTCATGATGAAATGGGAACTGGTTTCTCTGAGAATAGTGAATAAAACTCTTAGTCTACTAAAATCAAATCTGCCCAAGCTGCTGCAAATTACCGCTGCTCAAGCAACACACGCATTATCAAGTACAGCAAATGATAATGAAATCCAAGGGGATGAGAATGTTGTTCTTGCAGACGCTTTGAATTTACTTTCTCCAAAATACTCATCTCCTCCATTGCCTCCATCAAGATTAACGGGAAATACACCTTACAAGCCTTCACTCTTCAATCATTTAATTTCTGGTCCTATTCATGAACAACATCAATTCTTGTCAGATAATATTGATAAATTAATGCTAGGTACACTTCCTGATGAGAAAATGAATCAAAAATCAGTAACAGACCATCTTGATCACTTATTGGCGGGGATTCATAGTTCAACATCTCCTACACCTGCATCAGATCCGTCACCTCAGGATATGCTAGGTGCATCACCTAAAAACTTACTGTTCTATATAAAAGGGTTGAAGTCTGAGAAGTCGTTGGTTAAGGTGTATGAGCTTTTTTACTACAACAATGCTCTTACTCCAAAAATAATGATGGATATAATATTAAATAAGCATTTGATTAATCTCTCCAAGATCCCAATGATTGAACACATCAATAACTACCCAACAAGAACTGGAAGTCTGATGTCTATCCAACCAGGAGTCATAAATGATTGGAATAAACTTGATTTTGTTCAACTCAATATCATCTTGTTAAAAAAGTATCATGATCTTAAAAAGCCTCTCTTGATTATTCGTAATTTGAAGGCAAACTTTGAGTCATCATACTATCCATTGATAGAGGGAGCATCCGAGAAAACACTTTCTCCTTTCTATGAACGTATTGTATGGAAATTCTACTTTGAATATCTTCTGAATGATGAACAATACTATATTCAAAGGCTCAATAGATTGAGCAGCACGGTGATTATTTGGGAATCATCGTTACCTAGTAAATCAATGGACATAATGGAGAACATTTTGAGTTTCCATAATCTAGATTTGAGTCATCCACTCCAAATATCATTTTTTAAACTTTGCTCATCTCAAATGACAAATACTTTAGTTAAAGTTGAACTTGAAAATACAGCCCCTAACTCTGTTTCACCAACACTTTCTAAATTGAAACAACTTTCGATAAAATATAAACCTTATTCGTTAACAAAAATGACTACAACTTCAGATTCCAGGTCAATCCTTTATCAATTCATTCAAGATATGGAATCAATTATACTTGATGAGTTTGTCACAAACAAGCGTACGACTTCAGGACCAGAATCAGAATCAATTTTAGAATTGATGGAATTATATAAGGATATTATCAAGTTTAAGGAAACTAAGTTAATGAAGATACGAAAGGATGAGGGCGAAGATGTGCATGATTGGGATGTTGTTAATGGTCATACAATACTTGCAAGACAATAAATATGATAAGGAAAGGAATATATATATACAATCTTGAGAATAGAGATTAGAGTTGTTTCAAAACAACTGATATGGCTTTCTAAAATCATTTGTATCTGATGAAACTGCATATAACGAACTAATGAACAAAAATATACAAAATAATAATCGGAATTTACGAAAGAGGAGTCCACGTATGTATAATTTCTTCTTATGTAGACAAAGTTGCATAACTCATTTTCATATATATAATGAAAATCTTAACGGAAGGTAAAGTTAATGATTTTTTAAATACCCATTTAAGTGTTCAAACAATTTTAGAATTGTATCAACCAACTTTAATTAAGTCACTTGAAAATTATGCAAGAAATCCTAATTCCGTTCCACCAAGAGTTGTCCAAGATTCTTCAACAATCGACGGCTCCACCCATTTTTTCATGCCTTGTATTGCTCCACATGAAGTAGGAATTAAGTTAATCACGGGTGGCTCTGCAAATAATGCCAAGGGATTAGGATTTCAAGGAACAGTAATAGTTGAAGATGAAGAAACTGGTGCTTTAAAAGGGTTAGTCAATGCCAAAACTTTAACAGCATTTAGAACAGCATTGGCCACTAGCATTGCAATGGTTAAAGCTATAGATCCACATAATCCTAAAATCCTCCCAAGTATTGCAGTATTTGGTGTTGGCTTACAAGCCTATTGGCATTTAAAACTTGCACTTATTCTTTATCAAGGTCATATTAAGCTGATTGTAATTGTAAATAGAAGCTTGGGTACTGCAATGAAGTTTAAAGATGAATTAACTAATGAATTCCCCGATATAAACATCTCCGCTTATCTGTGGTTACAAGATGATATAAGCCCTAGTGTTTTGACTAATTGCAGTATCATATTTGGTTGTACTCCGTCAACTGATGCTATAATCTTAGATAAGTTCATTAATAATGATCCGGCATACAAGACGTTCATTGGATTAATTGGTTCATATAAACCACATATGGTTGAGTTGGACTTAAGCTTTATCAAAAGGAATTATAAAGAAAATGAAAATGATAATGAAATATTACCTCTTGTTATAGTGGACTCAAAGCATCATTGCTTAGACGAAGCCGGAGAGCTTATTCAAACAGGAATGACAGCAGATCAATTGGTTGAGTTATCACAATTAGCAACTGTAAATGAGGAACAAATTACAACACCAGGTAATATTACTATTCTGAAAGTTGTTGGACTTTCTATTATGGATATCAGTATGGCAAAATTGCTTCTTGAAATTGCCACAGGATCTATTGAAGTTGATGATTTTTAAATATTTTTGGAGAAATTGCAGCCATCTATATACAGGAATATATACATGATAGCCCCCCTCCCCCCACCCCCCGAGCACTCAATGATGTAAGGCAAATATTCTTGGGTTTTTGTGTGATAAGTTAGGTCGTCAATGTAATTGTAAATCTTTAATAAATTTGGCTACATATCTGCATGCCTCATAAATGACATGGAAAATATAAAGTGCCAAAAGCAAGGACACTAGATAGATTGCAAATGATAATGAGAAAAGAGCTGCGATCCAGTTCCTAAGCAAGGTATCGAGAAAGCCATCCTTAGCCACTAAAGCGTCAAAAAGCATGGTTGATTAAAATTGGGGATTCTCTCAACATAATAAAGATACTTCCCAACCCCATTTTATATATTTTGTTGTTACTGACATATTTGTTGTTCTTTTTAGGTTTGGCTCAGTATGCTTTAATAAATGATAAAATGCAGCCACGGGCGGCGCCACGTGCAGGACGCACCCAAAGTCAATAATGACTCGCTATCAAAGATAAAAAGATATAGATAAGTACATTTTCCTTTTCTTCTTCTTTTTCTTAACGTTTTTTATTTTTTTTTTTACTTCATAGTTATAAGACAATGGTGTCAGAAAAGAATCTTCTCGGAGGAGAAACCTTGTCAGTATATAACGATAGAAGTTCAAGAAATTCTAGATCCAAAAAATCCTGGATTGTGATTGTATTAGAAGTTGTAAACCTTGTGTTTGTCGCCATTATAGTATGTCAGAATTTTTTTACAGGTGAAGTAATTCCAAAGCACAAAGACTCTTCTAAGAAAAATATCATTTTCATGGTCACTGACGGGATGGGACCAGCTTCTCTTTCACTTGCTAGATCCTTTAAGCAATTTAGAGACGGTCTTGATATTGATGACATCTTAGAGTTAGACAAGCATTTAATTGGGTCATCAAGAACCCGTTCGTCTTCAAGTTTAATTACCGATTCTGCTGCTGGTGCCACCGCATTTTCTTGTGGATTGAAGTCTTACAATGGTGCCATTGGTGTTTCTCCAGACCAAGAACCTTGTGGCACAATTTTAGAGGCATTAAAACTTCAAGGCTACTACACGGGGTTGGTTGTTACTACAAGAATTACTGATGCCACTCCTGCTGCGTTTAGTGCTCACGTAAACTATAGATTCCAAGAAGATTTAATTGCTGAACAGCAATTGGGTGACTCACCATTAGGTAGAGTTGTTGATTTGATTATCGGTGGTGGTAGATGTCACTTTATTCCACAAGGTCAACCAGGAAGTTGTCGTGCCGATGGTAGAGACCTCATCGAAGAAGCTCAAGCTAATGGTTGGAACTATGCTGGAACCAAGCAAGACTTTGATTGGTTAGATAACGGTAAGAATGTTTCATTCCCATTGTTGGGTCTCTTGGCAGATGAAGATATCCCATATGATATTGATAGAGATGAAAAATTATATCCATCATTAGCTGATCAAGCAAAAGTTGCTCTTACTGCATTAGCAAAGGCTACTGAAGATTCAGATAAAGGGTTCTTCTTACTTATCGAAGGTTCAAGAATTGATCATGCTGGTCACCACAATGACCCAGCTGCCCAAGTTCGTGAAGTTCTTTCCTTTGATGACGCATTCAAGGAAGTTCTTAAATTTATTAATGAAACTGACACCGAAACTATTGTAATTTCCACATCCGACCACGAAACTGGTGGATTGGTTACTGCTAAGCAAGTTTCCCCATTATACCCAGACTATTTATGGTATCCGGAAGTTTTATTGAACTCAACCCATTCTGGTGAATATTTATCAAACAAGGTGTTTAACCAAAAGCTCAAGCATTCCGATGTTGAACTTGAAGGATTCGAACAATTTATCATCAAGACTATCTTGGAAACTGATCTCGGAATTAAAGATTATACTAGTGAAGAAGTTGAATTAATTAAGAATGCCAATTCCAAGGAATCTTTAATGTATATCTTAAATAACTTGGTTTCAATTAGATCTCAAACTGGTTGGACTACCCATGGTCATTCAGCCGTTGATGTAAACATCTATGGCTACACCAACTCTGAAGCACTTAAGAATGAATTGTTGAATAGCGTTCCAAATACTGGGTTATTGGGTAATCATGAAAATATTGAGATTGGTGGATTTATGCAAAGAATCACTGGTGCAGATATTTGGAAGATAACTCACCTTCTTAAAGATATTCATCATAAGCCATTAAATTTAAATGAAGCTGAAATTGAAGTAACTTCCAAAGAATATTCACACAATATGATTATTGAAAATTTAGATTAACTCATACTAGAAATAATTAAACCCAAAACGAAAGGAAGATAAAGAGAAAAACAAAAGTAGAAACGAAGTGCTGAGTATACCTTTCTACATTATAAATATGAGAAATGTTTTGTTTAATAAATATTATTACTAATCTATAAAAGTAAGGTGGAATTAAATAAACCGACATCAACGAAGTGCAGGGTAAAAAAACGCTTACCAATCAAATGAATTGAGAATATATGTGATTTTTATGTTGTAGATTCTTGTTCAAGGGATTGGGCTGAATAATCTTCACGACATAATTTTGCTCTCAATGGGTTACCATAAAAGTAGAATGCAAATGGAATCATGGCCATAGCCAATGAAATGAATGCCAATAACCAACTTGCCCATTGTAAACCTAATCTATGATACATTTGGGTGGTAAACAATGGGAAAGCGGCACCACCTGCAGATCTTAAGAAAACCTTGGTAGCCAAGGCACTGGCAGCATACTTAGCATAAATTTCAAGGATATAGTTATTAATTGAATAATAAATTAAAACCATACCGAATCCGAATGCAATACCAGATGAAGCTGGACCAACCCAAATAATGTGCTTAAAAGAAGTGGCACCAAGAATGAACAAGGCAATACATGGGAAAGGAGCACCAAGCATTGCACCGTATAATCTATCTTCAGGAACTGGTTTTCTCTTACTGCATATGACTTGATATTCTTTTTCAAGAATTGGGGTGACAATAAGTGCAAAGAAGGCACCGATAAGAATTGGAATATACATTAAACCAATAAGATTATCCTTATAACCGTATAAGTCATTAAATATAACTGGATAGGCAAAGAAGAAGGCATATAACAATGAATAAATCAAACAGACGTAACCACATAATAAAACCAAGACAGGTTCTTGAACACAGAATTTCAATGGTCTGTATAAACAAGTGTTAACTAATTCACTAAAAGTCATAGGACTTGCTTCTTGTTCAGTCATAATTTTCATGTTACCAGTTTCTTTTCTTAATTTTTGAGCTCTTCTTTTTAAAATAACTGGGGCATAAGTTTCTGGAATCATTGAACCAATAATCCAAAGAGTACCACCAAGGGCCATGTTAACCCAAATGATAAGGTCAAATCTACCGGTACTAACACTGATAAACCCATTAACAACACCACCAAGAACAGGACCGGAGTAAGGGCAGAATGAAAAGAATGCAATAGCTAAACCTCTGGTGGTAGTATGCATATCAACCAAGGAAGCACCCACATTACTTAAAGCAGATGAAGCAAAAACACCACATAAAAATCTACAAATCAAGACGGCAGTAATATTTGGAGCAAGGGCAATAGGAATGTTGAAAATTGTGTAAAGACCCATTGAAATGAAGTAAACTGGTCTTCTACCAATTTGTTCAGAAAGAGGAGCCCAAATCAATGGACCGAATGAGAAACCAAGCACCATTAATGAACATGACAAGGTAGAAACTTCAGTGGAAACATGATACTTTTTATTAATAGTTCCTAAACCACCAGCAACACAAGAAGAACCATAAGCAGCAGAGATAACAAGGAAAGAGAATAACACTGTGTAAATCCACTTTAGCGTTGGATTCCAATTGTGAGGATTCTCTGGATCACCAATTTTGAAAGTAACGAATTCGATGTCAGAATCCAATTCACTTTCTTCCTTTTCATCAGTTAGACCATCACTACCGGCAACAGAGGCTCTTGTTCTAACTCTACCAATGGATTCCAAAGTTTTAACTGGAACCAAACCAGTTTCAGTTTCAAGAGTATATTCTTCTGGAAAGATTTGTCTATCGACTGGTGGATTCACAATATCAGGCATTGGCATTGAAGCTCTAATCCCTAACTCCGCAAGAGACTTTTGAGTTTCAGTACGGGCCAAATTAAGTTTATTGTTTTGTTCTTCTTCACCGAATGATTTTGGATTGTATTCTTCCCCAGCTGGGACAGAATCAATGGAAGATATATCAGACATTATTCTTTTTCTTTTGTAAAAAGTTTTTTTTTTATTTTTGAATTTGTGAAAATTTAGTCAATAGTTGCAAAAAACGTAAGGCTGAAAGAATTATTTCTTGGTGTATGTTCTTTTTATTTCTTTATTCGCTTTACTTATTCTTAGTATCAAAGCTACCTGATTCTTTCTTTCTTTTAATTATTGAATTAAATTCAAATGTTGTTATTGATTGAATATGAAGTGGGCCCATATCTTTAAATCAATAAACTGGATTATTGATTGCTTTTATACCTTTCTGAGTTATCCGGCGGCTTTCCGTTTCACGCCTGTAAGTGCATATCCGACCACATTCCGACTTCTTCACGTGATCACAAAAACTTTTTCTTGGTTCTCATGACTATCAATATGCGGCTGTACGCAGAAATCTTTCCACGGAACGCAGGTGACTAAGGTTTCCGCCTTTCTGCACATCCGGAGTTGCTCCGATTCGGATTCAAAGTCGCATAAGATCTACTTTTTTTGCAACAATTCAATTCCGACCAAGGTTGCTAAAACTTTAAGTTTAAATATTATGGTAACAAGACAGGCCATGGAATCAAAAAGTGGGTCTTTTCCTTTTCTCCTCCCTTTATCTTTTTTCTTTTCTTGTTTGTTTTTGTTGATAAAAAGTAAATGTGTGATAATCATCACCATCATCAAAATCATCAACACGGAAAATCGTTTTATTTTTCATTCATCTTTATTTACATTTAAAAAATTTTGGGAAAAATTCTTTATTTGGCAACTTGTGACAATTTCTTTTCACAATCTTATCAGAGATTCAATCTAGATGAATTAAAGATTCAGTATTCTTTTCTTCTTCTCTCCTTTGGCCATGAAAGTGTCTAGAATCACAAGGCAATTCAGGTGCTGCATATCCGAGGAGGACTAGATCGTGTAGGGCTAGTCTTCCATTGCTCCATCCTCTAACCCAACTGGGATATGGAACTCTATCTCCCAGAAGGGAGTAAATCTAAATGAAGTTTACATTACTTCACAGATGGTCTAGCGGAGTGGTAAAAATGTCAAGTGGCTAATAAAAAAAAAATAGATAAAATGACCTAAAGACGCTCTACTAGCACCTATCCGGCTGGGATGGGACATCTGCTTGTTGAGCCTCTCTGTCTTCCATCGGTCGCACTTCTCTCACTGGAAGTATGTGCACCACCTTCTCCTTGGGTAGGGGCTCTACCAGAGTAGTGTATGCCATCTGAATGGTATATTATCAAAGCGTGAATGCAACTTTAGATCCTACGAGAAAATTTTCCGCTGTCCCGGAAAAGGTTCCTAGCGAGCGGAAATCACTTAAGCAACCTTTATAAAGATAAAAGACATAACAGTTCCTGTGGTTGTGACCCTACCAAAAGTGATGCTCTTTCTCACCCAAATGGAGAAACTTACATGTGCAATAGGTTTAAATCTATTAATGTGTATTATGCAATGTGGATATATGTATATCTCATGTGTAATCTTGTCGTTTTCTTATTCTCAAGCCATTTCGTTATATGTTGTACATTTTATGATTAGCGACACCTTTAAATGGGTTAATTAAAGAATCTTGGTAACATTCTAAAATTACTTTCTTTAATCTATCAACAGATTCTTGATCATTTTGGAAACTGAATGCCATTCTCTTACCCATAACTCTAACGTCATATTTCTTACCAAGAGAAATAATCAATGATTCATCCATTTTCATCTTCTTGGTATCAATGAAAACAAAACTACTGTCGACTGGTGCTTCTAAGGCGATTCCATTGGCAATACAAAAGTCACCAACTTGTTTGGCAAATTCATGAGATTTAGCTAATTTACTAAAATTTTCATCAATGGCAACTGTGGCCATAGTACACATCATACCAGCTTGCCTTATACCACCACCATTTTGTTTCTTAAAATGATTTGCCTTCTCTATAGCTGCCTTGGATCCAACTAAAATAGACCCCATTGGTGCACCCAAGGACTTGGATAAACATAAGGAAACGGTGTCAAAATACGAACAATATTCTTTGATGGAAACTCCAGTCGCAGCACTAGCATTCCATAATCTTGCACCATCACAATGTAAAATTAAATTATGATCTTTACAAAATTTTGAAATCTTACGGATTTCTTCAATTGGTGTTATTATACCGTGTAAAGTATTTTCCAATGAAACAACCTTTGTTGGCGCAGCATGAATGTCACCATCCGATGGTGTATAGTTTTCAATTACATCTTGTACAGTTAAGTAATTCTGGTTGGCGGGACGCACTGGATGCACCATTGCTTGAGAAAGAGTAGCTAAACCACCAGCTTCGTACAAGAACACATGAGCTCTGTAGTCACACAAAATTGAGTATGGAGGTTGATATAAGTTGGCTCTAAGACCAATCTGATTAGACAAAGTACCGGAACAACAGAAAAGTGCCGCCTCTTTACCCGTGAGTTCAACCATCTTGGCCTCTAATTGTAAGGTAGATTCATCTTCCTTATATACAGAATCTCCAAAAGTGGTTGCACTAAGAGATGCCATCATAGATGGGGTAGGTACGGTGAAAGTATCACTACGAAATTCGTTGCGAGTTGGGTATTGTTCGACTGTCATGCTTATACAACAACCAAGATTTGTTTAGTTAGTGTCAGTAGAAGAAACTTCTATACATTTTTTTTTGCTACTTGGTGGACTCATGATTGTTTATATGCTTACAGACCGTAAGTATCCGAGCTTTTTTTTTTTCGGTAAGGCTTTTTTGCGGCGATGGCTTGGGTGTCATGATGGTATATGCAAAAAAGCCGATGTCCACTCATCGAATTTCTTGACCTTCTGACTAATTAGTGGTCATAGTTGCTCAGACGATCTCAAAAAGGCACTTAAAACCGGGAGTGGAGAGAGAAGATACAATTAACCATGACTTTAGAAAATGGTACAGAGAGGAAGGAAAATGGGGGAAAGTACAGCGCGGAAAGTACAGCGCGGAAAGAAACAGTGGGGACAGGCGTAGGGAAATCGGTCATTGCTTCCAATATGCACACAATACAGTCTGGAACCGTTTCTTCACATTCTGAGAATACAAAATTCCACTATTCCGTGCCATTATTTTTTCTTCATATTAAATCGCCGTATTCCACACTTTACCTAAATCGTGTCCTCCCCTTCTTGCAGTGTGTTTTTTTTAGGCATTTGCCTACATGCCAGTCTCCTACAATTCATTACAATATCTTGTCTAATTATAAAATTTTGATTTTAGGTATAAAATAACTATTTCTCCGACGCAGGGAAGTTACTTGGTCGGTAAGGGCTTACCGTGATCTGCACATAGTTACAAAATGTAAATCTCCCACACCTATACAATGTAGTTTAACCCCGAATTTTTGACTCTCCCCTCTTGACCTTCTTGTTATTTTGTAACATATTTGACTCGTTCCCTAATAAGTTTCTTCAGTGTACGGTGGTGGGTTCTTTTCCTGACTCGGAATAGCCCCGCCAGATGTAGTTCTCTTGTTGTAGTCCGATAACGCAGTACCGAAGTTCGTCTCATCGTTTCTCCAAATTTGACTCTGACTATGGTTCAGAACATTTCTTGTATGTCCATACGGCAGTGGGCTCCACAAACTGTTTAATGGGATGTGGTTCAATTGAGGGGACAATGTTTGTATTTCAGAATTTGTTGGGATAGAAAGAGAATCTGTAACGTGCAAAATATCATTCAGTGAATCTGCTGGCAGTTGTCCGTGCATATTATTGACAGTACCGTTGTTACTAGCAGTAGGCGACATCATGAACCCAGAGGGAACCGGAGATGGTGAAGTATAATTGATATATGGAGGTGAATTCAGAGCTAAATCGAGTCCTTTAAATTGTTGGAAAACGGTTGATCTAATAAGATTTGATGAACCCAATTGAGAACTTAATGGAATATCATTGTTGAATGACGCACCACTTTGATTTAATGAGTGATAAAAGTCGGCTCCACTACCAGTGACACCATTAACAGCACCACCAGAATTTCCAGTAATCACATTTCCGTTACCGTTTCCATTGGTTGGGAGATGATGATTACTATCATATCCAAGAGCGTTTAATCCAACATAGTGATCATTTGCAAGCATGGTATTTGTAGCCAATGAAGGTGATGAATTCCATACATGATTAGTAGTTGCACTAGATAATGGCTGGTATTGATAATTATTGTAGTCAGTAGTTGCATTTGTAGCTGGGAGTTGAGTTTGAATATTACCAGAAGAATTGTCATGAATGGACAAATTATCTAACCCATTATCTATGCGGAGTTGTTGAAGTGGTGTACCAACTCTGCTGATATGAATAGCAGCAGCCGCTGCTGCAGGGTCAAAATCTTCCAATCCAGTTTGTGGGAGTAAAAGAGATGAGTTTTGGTTTCCTTCTGCACTTTCATTTGAATAAACCTGGGAGTAAAAATTATGCCATCCACCAGAACTTTCCCCATTTTCACCCAATCCACTAACTTCGATACCACTAGGCGTTGACGTCAACTCATTTCCAGCGCCCAAAGACATTCCTGGGATAGAACCTGCTCCAATATCGTTGACACTTGCACTGGCACTATTGGTACTTGATGAATGCCCAATTGGTGCTGGCGAGATCAACTTTTCCTTTTCCTTTCCATACTTTATTGGCTTATGATTCGTCTTTGGCAAAGCATTAGCATAACCACCAAATTCCAAGCTAACTTGATACTCAGATAATTTCGTGAGCATTGGTTGGTAATTTTTATTCTTATTCGCCTTAGCAATTTCTAAACTTTGCTTTATAGATAAGTATTTTCTAATTTCACTCTTAAACACATGTTTCCATTCAATTTCATTCTTGATTGCTTTATCCAATTCCTCTAAAATTTCTTGCTTCCATTCAGGCATCTTATCAAATAAATCATTCAAAATTGTCTGACAATTTGGCTTTAAAGAACCTTCTCTTGTAAAGCTCAGATCTTTGCTTAATACATCCATCAATGGTTTAATACTTGATAATAACTTATCAAATTTTTTCTTTTCTATACCTAATTCCTTGATTTCATTCTCAAGTAAGTCGTTTTGAAGCTTCCCCTCGTTTAACTGGATTGTCAAATTAGAAATTTGTTGATTAAGATCTTTGGAATCTTGCTTGGATTTCAGTTGAAGGGTTTTATTTTTCTCTTCTAGCTTGGAAAGTTGTTGTTTAAGCGAGTCTAAGTTTGCTTTATGTAGGTCCTTGGTCGTGACTAATGTTTTTAATTGATTATAAAGTTTACTCTTTGAAAATGTTAAAGTATCCTTTGTCTTTTCAATGTCTTTAATGCTATTGTCAATTTTTGATTTCAGATCAGATTCTTCCTCAAACTCTTTACGATAATGGGAGAGTGATTCTAAGATGTCAAGCTCTTCTAAACGACTTGATTCTTGAAATTGTTCATATTCCAATAAGGATTTTGACCATTCTAATTGATATTTTGTTAAATAAGTATTTAATAAATTTGGGTCCTCTATTTTCTTTATTTGATCAGCAGTAAGTAACTCATCATCGTGTCCATTAGATACGTTTTCAGTTGTATTCTTCATGGTAGTAGTAACCTTGTTGACAGAAGCTGATTTGGAAACATTACTTTCAGTATTACCAATCTCTTTTGTTCTTCCCTTTAAAAATGGTAAATCTTTAATTGATGTATATGGTGCGTTCACTTTCGAACGATTTTCATTAACTAAAGTTTCTATGTACACGGCAGAAGACTTCGAGCGGTAGTTAGTGTTGACATTAACAGCAACAACGACAATTTGATAAAGTTTATTGATTTGAAGATTATTCAATTTACATGATGTAGTATTGACAAGAGCAACTAAAATGATGTTAGTATCAGAGAGAAGAAAAAGTAGGATAGCTGAAGAAAGACGAAATGGCAAGTTTCAAATACATACCTTCCTTATTGTTAACAAGAATAATAAAGATCAACTCCTCAGCATCAGTTACTTCAATATCCCAGTGAATAATCACTGACAGATCAGTTACTGAATCAATGCAAATGGTTGGAGCATGAGGAATTTCAATGTTTAAATTCTCAACAAGTTTGTCCACAGGAGTTTGAAGGAGCGAGTAACAACGGAATAGAATCCATACCGCGGACGGTAGTACCGATAACAACAACTCCAACATATGCTGAACCTTTGCTTAATTAATTAATGGAATTATCAACTGTTCAATTGTGTGCCAAAATAAAGATTTTCTTGTATTTTTTCTTCCATGAAATCTTCAATCTCGGGTCTCGTGACCAGACGCCTTATATCGAATAAGCAGTTGAATTAGAATAAGGACAGGACAAATGATAGAAATTGATAGAAGGTAAAAAAGGAGTCTTTAATTAAGGGAGAATTTATAGGCGTCCTTTCATTTATCTTGTTATTTTGCTGGGAAGGTTAGGAATTAAAGTTAGGGGAGTTTAGGATGAGATGCTGCTGTTGAATAGATGGCTTAGATTGGCTGCGAAAAATTAAGAAAATTATTTTCAAATGATGATAATCATTCATCATGTCGGAAACTCGAACCATTAACAGTGAATTTTTTCAATGTTGAATGACTCAATGAAAATTCTGAATTCCGCAACATTTGAAAAAGAAAATGAGGTTTTAACTCCTAACCTGTACTACTTATTCCACGCGAATGTTGATGGGGAGGGTAAAAAGATTCATTTCGGTGATCCACATCAGATTGAAACAGATCAATTCTTAATATAGTACAGAAGAAGATATATTATTAAGGAACTTCCCTTCGAGTACATACTTTCATAAAAAGATTAACAAAAGAAAAAAAAATTAATTATACAAGTTTCCTTATCATTATTATTCCTATTAAATACCTTATTTAATTTTTTATTAGTGTATACCAAAGTAAATACTGCTGTTTTGAATTGGGTTTAAGAACTCCAAAACTTAGCTGACCATAGTAATAAAACCATGTTAAAAATTCCAAGTAAACAGAATGGTCCCAAAATCCACTTGTCACTCCAGCTACCCCCAATGATAGTGAGTAACAATATCCCTAAACCTCCAAATAAACTGTAAACCCCACTTATACTTCCTATAGATACCAGATCTCTAGTGTCCTTGACGACACTACTGAGTAACGACATGCTACTCATAATGGTTCCGATTTGAGAAATCCCAATAAGAGAAACCATGAAAAAACACATAAGATTTCTGGGATCATATATGTTATATGTAGATATGTAAAAAGAGTGTATGCAGATCCCAAATGTGCCAATAAATCCTATAAGTGAAGACATAAGGAGACATCTGTATTTCCCAAATGAATCATGATCGATTAATAAACCCCATATTGGAGAGAATAATAGTGCAATAGATTGAGCAACACCAGTAAGAATTGCTGCAAATATATATCCATCATGACATGTATCTTTGTTATTGTGATTGGTTGAGTTTTTTGTATCACACTTGCCAGATTTTGAATAAAAATTGAATACTAACAATGGGATGAAAATAGATGTCAAAACCGTTGTCAGCCTTGCAACAAGTGAGCCAATATAACTCAATTGGACTCTAGAGTCATGCTTCGAGATCAGTAACCCATGTGTAAGCAACTGAAAGTAATTGGTGCCCAATGATGGTGGGCTCGAAGGAACTTCTTTCGCATATAAAAAGAAGTAGAGGACTGTACCAATAACGACTGAAAGGCCACCCAATAAAGTATATGATAATCTTATACAATCACTCATTGAGTAATCATTGAAAATTGATTGTAGCTTTGTTGGTAAAGTTAAAAAGTAAGAAACCGAGAAGATGGCTCCAAGACCAGTGGATATACCAATCATTGCTGCATACTTCCCCATTGACTTAGATCCATCATCGCTGTCACGGCGACGAGAGAATCCAATACTTCCCCCCACTTCAGCATTATCCCCTAACAAATGCATGTATTCCAAATCTGAATCATCTGTCCAGTGTCTATTTTTCAATCTATACCTAATCTTTCTAAGGGTCATCCCCAAGTCAAAATCAGAATTAGAGATTTCAGTAAACATAACCGTTACCATACTCATACACGAAATAACACCGACTGCAAATAAACTTCTGTATAAAATCAAATCAGGGAAGACTTGAGTTGCAAATTGTCCATAACATACTAAACTGACCCCAATAAGTACGAAACCTGAAAATGTAATGATCTTTGATCCACAGGCTTTCTTTGTTGAAATTTTATCTGACAATGCACCGATCAATGGAGCACATACCATTGATGTGAGTTCATCGACAAATCCAAGAATACCAACTACATATCCGATGTTGTTCTTGTGTTTGAAACCCAAGACATCAGATAAATAAAATGGTTGCGTTGATGAAAGGAAAACCACAAAGGATATACAGGCAAAGGCAGTACAGTTAAATGCAACTGCATTACTTAAAGTATAGTTAAAATATAGTGGCATCAGTAGCTACCCATAAGGAATAAAGAAGAGCGGACGAACGAATTGAAAAAATAATTTTACCAACAAAAGAGAAGAAGGAATAATTTTATAAGGTTGCGTTGCTACATTGCTAAGTTGGTTTCGCGATTGATGATACTACCAATCCAACATTTAAGCCAAAGGAAAATTTAAAACCGAAAAGCTGGGGGTCGGGGTTTTTCCGAGAATGATCGGGTTTAGAGAGATATTAAATTTTGAATGTGCTTAAACTTAGAATGATAAACGGAATTTGGTGATTTGAACGATAGTTGCTAGTTACTGAAATTATGATCAAGAAATTAACAAGGCGAATGAAGGAGGTTTCTTTTATTCTTGATTTTTCTTTGTTTCTTATTTGGTCTATCATTCATTTTTACTTCCTTTATCACGAGACCTTAATTTTTTGCTCCGCATCGGCTTTCTTTATATTTTACCGCTTTATCAATATAATAATTGATTTGATTTCAGAAAGTTGACATTTTCTTTAAATTGTTTCCAAAATATATTAATGAATATGTCCTCTTGTTTCTTCTACTTCCAGTAGGGCTAGAAGAACTACCGCAGTAAGACTAAACCAATCCAGTGGTCATTGCAGGATGGGAGACAACGGTTGGGTGTCTTGAGATCTCTAGTTTTCTCTTTCTTCGAATATGAATTATATTATACAATCTTGGAATAGATTACCGCTCCGCTAGGGCCCCTACCCGGGGAGGGCAATTGAATTGAGCTTTGCTCCCCATCGGGGAGATTTTATAGTTGCTCTCACTTGAGTAGAAGAGCAACCGACGCGCCCAGCGGGACCCGTCTTGCGTTACTAATATTTATTTATTGTGATGGATTGATTTGGTGCCACTTCAATAAGCAACACATGCCTGTGCAAGGAATAGATTTAACCTTAATCCACTTTCATTATACAGATATCAATGTAAAGGAGTTGATTATCTGTAGAAAAATTATTTTAAAATATATGTATTAACTATGGCTTCTTCACGTGAACTTTACCAATCGTGAATACAACACTAAATGTTTAATTTGCAAATTATGATATGATTCAAACTAAATTCATCCTATTAATCAAGTGGAAGCTGTTTGAGATTCTATTGAGTTATAATGACAACTTTACCTATTATTATCCATAATGGAACAGCCTATAGTGTTGATGATACAATTCCAAAAGAGCTAGTTGAAATTTTACTTAATAGATTTACGAGCATTCGTAAATTACCAATATCAAACATAAGTAAAATTTTCACATTGAAAGATTTTGAACATGCAGCATTCGAAACATTGAAACCAGAAACTTGGGCTTATTATAGAACTGGCGCTGATGATGAGATTACTTTGAGAGAGAATATTTCTGCATTTCAAAGGATTTTTTTCAGACCAAGAATTCTACAGAATGTTGCAGAGGTTGATCAAACTACCAGATTTTTCAGTAAAAAGACTTCCTCACCATTTTATATATCTGCATTTGCTGGGAGTAAACTTGGCCACGAATTCGCCGAGAAAAACTTTTCATGGGCTGCAAAGGAGACAGATATTTTCCAGATGATTCCTCTGATGTCTAAGTACCTGTTTGATGAAATCGCTGATGAATTAGATGGGCATGAAGCGTGGTTGCAAATTTATGCTGATTCTGATCGTGATGTCGCTGATGCATTGATAGATAGAGCAATTGCAAGAGGAGTCAAAGTTATTTTCTTTACTGTTGATTCTGCTCAAATTGGGAACAGAGAATTTGAATCAAGGGTCAATGGAATCACTTTTAAACAGAAATTACTTCATGATCCATCTTTGACGTGGGATGATATTGCTGCTTACCAGAAGAAGTTAAGCAAGCACGATATCAAGGTTGTCTTGAAAGGTGTACAGTGCAAGGAAGATGCAATCAAGGCGTTTAAGCGTGGAGTTGATGGTATTTTAATATCAAATCATGGTGGTAGGCAACTTGACACTTCCAGGTCGTCACTTGAAGTGTTGCAAGAGGTAATTGAAGGATTTGATTCTGAATTAATAACTAAGGAAATCAGAGGAGATTTTTCAATTTTCCTCGATGGTGGTGTTAGAAGAGGTTCTGATATTGTGAAGGCAATCTGCTTGGGAGCAAATGGTGTTGGCTTAGGCAGACCATTTTTATATGCCATGTCATCATTCGGGGAAGATGGGGTTATTAAAGCAATTAACATCTTAAAAAATGAAATTGATTGTTGTTTGAGATTATTAGGTGTCAAAAATATTAATGAATTACATCCAGGATTAATTGATACAACAAACATTAAGCATAGATATATAAAGTAAGTAAAACAATTACATACAGTTTTATACACAATTGATTGAAATCATATATCATTGTATATTATCATACTAAGCATGCTTAGCTTTTATGAAGTCGGAGTATATCTTATCAAAATAGGGAGTAAGTGTGAATGTAGTAGCAGAGAAGGATACTAAATATTTTGCTAACGCTACCGCTCCGCTGGGGCCCCTATCCGGGGAGAACGATTGCATCGAGCTCGTCTCCCTTCGGTCGGTCCAGTCCTTCAGCCATACCGAGAGTTTGAGTGAGTAGTGTGATGCTTCAGTAGGAAGAGTTGATTTAAGATATGTAGCAGATAAAAGTATTGGATTGTTAATTCTAGTTGCAAAAAAAGAGCAAGTCCGATTAATGACAGATAAAATCACATGCCATTAAAAAATTGTACATTATAAGAAGGTTAACCGCCAATGACCCAGCATAAGAGCATGAAATGATGACTTTTGAGAGATCAGAATGGGCTCATGAAGTAATGGACAATCACAGCTATCAAGTCAAGTACGGTCCCTGTGGTGGTTTTTCGTTGGTAGACGAATAATGAGAATTAATGGGCGTGGTTCGAGCTTTATTATGCTAGTTTGATTTGGTACGATTTTCTCAGTGTCATGTACAACAACAGCGCACAAGAACTAATCAAAGCCACGTGGAACGCGATGAAGAACGGTAATGCTTATCTAAGATGATCCGGAGGATGTTATCGTTATCCATTCGCGTGCTGACATACTGACAATTTAAAAATCTGCTTTACGTTTGTTGTGTTCTTTATTTTCTTTTTATTTTGCTTCCTGCTTGTTTGTTAGTAGGTTTGCTCTTTATTCGCAGCTCTTGTATCTTTTGATCGTGTCATTTCACCCCCACACAGATATTACTATAGCCTCTGTGCATAACAAATTTATTAATTTAATTTAAATTTTTTTTTTTCTTTCTTTTCCTTAATCATTCATTGCCATCCAAGAGAGACTTATTATTGGAAAGCAAGCAGATGTCTACTCCATCAATGCCGGGATCTGCTGGTTCATCAACTGCAAACACTCCTTCACTTAATGCTTCTGATGATGTTTTGGTTGACTCTGATTCGTCTTTTGAAATTGGTACCAGAAAGACAATTTCAAGATCTGATTCTACCAATTCTATCCCCTTTATTGATTTGAATAAGATGCTCTTGCTTTCGGATTTTGACTTTGGCTTGGGCTTGGACCAAGTTACAGACTCAACTAAGAAGAGATTGAACCATATGAGAGCAAGAACAAAGGAGAAATTGAGTCAACTTAAGAGAGATACAAATTCTACTTCATCAGCTGCTGCCGCTGCCACGTCTTTGTTACTTAATGGTGACAAAAATTCACCAGAAATGGTTAAATTACAAGAGAATATTATATTAAGATTGTCTAAATTTGATAAACGTATCCATTCCAACTTACAATCGTCAGCTACTGAAAAATTGTTTTATGCATTAGCAGTTTTCCTTATTGCAGTTCTGGGTTTCATAATTGGGAAGTATCCAGAATGGTTCCACGTTTACCATACGATTCTTTTCCTTGTGTTGATGCCAATTAGGTTTTACACATATTTTAAGCAAGAATTCCAATACTATTTGGCAGATTTGTGCTACTACGTTAATTTATTGCTAATTTTATTCATTTGGGTTTTCCCAACCTCAGAACCTTTATTTATTAGTGTTTTTGCTTTAACTATGGGTACCTTATCATTTGCAGTGATTACATGGAGAAATTCACTTGTTTTACATCTGATAGAAAAGACTACATCTTCATATATTCATATTATGCCACCAGTTTCGATGTTTGTTATTGTTCATGAAATGCCTAAAGAATTTGTAGCCAAACGTTTCCCAGCTGTATCGTCAATTGAAAGTTGGGACTTTGTTGGTGGAATTCTTTGGACTTCATTATTTTATACTATCTGGCAAGTAACATACCATTATTTCATAACCATCAAAAGAAAGGAAAAAATTGCTGGTGGAAGAGTTACATCTTTTAGTTATTTAAGAAAAAGTAATGCAAAGAATGCATTGGGTAAGTTTGTCAATGGATTACCATACAGCTGGATGCAAATTACTGCTTTTACTTTTATTCAATTTGGCTATCAAATTGGTACAATGATGTTGTGTCCTATTTGGTTTAAGTATAAACATGCATGTGGAGCATTTATGTGTTTTATTTTCATTATGGCATCATATAATGGTGCTACTTATTACGTTGATATTTTTGGGAAGAGATTGGAGAAGGAAGTTGAAAAATTGAAGAGAGAAGTTGTTGAACTTCAAGCTAAACAGAGAGATATTGAAATAAATAGTCCACCAAAACCAACTGGAGAAGAAGAAGAAGTGCCTCCATTAGAGGTTGAACTTCTTGAAACTTCTGTGCCCATGGCTAGTGGTAGTGAGATGAAATCATAGATATTTCTTGTTCAAGATCAAACACGTCATTTATATTGTCATTTATTTTTCTTTTATGTGAAGTTTTTAGTTGTATATGTATAATAATATTAAAGAAAAACAGAATAGTAAACTCAGTAGAGGATATACCAATAGCAATGATATTGATAAATTCAATTCCTGAGATTGTTGGAGACCAGGACCCAGGGAGTTGGAGAGTAACTTATGCTTTAGTATTTTTATTCGTGAATATAGCAACAATTTCAGCTAATTCTTGTGGAAATCATAATAAGTAAATTGATTTATATTCAAATTTGATAATCCAAAGTTCCTGTAGAAAGAATTGGTTTTTAATAATACAGTTTCAGAAAAATTAGAAGGCGTCTATGTTCAATTGGATAATAATGTAATGTATATATTATAGAGTTATGTGATGGTTGCAATCGTATATTAGCCTTACCTGCATATATCGAAGTTAATCCGGGTAAAAAAATTTTCAGTTCATAGAATGAAAGAAAAAAAGTGAAAACTTCAAGACATTGAAATACACCGTCACAACACACTGTATTCGGCATATAGTATGATTAAAGGTTCAGTTGTTGGAGTTTCCTCCCGTTTCAGAATAGTGCCCGCAGTAAGATATTTCACAACTTCTTTTAAGGCGCTCAAAAATGAACCACAAGGCGCCGACAACACTAAAGTTGATCAACACTTAAACTTCTTGTCAAAGTTTTATACTCCAGATTTACTTCAAAGTATCCAAATCACTGAATCCCTTTTGACTCCAAGACAATTACTCGACTTAAAGAAACAAGGTCATGAAGGTAAGTCCAAAGTAGCTCCAAAGGATAAGCACAATGATTACTCTTTAAACGATCCAAAGTGGTCTGAACCAATCGTCTATCCAAATCAACCACAAAATATGTCACCATACGCAAAGATTCCAAAGAACCAAGCACAAGATAGAACTGATTTGATCGTAAGATTTAAGGAACCAAAGGCAGCCAAGACCAACAATAGACAACAAGACAGAAGGGCCTTTACCAAGGGTTTATCGAATTTAACTGGGTTAGATGAACGTTATATTTCCAAGTTATACGTTCGTCCTATTGTCATGAAAAGAGTTTCTTGTCAAACTTCCAAGGGTAAGATTCCAAACTTCTATGCATTAACCATTGTTGGTGACAAGAATGGTATGATCGGACTTGGTGAAGGTAAGTCGAGAGATGGTATGAGAACTGCATTGGGTAAGGCTCATTGGAATGCTGTTAAGAACTTAACCCCTATCCCAAGATACGAAGATAGAACCATAATTGGTAACATTGATTTCAGATTCCATGCTGTTAAGCTATTCTTAAAGTCCGCACCATCTGGTTTTGGTTTAAGAGTCAACCCAAACATTTTTGAAGTTTGTCAAGCTGCTGGTATCAAAGATCTTTCAGGTAAGGTTTATAAGTCCAGAAATCCAATGAATGTCGTTAAGGGATTCGTTGAAGCATTAACTACCCAAAGATCATTAGAAGATTTAGCTGCTGGTAGAGGTAAGAAATTAGTAGATTTAAGAAAGGTTTATTACTCAGCATAAGAGAAACAAGAAGCAATATCATTCTCGTTTGCTATATCCGTAGTATGATATAACAAACACACCTGTACATATACATATAATACAAGAAAACAAAGAAGAAATAATATGTCGTAGTAACTCAAAATATGAAAATTATTATGTTATTCTTCGTAAGAACATTTCTACTTCGAGTGAGTAATTAGCAATCATATTTAAGAGGCTTTTGATTATATCATAGTTGTAATAATGAAAAGTCGTTCGTTTTTTAATAAACATTGTAAATCAACTGTACAGTTGAATATTGGAAGCAATCTCTTCTCCTCAAAAAGACAAGACAAAGGATGATGTGGAGGGGCAGGAAAATAGTGCCCCTACAATTATAGGACCACAAATGTAGTTCTAGAGAAGAGCTAATTCAGACATGACTTAATATGGTTAAAATTACAACATACTGGGCCCCTTATTGGTTAAATCATATCTGCGTTCCTCTAAAATCAGACATCAATTTTCTGCGAGTAGTGATATCTATATGTATAAAATGTTTTATAGTCTTTTTTTTTTTGGATTCCTTATTAACCAGAAATATATCCGACAAGCCCACAACCAAAATATTTTGAATACATATAAACGATGATGCTGAAATGCTAATATCTTAATGGAATGACGGTTACTAACAATTATTAAAATACCACCATTTTGACTTTCACCTACCTTAGGTACTGCTGCAATCAGAACAGGTTGCGTGGTCTAGTTGGTTATGGCATCTGCTTAACACGCAGAACGTCCCCAGTTCGATCCTGGGCGGAATCAGTTTCTTTTTTTTTTGTTAAGCTAAGTTTTACCCATACTTTAGATCTACTTTTGACTGAGTTCTTTTGTTTAGAATATTGACTTCGATAATATTTGCACCCAAAAACCTTAATTGTATGGCAATAGATGTTAAATAGTTTATCGATACAGGATTCCGCGAATCAGCTGGAACCCATAATCACAACAGCTCAAGTACGACCAGTGAAAGTGAATACTAATGCTACTCGTACGAAAAATGATCATTTTATATATATTTTTTGTCTTAAAAGGTGGCACATATTTCACATAATTTTTAACTTGTTAAATCTAAAGACTTTTATTCTTAAAAATGTCAGATTTTTTACTTTGAAAGAGCAAAGCACTCTTTTGCAAACACCGATTCATCAATGCGATCTTAGCTCAGTTGGGAGAGCGTCAGACTGAAGTAAACTATCAGTCACAGTTAATCTGAAGGTCGTGTGTTCGATCCACACAGATCGCAATTGATCCTATTATTATTTTTTTTTTTTGGATCCTTTTTTAATTGGAATTCTTTATGATGTAGGCATTTCGTAGCAGAAACCTGCAATACAAATCTGTTCATTCTAACAGCAGTAAATTTTGTGTTGGGGAAAAGTGCTGTTAACTCCGCGAGTAAGATTTTATCACTATACACTCAATGGTGTAGTGCATTACGTGTAACTCTATATTAGTATGGTTTTCTTCAAGCTAGCAGACCAACTAATTATCCTGGAACTGTTTCCCTTTTTAGGATCTACTTTGCAGCATCCTGAGATTCTTTTTTTTTAACCATTGCTCAAGTTGCAGCCAATTAGTATAACCTCGGTCTTAATCAAACGGGGGTGCTTTCTACCTCAAATTCAAACTTAATCAAACCAAAAGAAATGTCTATAATGGCACATCCGCCAACAATAATCAAGCTATTTTCTTTTCTTTTCTATCTCCTTACTTTATTCAACATTAGGCTCCATAATTTCTCTATTTACTAGCTCTTCTCAGAACTCTACTTAAGCCACTTCATCTTGTCAGTACTTTCCTTTGTGCAGGTCGTGTGACACTCACTTGCCACATAGAAGACATTTTTTTCTTAACCGAAAAGTACATACCCTATCTTTAAGCTAAGCAAATACATTACAAAGAAACTATATAATATAAAGACAAAATGGTTGTTGACACTACTTATTATGAATTGTTAAACGTTGAAGTTAGTGCAACTTCTTTAGATATTAAGAAGGCTTATCGTAAAGCTGCGATCAGATTACATCCTGATAAGAATCCAAATGACCCCACAGCTGCCGCAAAGTTTCAAGAGGTGGGTGAAGCGTATCAAGTGTTATCTGATGAAGGGTTAAGATCCAAGTATGATAAGTTCGGGAAACAAGAATCCATGCCTAAGGAAGGATTTGAAGATCCGAGTGAGATGTTTACCATGATCTTTGGTGGTGAAGCATTTAAGGATTGGATTGGTGAATTGAGTTTATTACAAGAGTTAAGTAAAAGTGCTGAGTTATCAGGTTATGGAGATGAGGATAAGAAGGAAGTTGAAACGAAGGAAGGAGTAAAGAAAGATTCAAGTAAAACCACAGAGTCAGCCTCAGCTTCAGCTAGTGCAAGTAATAGTAACCACAATACTGTACCAGACACTAAAACGAAAACATCAACATCAACTTCATCAACAGCTACAGGTACCGCTGAAGATGATATTACAACTTCTACTTCCAAACTCTACCTTGACAATAAGCCAACATCCGATGCACTTACCCCGGAACAAGTTGAAGAAAAGAGAAGAAAGGAAGAGTTGGAAAAATTTGAAGAAGAATGTAGATTAAAGAAAATTGAAACAAGAAAAGAATTAACTCGTAAATTATTAGATAAACTTTCACTTTTCACTGAAACTGACATGAAGGAAGATGTCATGGAATCTTTTAGACAAAAACTCGCTTATGAAGCTGAATCATTAAAAATGGAATCATTTGGTTTAGAAATTTTACATACAATTGGTTCAGTTTACAAGTCAAAGCTGAAAATTTTCTTGAAAAATCAAACATTTTTAGGTTTTGGAGGATTATGGTGGTCAATGAAGGAAAAGGGTGGAGTAGTGAAGGACACTTTTACAACTATTACCACTGCATTAGATGCTCAGCTGACCATGCAAGAGTATGCTAAGATGCAAGAAGATAACGAGTTCCATACCAAACAAGAACTTGAACAAAAGGAAAGAGAAGCAAACCCTGAAGCTGCAAAGGAAGCTGAAGAAGCAAAGAAGATACACGAAGCAGAAATAGCAGCAGCTGCTGCAGCTGCTGGAAAGAAGAAGGAAGAATTAGAAAAGAAGACTGACGACAAAGAAGAAGTTGTACCTGATAAACATACAGCAGAAGAATTAGCTGACATGGAAAGATACCTCATGGGTAAGGTTATTGCTGCAGCATGGTCAGGATCCAAATTCGAAATTCAAGGAACAGTTAGAGGAGTTTGTGATCAAATTTTAGGAGATAAGGATGTTGACTTGTCAAAAAGAGTTGCAAGAGCTAAGGCATTACAAATGATTGGTGAAGTTTTTAGCAAAGTAACCAGAACTGAAGATGAAGATGAAGAAGCTAGAATTTTTGAACAATTAGTTGCTGATGCATCAAAGAAAAGAGATAAAAAGAAGAACAAGCACAAGCAGGCCGCTGAAGCTGAAACAGAAAATGTTGAAGAAAGTAAGTATGTTTAAGCGGGACGGAAGTAGAACAAATCAACAGAAAGATAGTATGGCAAACAGATTACTGAGTTTCCTAAATTTCCCCTCTAATATTTTCAATTTTTTCCTTGAAGGTGGAATATATATACATAGACAATAGATTAAAGAGACAATTTTCTTTTATCATCTCCTATTTATTTATCATAATGAATTAATGTGAAAAAAAAATAAAAAAAATAAAAAACAGGATTGTGTGGGGGTGCAATTCAATCTAAAATTTCTTTAAAGACCATTTACTGATTGTTTCCAGCCTGCAAAAAGGAGATCAATGTAAATCTTCTCTGTAAAAATTTTATGATAGTGTCCTAAGACAATTGTCTTTCTGCATTTTGGGGCCGCATCGCAGATTCTCCAAACCTCGAAAAATATGACAGGTGATCGCCTACCAGTTTGGCTGTCAGATTAAGATAGAATCGTATTCAATCATCAACATGTCGACCCTTACTAGAAGCGACAGACCAGATCCAAGTACTAATTCCAACTATACGGAGTTTAATATCAAACATACAACTCTTGACTTAAAGGTTGACTTTAATGCTAAGTGTGTCACTGGTAAAGTAATCTACAAGCTTCGTGCTAAGAAGCCAAACACTACCAACATTATTCTTGATACTTCGTTTCTTAAAATTGTTAAGATTTGGATCAATGACCTCCCAACTGATAATTATGTTATTGGAGCTAGAAAGTATGAAGCACTTGGCTGTCCGTTGCTGGTCGCATTGCCAACTACTTATAATGATGATTTCAGGCTCACTATTCAATTCGAAACCACTGATAAATGTACCGCTTTAAAGTTCCTTGATAAGGAGACAACTGATAGCAAGACTGCACCATACTTGTTTTCACAATGTCAGGCTATTCACGCTAGAAGTTTATTTCCATGTTTTGACACCCCAGCTGTCAAATCTCCATACTCAATGAGCGTTGAATCACCTTACTTTGCTTTGATGTCAGGTAGACCAACTCACAAGGAGAACAACAAGTATTTCTTTGAACAACCGGTTTGCATTCCATCTTATCTTGTTGCGCTTGCCTCTGGTGATATTTTACTGGAACCTATTGGTCCAAGATCTAAAATTTATTCTGAGAAACCTGGCCTTCAAGCTTGTAAATGGGAATTTGAACATGATATGGAAAACTTTATTAAGATTGCTGAGGACTTAATCTTTGAATATGAATGGTTGAAGTTTGATGCATTGGTCTTACCTTCAAGTTTTCCATATGGTGGTATGGAAAATCCAAATATTACATTTGTCACTCCAACTTTGATCAGTAAGGACAGATCTCAAGTTAAAGTTATGGCACACGAGTTGGCACACTCTTGGTCTGGTAACCTTGTTACTAATAGCTCTTGGGAACATTTCTGGCTTAATGAAGGTTGGACTGTCTACTTGGAAAGAAGAATTTTAGGTGGTGTAGCTGCATTTGATGCCAGAGAAAGTGGTGCTAGCGAAGAAGAATGTTTTAAAATTGGTGAACAGACAAGACACTTTGCTTCTATCATTGGTTGGAATTCGCTTGTTGATGCTTGTAAAGCTGATAACTTTACTAGTTTAATTTGGGATCTTAGAAATGGAGGTGACCCTGATGAAGCATTTTCCAGAATTCCGTATGAAAAGGGGTTCAACTTCATTTTCTACCTTGAGTCAGTACTCGGTGGGGTGAAGGAGTTTGACGGATTCATCCCATTTTATTTTAAAAAGTTTCGTTATCAATCATTAGACTCTTATCAATTTGTTGACTCCCTTTATGAATACTTTGGCAAAGAAAAGAAAGAAATTCTTGACTCCATTGACTGGAACACCTGGTTATACGCTGAAGGTTTACCTCCAGTAATTCCAAAGTTCGACACTACATTAGCTGATGAAGTTTACGAAAAGGTTGATCTCTGGCTTAATGGTAAAGAAGTCGATATTGACACAGAGAAGTTTGATATCAGTCAACATGTTCTCTTTTTGGATACATTGGATGAAAAATTACCAGCAGATATCCATGCTACTACAGAAAAACTTATTGCTGTATACCCACAATATTCATCATCGGAAAATGGTGAAATCAAATCAAGATGGAATTCTATTCTCATTGGTCATGGTGACTACACTGAATCTGATGAAATCGTAGTTAAGTTTGCTTCTTGGTTGGGAACAGTTGGTAGAATGAAGTACGTTAGACCTGGTTACAAATTATTGAGAGATAATATTAGTAGACAATTTGCCATTGATAACTTTAAAAAATACGAAAAGGGATATCATCCAATTTGTTTAGCTATGGTTAAAGCAGACTTGGGTTTAGATAAATAGATAATAATATGAATCCAACAGAGATACCCATAAGAAGTACAGCGGCAGAGGTGAAAGCTTGATATACATTGAAATTTATCTCATTCTTCTTGTATTTAGATTGTATAAACTCCTTGTAGGATAGCCAAGATAAATATTATGTAAAGTCTATATAGTCTTGATTTGGTACGGCTCTATGACAAATCAAATGGTGGAAATTCTTCAAAAAGTCCGAACTCGGGAGAATCCCACGGACCAATGAAAAAGCGTGAATGCAGTTATACCAAACAATTTTCAGTTGAATCTCTACGGAACTCCCAATTTATTTGATTGATACTCTTCGCCATCTGGTCGCCATCTGGTGCAATGGCCCCACTAAATAAAAAAAAGAAGCCTTATCACTGCGCGACATGGAGATCATATTGCGAGTGTTGTGGCTCGGAACCATATAAGGAGCAAAATCTGCCCTACCCCACCAATCATAAATATTCCTCTTCTTGTCATACATCTTGAACAATTGCATAGATGGAATACGTTACTCACCTCCCTTCTGAGAATCCAGAGATAGCTTCCAAGACAAAATACTCAGGTCTCGCATTCACTCACCCAGTTAAGTACTATGACTTCCATGTATACTACCATGCTAGAGTAGAATCGTCTCAACAAGAATCCGACAATCTTAGAGCAAAATTACTTGAAGATTTCAAGCAAGAGGCTGCTGAAGGTGCAATTATTGTCAAAAAGCTTCCAGATGATAAAGTTATAGGCCCTCATGTTACTCAATTCTGGGAGGCAGATGTAGCTAGACCAGAAGTTTTCGTAAAGGTATTGAGTTGGTTCCAACTTTATCACGGTAACCTTTCAGTTTTGATTCATCCGCAGACTGGAGAAGATCTCTTGGACCATACCACTCGTGCATTGTGGCTAGGTGAAAAATTACCGGTCTTAACAGAATTCTTTTCACCTACTGCAGAGATTGGAATTCCAGAATTTGGAGTAAGACGTGGTAAGAAAATACACCCTGATCAGTTCGACAATCATGTCCCAACTTTATAAATAGAAACTAATTGACTACCATTATTTTAATACACCATTCTTAGGTGGTTACTCTACTTTATGTATTAACTATATGCATTATAAATAAAGAAACAAAAAAACTCTTAAATTAACGTCTTCTTTAAGTTGTAATCACTTGGTGTCCTTTTTCACCTTGTCTAATCTCTTTTGGTGGTCTTGAATAAATTTAATAACCTTCTTTCTGTTGTCTCTCAAGATATCATTACCAATAACATCAATACCATCTAATTTCATTAACTGTTTTAACAACATCTCTTCAAAGTATTTGTACTTGTAATCTCTATCGTCCTTGGATAAGGACTTGTAAGTTTCTATGTATTCGTCAATCTTTGGGACATACTCCTTTTCAACAAAGTCTAAAATAGATTGGATTTCAGTATTGGCCTTTTGAGCTTTGGAAACCTTCTTCTTTGGCTTCTTTTTCTTCTTACTACCAGTGCTACTAGATCCTGAGCCACTCAAAAGACCTCCTAATACAATCAAAGTAGTGACTGCGGTGATACCAATGGTTACAGTTACAGGAGTTATTCTCAAGTTAAAGAAATCATCAACAATTTCTTCTTTGCTAGTACTTCTTAAGATTGAAATATAGTTCTCAATTTGCTCGACTTGAGTTGGAAAACTCCTCTTAACGGATTGAACTAACTCTTGTACTTGATCCATCTTGGATTTGGTAAACAAAATCTGACAACTCGAAAGTATGGCTTACCCCAGTTGTCCATGTTCAATATGTTCTTTGTCGAGATCATAACGCGCAAGTTACACAAAATATAAACGGTGTAAACTAGCACTTACCTTTGTTTGGCAAATTATATAGAATGCTGAATAATTGCAAGAAAAGTTACGTGAAAAGTTTGTACTTAGAATAAAGGAAAACGTTGTCGTCAAAATTCTATTTAATTATTTTCTTCTTTCAATTATATTTGTCTAAATGAATAGCTCACCACTAAAGCTTCTACTTGGTTTAAGATTTTCAATTGCAATCTTCTTACGTTCTCTATTAATTGGTGGTGGTTTCTTTTTAACCACAAGTATATCCTCAGACATACTTTCAGAAGTGGAAACTGTTCTTACTACTTCATTTGAAATAGGAATGGTGGTTGAGATGGTATTTGAAGTCGTTCTCTCGACATTATTACTTATGGATTTGGGTAGCCTTCTCTTAGGGCCCTTGGCTCTACTTTTATTTGCATGGGTCATTTTTCCACCCTTTGTATTGATTCTCTTTTCTTTTCCTACGCTTTTGGTGTCAGTAAAAGTCGAAGCCCTAGTAGGAGCATTATTCACTGTTGGGATACCACCGAGAGGTGCACTATTGGTTCTTAATATTGAACTTAATTTATCTTGGAATGATTCTTCTTTCTTTGAAGTATTTGCTGCTAGTTTGACAACCTTTTCTGCTTCTTTCATCTTTTCAATTGATTCTATTTTTTTGAGGCCTTCTTGCTTTAGTGCTACAGGCTTCACTGGGGGCTTTGTGGGTTTCAATTTTCCTAATGCAGCTAAACCTTCAGGTTCGGCTTCTTTGACAATTTCAATCTTCCTTGAAGAATTCAATTTTTGCATTTGACCACGTAATAACTCTGAATCCCTCTTTTCGTAATCAATCTTCTTTGGAACTACCGGAACTGGTTTAGCCTTAGCCTTTGCCAATTGCTCCTTCAATTCTATTGTATCATTCTTTTCGAAAGTTTTACTATTAAATGACGAAAGAGAAGACAGGTTGGAAGTGAAAGGTGACTTCTTCATCTCACCAAATTTCTTTAGAAATTCCGCTCTATCTTCTGTTATTTCAACTGTATTTGATTTTACAGGAGACTTTCTTAATTTCTCTAATACTTCTAAGGCTGCATTAGAAGGTTTGGCTGGTTTTTGAGGTGGTGGTTTAAAAGAGTTAGAATTGGATTTTTCTTCTTGGCTTATCTGTTGTGGCTTTTTAGGAATTGTAAAATGTCTCTTTGGTTGCTCAGGAGATTTGCTGACAGCGCTGTCAAGCCATGACATATTGTCTGTACCACGCTTAGGTGACAGTTGTATTATCTTAACTTCGGAAGGATTGTGTTTAGGTAAGAAATGGGAAGTTGATGTAGTGGATTTATTTTTTGGAGCTTTATCAATCGTAAAATTCCTTGCACTCCCTGAAGCAGCCATCCCTACTAATTGCAGCGGCTTAACTGTTGACTGTGCTTGATTTGTAGAAGTCATATTTGAGTTTAAAGTTGAAGAAATCCAATCTGGTTGAGTTGGCTTCAGAGGTACGGGGGGTTTATTCTTAATCTTTGCTTCAATTGCAAGGGAGTAAGTACCAGTATTTTTAACGGAAGATTCCATAGAAGTGAATGATCTAAAGCCTGATGACTTGTCGGTACTTGAGCCCAAAGTATTAGGGTCATTGAATTTACCATTGTAATTCTCGTTGGAGTAGTCCTTAGTACTGACTGTTGATGATGCCAAAGGTTTAGCTAACTTAATTCCAAAGTCTTCTCTGGGAATAATCCGTCTAACTGGTAATGGTGGGCCCTCCTCTTCTTCTTCTATATCTTCGGAGACAACTGGTCTATTTGGTGTTGGGGGTGGGGTTGACTCACGTTCACTTGGTCTCCTTGGATAAGCAGGTGCAATTGACAGGTCTCGCTTCATTTCTCGGTTGAACTTCAACAGCGGGATAATTGGTACTCCGCCCAGTGATAATTCTGCCGGTTTAGAAGGCTTTTGTGGTCGTATTGGTGACGATTGATTCAGTTGCAGTCTAAGTTCATCGATATTTCGTTGAAGCTGTCTCTGCCTCTGACTATCTTCCAGCAACCTCTGTTGAGATAACAGTGACAACAGCAGTAAGAAGTCATCGACTTTCGAAGATGAAGGTGAGAGAGACATAAACGAACTAGAGATCAAACGGGTTATATAGTAATGAGCACCTGATGGTTGGTTATCTATATTTTGAGATTTCAGTGTTTACCTTTGGTCACCAAACGACCTCACATTCTCCATATATAAAATACACCATCAATCCGATTCAGTTACACACTACGCTCCAATACTACAAACATCATAACAGTGTGACCCATACCAGATGCTGTCTATAGTAATGTCTAAACCACAGATCATCAAATTTGTGGCATTTATTTCTAGAAATGATAAACCATTATATTTACAATCATTCGAGCCAGAGGTTGATGCAAACAGCTTTCTTAAGTACAATTTTTTAAGTCATATGGCACTAGATATATTTGCATCACCATCTTCTTTACAGCTTAAAGAACAACAGAAAATATCGGAATCTGATGCCTTGTTATTGTTCATTCAAGATGGCGTATCGGTGTATGGATATGAATCCAATACAAATTTGAAAATTATAATTGGTTTAGGTGTGGTAGAGTCTGAGCAAGCCAATACTCAATCAGCGCCTGTATCAGAGAGGAAGGCCACATTGAATACTTTGATTTCTCAAATTCACAAGACATATCTTAGAGCAATTTGCAATCCATTCACAAACATGACGGGTGATAATGAGACTACATTATTACAATCTGAAAAATTCGATTTAGAAATTAAGAAGTTGGTACAACAGTGGAAATCATTTCAATAAATAATACAAGAAGATGATTGACATATATGTCTGTTCCTGTCTGACACTTCATTGTGTCACTTATGGCTATTACAACTGCTCATGCTTGTCTTGGCTTCTGGAGTTATCTCACAGAGAGTAAAGCTTTATACAATTGCCCCTTACCCTCGGCAACTAAGTGAAAAGGTATCTGTTCTTCTGAATTCGTTCATACGCTTCCCAGAATTCTTAATTGGGTATTGACGTACCACTTACCTTATTTTGAATGAAGTATTCTCTTGAATATGCATTTGACATATGAAAAACCTCTCTCACCTTTCATAGGAGGGTGTCAGAGAGACTGGTATTTGTGAAACATTTTATATAGGGATACACGGGGCTCTCTTTTGGTTATTATTGTGATTTTTTTACAATTATCTCCTTGAAATAACCTACATTCACTACAAGTAACTTCGAATATATAAGTTGTTCAAATATGGATTCTTCTATTTTCTATTTTAATATTACATTTGCCCCTCTTAAACCTAAGTATTCTTGATCAACGCCAGCAGGCATGTTTCTAATAACTTCTTGATATATTTCAACATTGTAAAACCTAAGACCATTACTTGGGTTCTTGTAATTACCAGGGAGCCCAGTGATATCACAGTAATGCTTTTGGGGCTTTAAGCTAGGTGGAGCACCAACTGACCCGTAAGTTGGAGTATCAAACTTAATATTTTCCTTTGTCTGAAGGTATTTAGCTTCGTCACTAATGACTTGCTTTGTCGGTTTATAACGTCGCGTGTTACTAGTATTTACCTTAGTGGAATTCTTTTTAAATGAGTGTGGCTT
Organism: Dujonia santamariae; assembly: GCA_030578175.1. NCBI lineage: Eukaryota > Fungi > Ascomycota > Pichiomycetes > Serinales > Debaryomycetaceae > Dujonia > Dujonia santamariae. The sequence goes on from JANIVZ010000024.1 coordinate 136,893, forward strand.
TGTGATAAGATATGAAAGATCATGTATTTCTTGGGGTAACGAGGTGTTACCGTTTGATGGTGGGGCCATTGCTATTGGATTCTATTTAGAGTAAACATAAGATGTAAATCTCTCCCGTCTGTCTCTCTAAAATACATACATCTCCCAGGTTTATGTGCAGGATGTTATGCATAATTCGGGACCAAAGTCATGTAAGCACCGTAGTATGATCGTAACTGACCACTGCAGTTAGAGGTTCCAATAAAAAGATATTGTTGAACTTCATAGCATATGAAGTATTGGTACAAAATCAATTTGCTGGCTAAATAAGCAATATACTGGCTTATTAGCAGGACATATTTCATTACACATGGCTCGCTGAAATGGGTGCAAAAAATTGCGACCTACATGAGACTGCCAGTAAGAAGGCTACTTTATACATTTTAGGAATTGGCTGTTGTCTATAAATCTATAATAAATATAAAGCTCGCTTCCATGTACTATTATGCTTTAATGACAACATGGCTTGGCTTCAATAATGTGACCAGCTTCTAATTGTTCATCCAAATCGTCATTTCTATCAATCTTAATGACCTTATCAGGATTTAAAATTCTTCTTGGATCAAGTGACACCTTTAAATGACGCATCAAATCGATTGTGGTAACCCCAAGCTCCAGTTCTAAATATTTACGCTTCCCAATACCAACTCCATGTTCTCCTGTGCAGGTACCTTCGTAACTCAATGCTCTGTGAACCATATTATCAATAAGAGTTTGAACTTTGGCATAATCCTTGGAATTATACAATAGAAGGAAATGACAATTTCCGTCACCAATGTGACCCATAACAGAAAACTTTTTATCAAATCCTGATTTTATCAAGTCTTCGTTGGTATCTCTAATCATAGCAGTTAAGTTGGAAATTGGAACTGCAACATCAGTAGTCCACACTTGAACATCGTCTTTGTCTTGTAATACTTCTTTGCCATGATCAATGGTGGACCATAATCCATTTCTACGGGCAGCCCACAAAGTTGCATTTTCTTGTTCGTTAGCAGATGATTCAAATTTAATTAAATTATTCTGCTTGGAGACTTTCTGAACAATATTAATTTGTTCAGTGATCGACTGTTTAGTGGTACCACCTAACTTAAAAAGTAAAGTTGGGGTTTCTAAAAAAACTTTGGTATTATTTGCAGCATGCTTATTAACAAACGAAACCATGGTTGAGTCAAGGATTTCAATCGCATTGGGGTGTATCCCACTTTCTGCAATGATATACTGAGCTGTTGCGGCTGCATCTGCAATTGTCGGGAAACTTGCAATACTGACTAACTCAAACTTTGGACGTACATGCAATTTCAAGGTAGCCTCAGTAATTACACCTAAAGTCCCCTCAGATCCAATGAATAATCTTGTTGTATCATAACCGGCACTTGACTTACGAGGTCTTTGCTTGGTCTTGACAACAGTTCCATCAGCTAAAACAACGGTCAAATTAACTACATTCTCCTTCATGGTACCATATCTGTAAGCATTAGTACCACTACAAGAGGAAGCAACCATCCCACCGATTTGCGCACCTGGACCAGGATCCGGGCCAAACATAAGATGACTCCCGTTTGGAGAAGACAATAAATACTCATCCAACTCTTGCCATCCAACACCAGGTTGGACAACAATATCTAAATCGTCTGGGTGGAACTGCAAAACTTTATCCATTGAAGTGAAAGAGAGAGAGATGGTTCTCGGTCCCCTTGTATGCATGTAATGACCCTCGAGAGATGTCAACCCTGAACTAGGAACGACAGGAACTCTATATTTATGTGCAATTTTCAATATTTCTGAAACTTCTTCAGTACTGTTTGGAAGTACTACAACTCCTGGTCTTTGCTCCTTTGGATTGGGAGGGTGATGGGTTGAAAAGAATGAGTCGGCATGAGATACAAGATACGCATCATCCGTGGACACGTTCTCTTTACCAACGATTTCGGTGATTAACTTGAGCGCCAATTGATACTCCGTTTCGTTGGCATACCGTGGGGTATCCAAAGTGCTTAGTGGGCTCGTAGAAGCATCAACTACCAGTGAAGTGGAGTCGACAAGACCACTGCTGTTCAAATATAATCCGCTTGCAATAACACCAGTAGCAATACCAAAGCCATAAACACCAATCTTTTGCAATTTATTACTAGAAGGGGCTGAATTTGAGTATCCTCTAATTGATCTCCCACCAATCCTAATCAGTTTCAATGCTCTTACAGCAAAATTCCTTGACGAAAACATCTTTGTCTCCTCTTTGCCTTATCTTCAGTTTTCTAACTGCTTCAACAAGAATTATAAAACACTCTTATATCAAATGGGTGCTTAGTAATTATATACTAAATTTTTCAGAATCATCCAACCTCGAGAACTGTGGTTTTGTTTAGTCTCCGATATGATGCAACTCGTGCGTATTCTTTTTAGATAAGTAGACAGCCACACTTAGTTAAGTCACGTGACATATCATAACGAGCATTATACTTACTTTCGCATATACTGTTTGGTATAATTTTTAATAAGAATACCTACTACAAAATTGCCATCTCTTTACAGGATTGAGAAATATTGCACTGGTTAAAATTGAATTGCTAAAAGATTGAGTAATGCATTTTTAAAAATTCTGGATCATTTTTTGCTGTATATACAGTGTGCTAAAAGCTAAAAAAAATTGACCTAGATTGTACGCTTATCTGGCTAAATTGATTGTAAATCATATTGCATGTTCTTTGCAGTGGCTAATGCAATCTCTTTATTGGTAAGCTTTGACACGGCGTAGAAAGCAGCATCGATACCAGCAGATATACCGGCAGAAGTGATGAACTTTCCTTCGTCTACGTATCTAACTCCCCTAACGACGTTGATACTTGGGTAAGATTTTTCAAAAGAGTCAAGTAGTTGCCAATGGGTGGTCGCAGAGACATTATTTAAAAATCCAGTCTCTGCTAGGATGAATGCGCCAGTACAGATCGACATGACTAATTTGGCATCCCTTTCCACTTTTTTAATCCATTCAATCAAGCCCTTGTTGAACCTCTGCACCAATCTTGCTCCATTACCGCCTGGAATAACGAGCACATCAATACTTGGTGCATCTTCGAGACTGTAGTTTCTCTTTACTCCAAGTCCGTTTCTGGCAACGATTTCTTCTTTTTCTGAAACGGTGAAAACTTTGAATGGCTGCTCTTCAGCTACCTCTTCAGTAAGTGCAAATACTTCGTAGGGTCCTGCGAAGTCCAAAACTTCAACATTATCAAAAATTAAGATTGCAACGTTCAACATGATATATGTTATTTACACACTTTAGACTGCTATCTCTATCTATTGCAAGTCTTGGAAATAATTGGATATATTTACAATAATGGTTCGTCCTGAGAATGTATGTACCAATTATATCCGTGTTAAGTCCTGCACGAAGAATCAGAGAATACCGAATATGCTTACAAATCTTGCTCAAGAGCCATTTAATATTTTTTATGTGTACATACGTTTTAGTCATCATGATTGTGGGATTGCTGGACTTATTGAAGGCTGGCCCGGTTGGGGTGACGCCTGTGTTGTCTGTTTTTCTTGTGCTGGTGATTCTGTGTTTACTGGAGGAAGTGAGACTGAATCGGGAGTAGGCTTCGGTTGGTTGAAAAGTGGACAACTCTTGTTTGTCTTGATATGTCCTAATGCTCCACAGGCTGCGCACCTACGTGTTCTACTCTTACCCTTACCAATACCTTTACCCCCAATGGCATATGATCCATCTGGTAACATAACCGTATTAGCATCAATAATGGTACCTCCTGCGGCTGCTGCTGCGTGTAATGCATCCTTAGATATCTTCTTTCCCTTACTCAGTTTGGCACGCTTCTCGAGGTTGGCTAACTTTTCTTCTAATGCCTTTCTACGAAGTCTGTTTAGCTCCTTATCGTTTGTTGGGATAATGTCATCAACTTCAGCATTCCGTAATAAATCGTCCTCAATCTGCTTCTTTCTCTTTAAGTAAGCTCTGATTAAAATAGGATCCTTGATATTGGTCACTCTACGTTGAACAATATTATTTTCATCTCTATATCTTCTGGTGATCTTCAACACTGCATTCTTGTTTTCAGTGATATCTTTCAAATCAATCTTAGCTGTTTTGGCTGGCTTGTACTCTTTATAAATAGTATCCAAGTTGTGATGATCGTTGTTGCTCTCCACCGTTAAAGATCTTCTTTGTGCATACCAAATTCTAGAGACTTCATCTTCATAGATCTTCTGTTGTTGTGCGGTAGTCAATGCCTTCCCATCCTTAATCGATGGATCCTCCTTGGTAAATAATGGAGTGAAGTTATTTTTTTGTGTAGCCCTCAAGAATGAAAACCCTAATCCAATACCGGTAGGATCACCTTCGCCGTTTAATTGCAAATTCGCTTTAGTTTGATTTGCATTGATGAAATTACGTGACATATTCCAAGAACTAAGCTCTTCTTCAACTTCTTCCATGTCCTTTTCTTTGTCATCTCTTTCCCTTTTCTTTCTCTCCTTTTCAGTAAGTTTTTTGCCAGTACTCTCCCCAGTAGTTGATTCACTATTATCATCAGCTTTTGGGGTGGCTTCTTTTTCACTGTCCTCCTTTTTGTCTTTCTTCTTTTCTTTCTTATCTTTCTCCTTCTCCTTTTCCTTTTCCTTTGCTATACTTTGGTCCTTTTCTTCACTGCGGAAAATGTACACAAAATCTTCTAACATTTGCTGACCATTCTGCATACTATCCAAGAGACATAAGTCTTCTGGTGTAATCATCGTCCTTATCTCATCTTCGTTCGGAATTATAGCATTATTCTTCATTTTCCAGAAACCTTGATCATCACCATGCCTCTGATATTCCATAAACTCCTTTAACCTTTGTCTATTTTGCATATCATTTTGATCTGGGAAATGATGAGAGATATCTTTAACCGAAATTCTTTGCTCACCTTGTTTGTTCATGGTACGATAAACAATTATCTTCAAACGGTTTTTAGATGTGTTTGTGATTTTTCTTGAATGTGGTGCTGGTATTTCAACAGCGGGGAAGACTTGCCCAACAGCAAATAAATGATTCATCGGTCTTAAATAGTGTCTTGTGTGATTACCAGCACCTTGAGATCGAATAAGTAAGAAATCGGTTGTCTTAACTTCATGCTTAAAAATTGGAGCTCTGACTAAATTGTTATACAAAGTTGGGACAAAATCCCCCTTAGCGACATGTCCAAAATTCCAAAATGGTGACCTATCCTCCACACCCAATACATGAGTTTCACCAATGGGTGCCTTGGGTCTTGCATAATCATCGGATTTCTCTTTTCTATAATAATTTATAATCTTAGAACCCATACCAAAATTCAGTACAATAGGCGGATATTCTTCAGAGTATTCCATACCAACAATGGATGCAGTATCTGAAATAGTTAAATCCGAAGTCTTTTGGAAAATTTCTTGCAGTGATTTTCCACGATCTTTCTTCTTCTTTCTAAGTTTCAATTTACTAAAATTCATTAACGCCCCTGGCCTGACGACAAACTTCGGTCTGTGGAATGATCTACATTCTGCTTTAGTGAGTTTAACTTTATAATATGGGGTTTGCAATCGCATAGCTGGTATGGAATGATCTATAGTCAAATTACTCAACTGTGATCTAACCTTGATATTATAATTCTTTCTCAAAAGTTCATATTCTTGATCATTGGAAATGTTAAATTTACTCTCCATCATTTTTTCACTGGTTGGGATAACCGCCATTGATTTAGTTGAAGCCACTGTTTGCTTCTTATCTGGTAAGAATATTAAATTAGGGTCATTCATATCAAGTTTCAAGGCAGTGTAATTGTTTATAGTACCGTTAAAAATATCTTCTTCAAATTCTTCTTCCCCTGCATCTTCTCCCCCATCTTCAAGTTCTTGGAATTTAGTATCTATCAAATTATCCGGTACACCAAGTTCCTTCCTGATCTGCAACTTTTGGATCTTTTCAACGTCAGTAATTTCCTTTCCTCCGTTAATTATTAAATCGTCATCCCATGACGTGGAACTGAAAATCAAATCTTTAGAAAGGTTACCAAATGTATCTTTGGTTCCGTCCAGTGAGAGGAATGGGACTGGTTTGAAGTTTGTAAATCCAAAATCTTCTCTTCTCTGTAACTCCTCAATGAGTGAATAATCGGATGGGATGATATCTGTAACTCCAGATTTTGTTTCTTTTTTTTTATGCTGATTCTTTCCAGACCTGAATGCCTTTCTTTGATCGGGTTCTAATTCCAAGGTAACTTTAGTTGGAAGTAAAGCCTTAGGGTTTGGCTTCTGTGAAATAGATGGACGTAAGTAGCTGAAATAACGAGGTGATGGTAAAAACAAAGTATGGTTGTTATAAGGCTTATCCTTCGAATACTCTGGGAAGAACTTACTGAGGTTTTTCCTCTTCAATCGCTTTTCAAGTTTATCTACGATTTTTTGTAATTTGGCTTTCTTAGCATTACGACGAGTTTGTTCGTCAAGTTTTCTTTTCCTCAGATCATCTCCTAAAGTGGCAACTGTATCCATTCCATCGACATCTTTTCCATTGGCTTCTAAGTCCGGTATGTCGTCCTCAAACATTTCGAAATTTAACTCTGCATTTTCATCAAAATCGTCTGTAACACCTAGATCGTTAAACAAATTATCATTCTTGCTATCGATGTTCTTCTGATTAGATGAATCGTCGTTGTCTCCAAATATGTCATCAAAGTCGTTATCTGCCTTCTGTTGAAGTTCACCTTCGTGATCATTCTGTTCACCAAAGACGTCATCAAACATATCATCAGCTGCCTTCTCACCATCGTCCTTACTGCTAGCATCTACGCCACCCAACACGGACCCAGATGGACCGGTTCCAGAAGCACCTCCATTGACAGCTCCAGTATCTTCCTCATCCTCTGCTAATTCATCTTCATCCTCGAAATCAATAGCATCAGCTGCATGTTGAGTTCCCTTCACCAGGTAAATATCATCAAGCGCACCTTTACCTCCCATAACATTGGTGGATCCGCTTAGAACCTGATTGAAAAGATCATCGCCATCATCTTCAGAGTCGGGATGTTCCTTGTTCTTGCTCATCCCAGAAAATATATTCGATATGCTCTGGTCCTATCCTGTTGACCTTACCTTCTGCCTCCTCCTCTCTCACTTTGCTGTTTATATGTTTTTGACTTTAGTTTCATTGTAAGTGTATTATATGTAGGAGTACTGCAGGCAGTGTCAGATTTTGCAGCATCCATAACCAAAATGAATGGTTGCAAAACAGCAGGAAAAGTAATTTTTGCATCATGAGATTCAATATGACACCTGTTAACTCAATTTTGGTACTTCTCAGCTGCCTATTGATAGTTTAATTATATAGAAAACACCTTGTTTACATTTAAGCCTGGGGTCATGCTGTATTATATTGTCACCATAGTAAGAACCTCAAAAGAGAATAAAAATCCAAACTAGAGAATTTTATTTATGATAGATAGGTGTGTGGTCCCAGCTATTTCCATATGCTAGATACTTTTGCACTACCAAACTAAGACATATAATTTACATTCATCTGATTATTAGAACATTTTGCAGCCAGCCCAAGAAAATTCCTGTACATAGTATTTGTTTCAAATCTCTTCTCCAAATGCCCCAACAGAAGACCGTTCTTGTCAGAAAAATTGACTTAAAGTTGATTGGTACTAATTCTTACTCGTTGATCGTTATAAGGAATGCTCCTCGGTAATGTTTTCCCTCCACATCGCTTCTCTCTAACTTATTCCTCGCTGTAGGCATTGAAAATCGTATATATTTCCTTTTCTCGTATCTTATCATTATTGTTTCATATCACGTGCACTTGTATCAATCCCCATAATAAGGTTGCAGTAGTAATAAGAATGAAAAACTTAACAGCATCTCTAATGTTTATTCTTTTCTTCTAAAGTAAAGTCGATTTTTTATTAATAAAGATGGCTCCACACGCTATTAAAAGTTCCACTCCAAGTGTAGCTCCATCGGTGACTTCAAATCAAGGTATCGCCAACCCATTTGGTGCTGATAATGAATTAAAGGGTACTTCTTATACCTCAGGTTCAGACATCATTAGTCAAACTATTTACTCTATTCTGGGTAAGATTTTCTCGTACGAGACTGCCGGTACACCAGGTTTATTAGATGCTTCTATCAAGCTTTGGTCCCAGCACTTTCACCGTGAAAACTCATTTGGTGTTGTTCCTTACTTTCACCAGTTCCAAGTCAGATCTGGTGCTTCCAGTGCTATCTTAGGATACTTAGGTAAGAATGGTTCTAGTCAACCCATTCTGGTTTTAGCTGGTCTGAATGCTTTGACCTATATGCAACCAGCTCTTTCTAAGCAAGCCACTAATCACTTACCAATCAGTTTCAATATTTCTGCTATTGACTACGACACTGTTGGTCAAAGCTTGATTTCAAACTATGCTGTTCCATTAAGCATTGCGAGAAGCTTAGACTATCCAGTTTTGACTCCATTAGATTCAAACAACGGCTCTGAAATTCAACACTTGACCGTTTTGAATCATTACTTGGCCTTCCTCACCGGTAAGCCTTCCTTCAACCTCTTTGATGGTCCAGAGTTTTCTCAAACTTTTGTCAAGTATGAAAACTTGTTAAGTAATGAGCAATTAGGAAAGTTATACCAAGACTTATTAAAGTCAACCAGCAACACTAACACTTCATCAACAAGTGAAGTGATTTCTGTTGCTCTTGGTAATTTGAATAAATTGGTAGGTGCTAACTACTCTGAGTTTGAATACTTTGGTCACAACCAACCAGAAACTGTTTTCGTTGTTTATGGTACTCACGAAACTACTCAAGTTAGTAATGTTCTCTCTAAATTAACTAATGAAAAAATTGGTTTAATTAAGATTCGTGTTCCATTACCTTTCAATGTTGATCAATTTATTTCAAAGATTCCTCAATCAACCAAAAAATTGGTTGTCTTAGGCCAAGGTCCAGCTTCTGCTTCATCTTCTTCATTGAAGGCTGACATTACTGCTGCTTTATTCTTGGGTGGTCGTTACCACACACTCTCTGTTGCTGATTTTACTTACCCTTCAACTTTTGTTTGGACTCCAATCACAATTATTAAAGTATTATCTGAATTTGTTACTTTAAACCCACAACTAGTTCTTAAGCGTAAGGTTGTCGATAATTCCGTTGAGGTGACAGCTAACTCATCTCCGGAAGGTAACTTCGTGATCTGGGGTAGAGATAATGGTTCTCTATTAGAAACGTCCAAGAAATTAGCAAACTCTCTTTCTTTGGATGCATCTAAATTTGTTAGCATTAGAAACAAATTTGATAACGTCCAATCAGGTGGTATTTTCCAATCACAATTGGTATCAACCGATGACAAGTCAATTATTGGTACTTCTATTGATTCTGCTGACGTTATTATCGTCGAAGATGTTAAGATCTTAGACTCGTTGGATATTTTAGCAACTCTGAGACCAGGTGGTGATGTTCTTCTTATTTGGCAAAAGCCAATTAAGACTTCTCTTCAAGAAGATGTCATTGATAAATTGCCAATTGAATTTAAGCGTTCGTTAGCTAAGAATAACAATAATTTGAAAATTATTGACTTCTCAATTATTGAAGAATTAGATCAATTAAATGATTCAACAAAGGGATTCTCCGGAGATTTCTTGGTTCAATTAGCCTTTTGGAAATCTTCATTTCCTCAATTAGAAGGTTTTATTGTCAACAAGTTATTGCAAGCTAATGGAAATGGGTTTGAATTATTGGGTGCTGTTTTGCACAAATTCATCGATACCGTTAATGAAAAGGAAGGTATTAAGTCTGTTACCGTATTACCAGAATGGGTTGATCTTGAAAAAGAAGTTAAGGAAATCAAGGAAGGTGAAGAAGAAGAAGGAGACGTTGTTGATGAAGAGCTTCCATTCTTCCCAACTGAAACCTCATTCTTACCTAACCCTCGTAATGCTAAGATTGAAAATGATGAAGCTACCGAAACTGGATTAGTAGCCTTATCTAAAAAACTTGCCTTCCAGGAAGCCTATGGTGTTACTTCTGATTTAAGACCTGACTTACCGGTTAAGAACTTTGTTGTTAAGGTTCAAGAAAATAAGAGATTGACTCCAAGTGAATATTCAAGAAACATTTTACATATTGAATTCGACACTACTGGAACCGGCTTAACTTATGATATTGGTGAAGCCTTGGGTATCCATGGCCGTAACAATGCTGAAGAAGTTGAAAAATTCTTAGAATTCTACGGAGTTGATGGAGATTTACTTATTGAATTTGCTAACAAGGAAAATGATTCCATTGTTGAAACTAGATCTGCTAGACAAATCTTGTTGGAATCAATTGACTTCTTAGGTAAGCCACCTAAGAGATTCTACGAATCTTTAGCTGCTTTTGCCACAGTTCCTAATGAAAGAGAACATTTAGAAAAGTTAAGTGATGCTGCTGGGGCTGAAGAATTAAAGAAAAGACAAGATGTTGATTTTGCAACCTATGTCGATATTTTAGAAGAATTCAAGTCAGCCAGGCCAACTTTTTCTGAATTGGTTAAAATTATTGCTCCATTGAAAAGGAGAGAATACTCCATTGCTTCATCTCAAAGAATTCATCCAAATGCTGTTCATCTTTTAATTGTTGTTGTAGATTGGGTTGATCCAAAGGGACGTACTAGATATGGTCACTGTTCCAAATATCTTTCAGATTTGAAGATTGGTGATGAATTAGTAGTTAGTGTCAAACCATCGGTTATGAAGTTACCTCCATTACTGACCCAGCCAATTATAATGTCCGGTTTAGGTACTGGTTTGGCGCCTTTCAAGGCTTTCATTGAAGAAAAGATCTGGCAAAAGGAACAAGGTATGGAAATTGGAGAAATTTACTTATTTATGGGTTCAAGACATAAGAAGGAAGAATACTTGTATGGTGAATTATGGGAAGCCTACAAGGATGCTGGTATTTTAACTCATATTGGTGCTGCTTTTTCCAGAGATCAACCAGAAAAGATATACATTCAAGATAAGATCAGAGGTGAGATTGAAAACTTGACCGATGCTGTTGTTGCCAAGAATGGTAGTTTCTACTTGTGTGGTCCAACCTGGCCAGTTCCAGATATCACCGCTTGTTTGGAAGATATTGTGTCAAACGGTGCCAAGCGTGCTGGTGTTGAAATTAAGGATGTTGCTAAAGAAGTTGAAGATATGAAGGAAGAAGGCAGATACATTCTTGAAGTTTACTAATCACATGTTCAGTAATAAAGTGACAGCAAGTAGAAGTATATTTAATTTTTATATTTATTTTTAATAACTACTAGACCTTAAGATCTATGTAAGATCATGCCAACCAAAACGTAGGCTTTCCTTCCATGCGTGTAGTGTTGCCAGTTGTAGCTAGCTGTAGCATTTAGAGAGGTGAATAGTTGCAGCACGAGATTCAATTTACTTTCCCAAATAGGAAATTTGTGTGATTAAACTTTTTCAAGGCAATATAAGACACTACAATTAATCAGGGTAAATCAGGGGGAGGGGAGGGGGGACTATATTATTGGCACTGGAGAATCTATAAGAGTGGATTGATTTCCCTGAATCTTAGAAAAAAGTATACTTATACCATTTATCCGTTTCCTTTAGTTAACGTAACATTAATAAATGAATATGCATTTCACGTGACTGTCGCTAAAAAACGAATTATTTTCAAACAACCACACTAATTTTTTAAAAAGAGGAGGAACAATTTCTTTGGTATCTTTTTTTGGTTAAAAGAGTTTGGCTGATTTGGTTTATTGGTTGTTAGAATTCGTGAGATTGCTGGTTTGATTTGACTACAAATTATTTGTTTAATATTTTGACATTTATTGAGGTTAGAAGTATCGCTAAGTGCTACAGTTGTTAGCTGCTTGAAGAAACTCCTAGAACAATATAAATTGATTCTAAGAAACGAAGAAGAAAAAAAAAAATATAACGACTTATAAGCGGGGTTGTCTAGAGCCGGCTAAAGCATATAAGCATGAATAAAGTATTTCAATGGAAATAGGGTATGGGACGAATGAACTCCCAAAACATGAATTACCTTGGGTAAGGTTTAAATTATTGGACTTGTGTCGTAGCACAATGGAAGAATGGGGTATAAATGAATAAAATTACTTGATTACCTGGAGTTTAAGTTAGGTAGTTAACCGAAAGAGTTGTGGGGGGTCCTATAGATGCTTCAAAGTTCTAAAATGATAAATATTCTTTTTGTTTTGATTAATTGTCAATTCTCAATAATTAAAGAAAGGGAATAAGTACATTAAATGACTTAGATGAAGTAAGCTAATGGGATAACGACTAATGCAAGGATAGAAGCCTTAGAAGCAGCAGCACCGTTATCAGTGGATGGAATGGTGACAGCTGGACCGGAAGCTGGAGCACTAGTTGGGGCAACAGTGGTTGGGGCACCGGAGGAGACAGTCATGAATTCAGTGGTTTGGATGGTGGTGGTAGAATCAGTTTCTGGGGCAGCGGTACCTGGGGCAGCAGTACCTGGGGCAGCAGTACCTGGGGCAGCGGTACCTGGGGCAGCGGTACCTGGGGCAGCGGTACCTGGGGCAGCAGTACCTGGGGCAGCAGTACCTGGGGCAGCAGTACCTGGAGCAGTAGTGGCTGGGGCAGCAGTACCTGGGGCAGCAGTGGCTGGAATTGGAACAACAGTGGTGTAGGTGACAACTTCACCGTTAGATGATGAGAGAACAACTAAGGTTTCATAGGCTGGAGCAACAGTAGTTGGAGTAGCTGCAGTAACTGGACACCAAGTTGTGTAAATGGTTTCAACACCTTCAACGGTTTCGGTTGTTGGACCGTAAGTAGCTGGGACAGTAGCTTCAGAACACTTGTCATCAGAGCAAGAAGTGATGGTGACGTGGGTAGTAGAAACTTCAGTGACGGTTTCAGTACCGGTAACTGGACACCAGGTAGTGTAAACGGTGGTAGTATCATCTTCAGTGACAGTAGTTGGACCGTAAGTTGCTGGGACAGTAGCTTCAGAACACTTGTCATCAGAACAAGAAGTGATGGTGACGAGGGTAGTAGAAACTTCAGTGACGGTTTCAGTACCGGAAACTGGACACCAGGTAGTGTAAACGGTGGTAGTATCATCTTCAGTGACAGTAGTTGGACCGTAAGTGGCTGGGACAGTAGTTTCAGAACACTTGTCATCAGAACAAGAAGTGATGGTAATGATCTTAGTGGAAGATTGAGTAACGGTGTCAGTAGTTGGTGGAGTAGTAGTTGGAGCAGCTGTGGAAGCAATAGTGGAAGAAGTAACATCAGATAATGGAACAACTTCAATGTAAGTAGAATCAAGTTGGGTACCATCAATTAATTCTAAAGAAGCAATGAAGTCATCAGTTGAATCTCTTGCGATTAAAGTTTCCTTCATTAATCTTCTTCTAATAGCACTAGTAGAGTTTGATGGAGAAGATTGTTGAACGTGAACTTGGAAAACTGGAACAGCACCAATACCGTATAATAAAGCAGCTGGGATATCAATTTCGTGGCCAGCAGCTGGAATATCGGTGAAATATTTCTTACCAGCAACGGAAGAGTAGTAGAACTCAACGTTGTAATCAGTATCAGAGACATAATCAAAGATAGCAGGTAATGAAGCTGGAAGTGTGAATGGACAAACACCGGTTTGGTGGTCGACGATTGCAACGGTTTGACCGTTAACAATACAAGCAACATCTTCAGCAATGGCTGAAGCTGATAATAAAGAAGCAATAGCTAAGTTTTTAATAGAAACCATTTTATTAGTCTTGATTGTATTCTTTTTATTTATTTTTGTTTGTTTTATAGCGAATGACAATAAAAATGAATCCAAAGAAAGATAAAGGTTTGTATATATTGAAAAAGAAGAAAAAAGGAAAAGAAAAGAAAGAAGAGACTGCGTTTTTAAAGCCTTTGAGAGGATCTGACTGCAATATATACAATTCATTGGGCTTCGGATTTTTACATTTAATTTTCGGCTTAATAATTATTTTTTTGGTAATAAAATTGGTTCCAGTTGGTAAACATTGCAATACAGATGAGCAACGCCAATAGTTGTCAATTGCAGGAGGTAATGTAAATGTTGCAGCATTGACCGTGAATGAGGCTACATGAAGCATAATCCTGCAGATATTTTTTATAAATTGCATTGTCAGGTGGCGATAAGTAAAGAACTCGTGATGACGAATTCTTGAATACGCGTAATGATAAACAACGCAGCCCATGGCCTCCTTGTTAAGATTGTTTTGTCGTGAAGAGTTTGATTGTTTGGGACAGCTGGCCTTAGGCTATTTTGTTTGCTGAATGAAGACAAGAACAAGCGAGTTAGAATAAATTATCGGCAAAGGCGAAATCATTTTGGTAGCCATGATGATTTGGAATTTGCAGATAATAATCACTAGTGTTGGAAAAACAAATTAAATAAAATACTTAAAAAATAATAGTGCTGAAAAATAATTTCAAAACTGGAAGGGAAAAATAAGAGTGAAAAAATAATAAGGAGTAAATGTTAAGGAGTTTGTCGCAGGGTTGTTATGAAATAAAAAAATTAAAGGGGGGAGGGGAATTGATAAATCTGAAAGATGGTAGTTGATGTATCAAAATTGATTTAACTCTTTTGGGTGAGATGATATAGGGATGTTAGAAATCTGTCTTGTAGACGGACTACATGCGCATCGGACAAGATTTAGATCAGTTAGATGTTAGAATGTTGAATCGTGTAAACCTATCGCGCTCAGTAAATGTAATGGTGTAAAACGGGATGCGAAAGAAAGAAAATAACAGGAAATGAAATGCAGCTCTAGGAAAATAACTTTTTTTTTAGCAATCCAATTACCAATTCCATGGATAGCAATTACGAATCGGAAGATGATATAAACCCGAAATTCAAAAAATGAGTTCGTAAATTCGAAAGAGAAATAAAAGAAAAATATGGCTTGAGAAAAGAGTCAATGGGTAGACAAGACTGGCTAATTCCTCTTTGGGTGACAAAGGTGGCTGCGGAATTGGTGGACAACTATAGAGTCATTAAATAAATCCCGCTCTCCACCACTTCTTGATTGACATGCCAGAGAGACTATTGTGTTGGCGATACTAAAATTCGCTGTAATGAACTTAATCAGATAGTAGTGGGGGGGGGGGGGATATATTACCCGGGTCCGATGAGGATTAGGATTAACTGCGCCCATAACCGGCGGTAATAAGAATGAAGATGAAATTTACTTTTTTTTTTTTTTTTTTGACTTTTATTCTTATGGCTTTTTCATTTACATTTTTCATTGTTAATTTTGGATTAATGGCCCTGGTTATTTTAAATAGTTGTGCTCATCTGATAAAATTCATTATCTTGTAGAATTCATAAAATAGTAGTGGTAATACAACATACTTAGTAGTGTAACCCTTCTGTCTTAGCCAAAGTGGTGGTGATGTATCTATTTTTGATTACGTAAATGCAATCGGAACTACCTCATGCTGTGGCCATATGCGGGATCAGGGCGTGTATGGTGGAGGAACAAATAAGAGTTATTTTTTTGGTTTCGTGCATTAAAAATAAAATAAGGTTGGATTAAACGGCACTCAAGATATGGGAAATCGTAGAGATAACGAATATGACTAAGAACGTTGGTGTTATGCAATTTAGACTTTAATAAGTAGTTTGTGCACTCACAAGATGTACAAAATTTTCGGGTATAATGATTACCTGAAGTTAAAAAAAGAATACGATTGTATATTAAAGTTCACGGAAGAGGCAACACATCTTGGTCACCAGTAAGACAGAAAAGGGAGAATCATGGTTCCAGAAAAGGATTTGAAGAAGGATTAAAAGTAAGTCTATGTAACCCAACGGCATATCAAAGCAAAGAAAGGGTTCGAAATAATTTGGTAATTGCAAAATAAAATTAGAATAATCCAACAATGGATAAAAGGATCACAACGAAACTGGTTGGGACGTATAAAGTAGCAGCACCGGCAAATGAAGTAGTGACAACTGGACGGAGTGATTGAGCTCCCGAGGTAGTAGCTGTATATACCGTGGTAAGTCCGGTGGTAGTAGCTGGGCTTGCTGTGGTGTGACCAGCTGTAGTGGTGACAGTAGTGTGTTCAGTTGTAGAAGCACCGGTTGTATGTCCAGTAGTAGTAACTGGACCAGGGGCAACGGTTGATGAAAATACTGGGACAAGAGTAGTCTTGGTGACAACAGTGGTTGATGTAATGGTTGTGCCCTTTGACTTAGTTTCAACCTTTGAAGTAGTGACGTAAGTTGAAGTAGAAAGCGGGCAATAAGTCGAGTAAGTTGTTTCAACACCTAAGACAGTTGCAGTGGTAAGGTATTGAGAAGCTGGGACGGTGGTCTTGGTACACTTTTGGTCTGAACATGATGTGATGGTTACAAGTGTTGTCGCAAAAGTAGTTGCGGTTACCGTACCAGCTGTTGCAGTTCCAGATTTTCCTGTGATTGATGATATAGCCACCGTTGAAGGTGATGATGATGGAGATGATGTAAATAGTGGACCGGATGGACTTGAGGAAGATGTTGTGACAAGTGAGGCTGATAATAAGAACGGAGATCCACTAATTGGAGTACCATCAATACTTTCCAAACCAGCAATGAATGCTGGGGATGGAGTAGCCCTCTTTAATAATTCGACATCTTTGTTGAATCTCTTTTGAAGAGCTGCAGTTGAGTTAGATGCTGGAGTCTTTGTGACGTGAACGTTGAATAATGGGATGCTACCCACACCAATTAAAACGTTGGCTGGAATAGAAATAACATTACCGGCATTGACAATATCAGTAAAGAATTTCCTGGTTACGAAAGCGTAATAGAATTCAATATCATAGTCTTGTTCAGAATTGAAAGTGAATAAAACAGGTAAGGATGGTGGAAGGGTAAATGGACAGCTACCAGTATCTAAGTCAACGGTAGCGACAACGGCACCATTAACCTTACAGTCGACGTTTGCGGCACCAATGGTGGAGAGAAGCGAGAGCGCAAAGGTTGCGAGGGTTACAAAATTCTTTAACATTTGTTTAGCAAAGATAAAGTACTTATGGATTATTCATCATATTGGGATGCTTTATCTTTTGGAGGGTATCGTTCAATATTTATAGATGAAGGCTGGCCGATATTCAAAAATAGAGACATCACCACAGTTTCACAGAATTAGAGAATTAATATTCTAATTTATGCCGCAAGCCTAAAAGTAACTTCTATAGCCACCGTGCATGTCACTTTTATTACTCTTGAAATAATCGGTCGGTCCAGCTTGTATCAAAAATGAATATATTTTAGGTTCTGAGGTGTATGGAAGGGGAAATTGCAGCCATTAATAGATTTACCAGTACTGAAATGGGATGGATATAGGAGTTTCAAAAAGTTTATCCTTCTTGTGTGTATGCAACCATCTCAGTTCAGATAGCATTATAACATTTGAGGAGTGATAATAAATATTTTATTTAGGTATTAATAGATTCAGTCGGGGAAGCTTTGTTAACACACAGACAATAATAAGTTTAGTTGTAGGTGGAACGATTTCTTCATCAATTCTGATAAAAAGAAATGAAGTTAAGAAAGATCATTGTGTTGTAGAAAAATGTAGCGTCATTTGAACTAAATAGAAAATCCTTGGAAGTAGAGGTGTTTTTGAAACAACTATTCGACTTCAAACAGAAAGCCGTTATATGTTACATTCCGCCCACCCATAGATTCTGAATCTTTCGGTGTCACAACCCTACACGCGGGAGCCACCACGGTTTTGCAAATTTTCCTAAAGATTACAGTTTTATTTTTTAGACATGCATATATTTTGGCGCATAAATTATTTTCCTGCTGCATGTACAAATCAGTGTTGTTCTGAACTAATTGGGCCAGACAATAAATACTTGATAACAGTAAAAAAAATCACCGACCGGCCAGCAATATAAAATTCAGGCAATGTCAGTGAGATCGCCGGCAGCTACGGCTATTGTATTGTATTGAATTGTATGGTATGGAATGATGGTCCTTTAGTTTTTTTTGCCTTCAACGGCTGTTCCCCTTGTTCAAACCATGGATAGTCAAGAATTAATTCATAAACATAAAAACTAATTCTTTGCACGTGTGTAACCAAATTTTATTTATACTTTGTAATGAGCTTCTCCAAAATTAAAGACTAATATATGGATTTAAAATTTCTCGTATATCCATATTCAGCGAATCAAAAATTTTTATTAATGAGGTTTACCAACGTAAATGTACCACTTTGTGGTAAGACTACCCCTTTAAGAACAATGGGTGGTAGTGGATCATTACCTATTGATATAAGCCCAACGCACCAACCAACAAAAAATTTTGCAGGGGTTGGCTAGCATGCCACCTGAAAGCCGCAATGCGATGGCCAAAGTTTGTTAGGTTTGGTGTGAGAGAGCAAAAAATAAAGTAAAAAATCTAGTGTGGTATTCATCATTAAAAATAATATACACACATGTAGAATAAAAGAAGCTTTATTCAATAGCAATGACTTAACAATATACCATCTTCGTTTCGATTAAGCGGGAGGAACAAAACTAGGTAATTTATTCACATCATCTACCTGGAATGTACTATTTCATTGTTAAGTTAGGAGCGACTCAATGAAACCGCGAATCGCGTCCTAAACTTCATTGTTCGCGTTTTAGTACATTCATGTCTAAAAAATGGATGCAAAATCTCAAATTGAATTAAATCACTCAAAAAAATTTCTATCAGTCTTTCGGATTCGGCGGTTGTAATATACAACTCCGATTGATTTTAATTACGAATATGCACAGATACGTCATACAAAAAAGTCAGTTGATTTTCCCGTTAATCAAGATGTCAATCAAGCTGCCAACGTAATATATCAACTATCCACAATAAATTTATGCTATGTACATTTGGTAATAAAAAGAAATCTATATACAATTTATTATTATTATTTAATCATTACCATTGTCATCCTTCTCCTCTTCCCCTTATTCTTCTTCTTTTTTTTACCTACTCAATGTTTCCAAAACTACCTCATGTTCGATGTAATCTAATTTTTCAAACTTGAAAAACCCTTCGATTGTACTACCAACTTTCAAATCATTACCACTATATTGTTCTAATAATAACGGTGTGACACTAAGGTGGGCTCTGATATCCCCAAACTCAAGCATTTGAACTTTCAATAAGCCGTTGGTGGGGATAGACTGGATTAACAACCTGAACTTAATTGGAGCTATTCTCTTCTTTTCCAAGTATCTTGAGTACTGACTTAAAAATACCCCAATCCAAAAATTATGTGAGAATCGTTGACTCTGTCTATTCACAAGTTCACAGCTTTGCAAGTGGCATGCAATATGAGTTAGTGCGTTGTCGGCAATTCTACATTGAGTATCAACATTACTTACTTTGCCATTCATGAGGTGATCTTCAAACTTCCAGTGATTTACCATATCTGCATATCTTCTTAACGGGGACGTAACTGTAGCATACCCTTCTACACCTAACGATTCATGACTCTTTGCTGTGGTTTGGAGCCTTGCAGAGGTTAAGAACGGTAAGATTTTAGCCGTACTTTCAATGTCCAAATCTTGTTGTTGCAAGTGTCTGATTCTTGAAATTTCTCGAATTTCTGATTTGATCTGAGTGTCTAATTTCATATCTTGAGATCTGAATATTACCGAAATGTTATTTGATTTAGCATACTTTGCAGCTGCTGTATTTGCACCTATCATACACTCAGAGACCAATAATTGAGATTTGGACTCAAACCCTTGAGTATCATTTTGATCTATCGATACGATGGGTCCCTTCCCATCTTCTAATACTATCTTATATACACCGTCATTATGCGAAAATGGTTCAACTGCACATTCAGTTGCGTACTGAACATTAATGGCTGAATTCTTTCCTTGGAATGAAATTGCATCACCAACAAACACCCTGATATCTTTCAAAACTTTCGAAATGTTATGTAATTTGAAGAGATTGTTAAAATCAACGTTCTCTAGCACGCCCAGTTTAAATTTCTCAACGTTGAGTTTGTCATTCAAAACTTCATTTACCCTTGTATAAGTAAATCCCATTGGGAAATTAGATGCCATACCAACCTTTATTTGTGAAGTTCGTAACATATAATCTCTCAACTCTCTTAATAACCCTTCATTGAAAAAGCTTGGATCCTTTTCTTTTGCTGCGATATAGTCAGAAACAGTATCAACTGGAAGTTTGTACTGAACAACAAAAGTTCTTGTGCTTACTCCATTCTTACCTAAACCCGCTAAATTGGACATGAATTTAGGAAGCATCATCGTCGGACCCTCTGGTAAATAAGTTGTTGTGGACTTATTAAATGCAATTTCAGACAAATTTGAAGAAGGCATTACATAAGAAGTAGGGTTAGCAACATGTACTGATATCACATATATACCATTCTTCTCTTCTATTGATATCCCATCATCAATTTCATGGGCAGATTCTGAATCGATACAGTAAACTGGTGTGGAAGTGAAATCTTCACGGATCAGTTCCAACGGATCTGATTCATAAAGATCAGGAATATTAAGCTCAGATATCTGCCCTTCTTTTCCTATAATAGTTTCGTCAAGGTATCCAAAGTATCGTTTTTGCTTATCAGCAAATTTCAGAACCCCCATATTTGGTAATTGAAGTGCATACGACCAAGTTATTGGGTTTTCCCAACCATTTTTCCCTACTTGGAATGGATCTCGTAATATTTGTAAAATTTCAAAACATCTAAGTTTGGAATATTCAAACGATGGTTCCGGGCCAGTATTAATCCTTATTTTTTCATGGTTAGCTAACTCTTCTACTTTTCTTATTATGGAAACAATTGCAACTTCTGCTTCTGGATCACTTGTAAGATTACCAGCAACGTAATTTTTTAAAAGGTTCACAATTTCAGAATAATAAGCTGGTTTATATTTAATGTCACTGTTTTTGAAACAATTAAGAACATATTCCGCAAATAATACTGTAATGTTCTCGTTTGATTTTAATTCCAGAATGAGGTCATTTAAATTTGAAACATTCGAAATTGGTAAAATAGAAACACTAATTGGAGGATTGGAAGGATTTTGTTGATTCAAGTTCCATAACCTACTTTGGTGTCTAATCGATAAGATAAGCGCAAGGAATGTAGGAATTTTATATTTTCCAAGAGGAGGTAATCCCTCAGTTGGAATAGCCTTACCTAAGGTATATTTCTTGGAAACTGACCTCATTGACTCCATAGCAGCTTTTAATGATTCTTCATTGCCAAGACGCACCTCTTTTCTGTTTACAAAAATTGTAGATCCATCTTCGTTCAAGCTTAATCTCTCTAAGTACTTCATAAGCTCAAAAATTGAGATCGTTCTTGGAGAATCTATAACTTCTCCAAATTCATCGACTTGCAAAAGCTTGTGTAAGTATTCTAGCTTCTTTGTTATTCCTGGGATCTCATTGGATGTGATTATCCCAAGATCACGTAATGCGTCACTATATAACTCTCTGGCATTTTGGGTTACTTGGTAGGTCAAAACATCAGAGTTTGTAAGTAACTGACTGCTTGCGCTGTTGATGATAAGGTCATCGTCATCTCTCATGCTTAAATCAACATCAAAAGTTGACTTGGACACAGAAGACATAGTGGATTCGGCTTTACTGAATTCTGCATCAGGATATCCAACAGGTGCCATATCTTTCCATTTCACCTCCAACATTACCAAACTCTCAAGTAGCGTCTTAAATGTTTGAGGTATAGCCTGAGGAAATCTCAATCTTATCCTATCCTTCGTTCCGAAAACAATTTCACCTTGTTTATTTATGTATGTGTAATATGGAGAGGTTATCTTTTTCGGTGTTCCAACAACAATATAAAATGAAGTGCTATCATCTGAAAGTGCAACAACGTCCCCAACACTAATGGAAGTACCGGCTGATTCTGCAGATATAACAGCCTCCTTCAAGGATTCACTGATTCCTTCAACTATAAGACTATTTTTGGTCTTTCTATCACTAATAGCAGGAAACATTCTATCTTGTAATGCACTGTATGTTTTCTTCCAGTTGTCATCTGCAGATTTGACTCTATTCTGTTTACGATTTCTCACATCGGTCACCAATGTATTATAAATATGTGAGTTTTTCCCAGATAAGTCCATATTCCTATTAGCCGGATCTGAGAATGTTGATTTCTTCGATCTATTAATAATCTCCAGTAACTTTTCAAACTTATCAGCTTCTATGCCTTCATCTAGTTTAATTTTTAAGTTTTCATGTTTACCGCCTTTCTTTCTTCTGATGAAATCCTCTTTCACCTCACGAAGCTCAGAAATAAAATTCTTCCGACTTCTCGATGAGTGGATAGTCCTTCTCAAAGTTAGAGATCTAAGCATTATACTGATTACTTAGAGGATTATTACAAGTAGCATTCACATGTACATACATTAACTTTCTAGAGATGACATGTTGTAAGTATGCAGGATATGAAAATACAAGAACATTTGGCTGCGAATTATTGTAATATTAAGTCAGTAATACATATGTATCACTGCCTTAATTGAGGGATAATGAAACCTTTGATGCAACTCACTACATTTTATATGTCGATTTGTTTTCTTTAATATTTTCTAGTTTTTTCTACATCATTGGCATTACATAACAGAAACAACTGAGGTACCATCTTGGAATCTCGTTCTGAAAACTCTATTAGCATTGGTAAACATACCTTCTTTCAATGAAACAACGATGAATTGAGAGCCCTTAAATCTCGTCTTAATCAAGTGACCAATATTTTGTGTATGTGATAAATCTAATGCAGCATCAACTTCATCTAAAATATACATTGGAGCAGGCTTAAATTGTAAAAGTGCCATAATCAATGATAATGCAATCAATGAACGCTGACCACCAGAAAGTTCAACCAAACTTTCTTTCCACACTGGACCAAGTTTGACCTTAACTTCCAAACCTTTGGTCACATCATCATTGTCTACTGGAACTAA
The DNA here is from genome assembly GCA_030578175.1 of Dujonia santamariae. NCBI lineage: Eukaryota > Fungi > Ascomycota > Pichiomycetes > Serinales > Debaryomycetaceae > Dujonia > Dujonia santamariae. The sequence continues at coordinate 159,950 of JANIVZ010000024.1, forward strand.
TTTAGCAAAGGAACCAGGCAATAAATCAGCAAAAATATTACCAAAATCAACGGAAACCTTCTTGTAAGTAACATCAAGTGTACTCCTCTTATATCCATTTAACTTTTCCACCGTGTTTTCAATTTTAGATTTATCTTTTTCAATAGTTTTGATCATTTGCTTCAATGAGGCCTCCTTCTTTTCCACATTATCGATCATATTCATAATATTAGTATTGACCTTCCTTCTCATACCTTGGAATCTCTCTTCTAAGATATTAACTTGTTCATGACATTCTTGTAAATTAATGTTTGGATATTGCTTAATTATACTATCCAATACATTGGCATCTAATACCCACTCCTGTTCTTGGATCAATTTGTCAAGACGACTCTTTAGATTTTGCAGTATAGATATTGACTTTTCTAATTCGTGGTTCAATTTTTGAATGGCTAGTTTAGAATCATTTAATAATTGTGACTTTTGGTGAATAATTGATGTTAACTCATTGATTTCTTCACTGATTCCCAAAAGATTTGCCTTTTCGTCTTCTAACTTAGCTCTACAGTCTTGTAACAGGGATTCGATCTTCTCAACATCAACAATGTATGCATTCTCTTTACCTTGGAGTTCATCGATTGTGATCTTAGTTTGTTCTAAATCTTCTTCCAAACTCTTTAATTCAGTTTGTTGTTGTTCGGATTCCATTTGAGCTGATTGGAATTTATCAAGCTTTTCATTTATTTCTTCCTCCTTCTTAATTAATCGTTGATATATTTCAGTCACTTCTTTTTCCAATTTCTTTAACTTTGAACCTTTATCAGAAGTAAACTCAGAAATATCCTTTTCAATCGATTTAATCTCAGCTTGGTATTTTTTGATCAGTGATTCTTGAGTCAAAATTACTTCTTCGAGTCTGGATATTTCAGTTTGAGCCAATTCATTTCTTTGTAAGATTTCAGTAGCAGCACTATTTTGAGCTTTCACTTGTAAAAGTCTTAATTCATGTTGAGAAAGATTTATCTCATCTTGAAGCGATTTAGTTCTATGACCAATTTCATCTGCTGCATGGATCTTTGTTTGAATTATTTTCAATTGATTCTGTATGTCTTTGATTTCTCTTTCCACTTTATTATATTTTTGAATATTTAATAAAATTGAATGGGTATTCTTACGTGAACCTCCAGAAATTGTACCTTCTGGTTCATATACATCACCTTCAAGTGTAATTGATCTCGTTCTAACATCTCTATCGTATGTTACTTCTTTTGCGGTATCCGGATCTTTACAAATCAAAGTATTACCAAAGATATATTCCATAGCTTTAGTAAATTCAGCTTCAAAATCAATTAAATTGATTGCTAAATCGACTTGACCGGGTCTTAATTTCTGAGCTTTAGAAAGTGCGTTCGGAGAAATTACTCGAGCAGAAATCTTATCCAATGGGATGATAGTAACCCTCTTCTTTAATTGACCCCTTTCTAATAATTGTGAAGCTGTCTCCGACGTATCGACAACCACGTTATAAAGTCTACCACCTGCACAGTATTGTAATGCAAATGATTTATCGTTGTGTTTCTCATTCACTTCGAAAAGTTGTGCTGCTACCCCCTTAACTGATCTATCGTCAAAATTTGCATTGGGTTTAGAATAATGGAAGCCAATATTCCCTAACCCTCTCTCTAAATTCATAAGTTCATTGTTTAGTTTGTAGAGCTTGTTCTTTAGTTCAGATTCTCGGTTTTTCAATTGTGAAATTTCTTTAGAATTGTAACCTAAATCAGAAAGCTTTTTCTCTCTTTCTAAGATTTTGTTTTCGTATTCATGAATATTAATTTGAATCGATTCATTCTCCAGTTGAGCTCTTTGTAATTTTGGCTTATCCAGAGACAATTGTTGATTTAAATGAATGATTTTTAATTTACTTTGCTCTATATCAACATTTGCTTGCGAAAGTTTCAGTTTAACTTCCTTTAATTGTGCTTGATAACCACCTTCCATACCACCACTGGATGAAACACCTGTCTTCAAAGTAGAAAGTAATTCTTCCCTTTGATTGTGAACTTTCTTCAACTCAGTTAATTCTTGTTTACCACTTTGGTATTGATTCTCATAGCTGTTATAGATGTCAACGTTGTTCCCCAAGGAGACCTTTAATTGATCGATATTCTTGTTTAATTTAGCTAATCTCTTCAGTTCATGCTTGAGATTTTCCTTTGCAATATCTCTTGCAGTATTTACTCTTACTATCGCTTCACTTAATTGATTTTCTTGAGTTTCTAATTCCTTTAATTTCCCATCCTTCTGAAGTTCGATTTCTTGTTGTTTTTTCACTGCCAATAAATCTTGATTTAAATTTTCAATTTCAAGTGTTAATTTGGAAACTCTGTTGTTATTCTCATTGAGAATGCTCTCTCTTTCATTAAGTAATTTTGAATGCTCATCAAATTTCTCTGAATATAACACATAATCATGCGCCGCTATTACTCTTGATAACTTCTCCAAATCAGTTTGAGTTTGTTGATATTCCAAGTAAGTTCTCTTTTCATTACGGAGCTTTTCTAATTTAGGCTCAATTTCTTCTTGCAATAAATTTCGTATTTCAGTAAGCTTTGATTCCTTCTTAGCCATTGTCCTTTGAGCCTTTTCCTTCCTATCTTCAAAAGTTCTAGTCCCTGCAGCTTCTTCAATAAGAGATAAAATCTCTGATGGTTTCATATTCAAAACTTTGGTAATCTTACCCTGCATAATCAAAAAATTTGGATTATTGATATTTAATTGAACTGATTGGAAAAGATTCAACACTGTTTGCTGCTGCGCCTTGTGACCGTTGATAAGATACTTTGATGAGCCACCAAGAATAATTTGTCTAGTAACACTAATCTTTGGGAAATTCTCAAACCCTATTGGCGATTTAGAAATTTCACTATTATCGAAAACAATTGTAACTGATGCCTTCGTAACCCCAGCTTGACCTCTCTTATAAATTAAGTCCTGCAAGTTTGAAGCTCTAACTGTTGTCATTGAAGCAATACCAAGAACAAAACAAATAGCATCTAAAATATTGGACTTCCCTGAACCATTAAGACCAGTAATTGCATTAAATTGTGGATCCCATCCTGATATAACTGTACGAGTTGCGTAGGATTTGAACCCATCTAAAATAAGTTCTTCAACCTTCATTTATACCAAAAAGAAAAAATAAATTCCCTTATAGCAATAAAATATTAAACTAAATTTATCACCCAATATATACTGAACACAAATAAGAACAATTTCAACTTCCTTTTATTCCTACTAACGACTTCAATTTGATTTCTTTCAAATCTATGGGTTTTCTCAGATCAATACATGAAATACCGCGTTGTTTATATTTTTGCATCATATTGTCCTTGACTTCCTAATCAGGTAGTATACTTCAAACCAAATCTTCTTCCATAAAAGCAACATCTCGGATACAATACCCAATCTTCATCTTAATCATTTCATTCTTTTCCTACTCTAACAATTTATTTTAAGATGGTGAGTTGGAAAAGAGCCTTTCTCAAGTTTGTGCCCGGTATTCATAAGTGGTATTTTTGGAGTACTGTAAAATAATACTAAAGTTACCACAAGACTCTCCGACTGGTGCCAATCCGGTGAGGACAACACAACTGCATTAAGCTCTTCTCACTTCGGTCCTTCTTCTAGCCCTTCTTGGAGTAAGCAGTATCACCCCGAAAGCCCAAAGGGTAGCCAAGCTCAATGCAATCGTCCTCCCCAGATAGGGCCTTAGAGGAGCGGTACCACTTCTTGATAAATCTCTAAAAAAGCATGCAAAAGGCTCCGCTAGCACCATTCCGGCTAGTAAAATTTGAACTCTTCTCCCTTCGATCATCCTTCTATCCCTAGTGTGAGTAAAACTGTTGATTTAAATATTGTTTATCATTTTTAGTGTTTTTGTTTTAAAGTAAGCAATTGTTAGTTTTTATACATGTATAATAAATATATTTAACAGTAGAAAAAGCAAAAGTTAAAAATATGGAATAAAAATTGTAGAAAATTATTATTCCTATTATTGCTTATCTATTGATTCTTAAGAATATATATACAATTGATATAAATTCCTATTTTAATTAAAAAAAAAAATATCTGTTGAATGTTTTTGCTCTTAAATACATTGTATCCATTTAATACTGAATCGTATTTTGCACCCAAAATACGAGAGGCTTAAAAACTGTCTTGCATCACACAAGTCAACATCTAGTAATACTAAAATCATCCCCAAACTAATATAATGACGCGCTTTTTGTTTCCCACATCCTTCCCTATTTTCCCACCAACTCTTACTCTTCCTTTTCCTCTTCCTCTTTATCTTCTTTCTTCTTTCTTCTCTCTTCTCTCTTAACTATTCCCATTTCACGTGATCTCTGAATTCTTAGATAACAAGCATAAGAATGTTTCCACAAAGTAGTACAAATGAATCACCGTACCAAACTGTATGGCGACCAAATGAGATCACCTACTATAGCTCACGCCTACGCCCAACCACCTGATCTGCCAACGCACCCAAAACCTATTCTTCCTATATCTTCTTCCAACCTCTTTTTTAAAATTTTCAATCAGTGATAAATATTTTTTTTTATAGTGCTGCTTCGTCGCTATTTTTATTTATTTTTTTTTTCTCCTTAGTTTTTGGTCGTTTTTTCCTACTTTTTATGGCAGCTGACACGCTTCTTGATTATTTTAAAATATTTTTTGAAACAAAAGGAGATCAACTTCATAACTACAGGTTGTTAAGTACCTAGATATGGATCGATCAATAGAAGTGACTCCATACGAGTACAAGGAAGAGTATGTATAGAGTAGTCCTGTCACCTCGTCAGAGAAGAGTCGTCAGAGAGAATTCCCTCGTTAGCCTTTCGTTTGATAATGTCAACGAAAAAATACCATCGACGAAAGAATGTTATCAAATATTACATTAGAGAGTCCGTCCAGATAGAAAGATATCGATACGATAGCGTAACGAAAAGTGTACAGCTGTACCATGTATTAATTATAGCTGGATCGATAAAATTAATTGACCGTTATTCATCATCCAATCCTCCAACCGGATCTTTATCAATTACTTGATTCCTTGATTACTGGATCTGTGCTACTAATGGAGAATAAATCCGTACAATGGTTATCAAATTTAATAATTCATTGTCTTGGAGTCACTCAAGGAGAGTATTACTTCACAATTATGTGTGAACCGGAATCATCTGAAGAAAACATGAGATTTTTTGTAGATATAAAGAATAAAAAAAACAAAAATGAAATTCACAGAAGACGCTCCGATACTTTCGCCTATCAGTCAGGACGACGGCATTCTGCGGTTCGAGGTTAAATTTGGAAGGGTAGAGGTATCACCACACAGCTTTCATCTTTGGATTGTTACTAACAAAAATTTTTAGGAAATCTTCTAAACACAAATATTCAGTTTTAAATAATGTTAATGTCAGAATAATTGCAGTTGTAATAACAGTTATGACATTACTAACTACTGCAAGATATACCCTATTCGGCCCAAAACAATATTATACCCCAAATTTCAGTAAAACTCCAAATGTTAGTTATTACGATTTAGATGATTACGCTGGATCACCAGATGGTTGGCAAAGAGATGAAAGAGTTTTGTTTTGTGTCCCATTAAGAGATGCAGCTGCTCATTTACCAATGTTCTTTGGTCATATGAAGAATGTTACTTATCCACATAATTTAATTGATTTAGCATTTTTAGTATCCGATCTGTCAGATGATACTATGGGATCATTACTTAGTCATTTAGAACAAATTCAAAGTGATCCAGATACTTCAATGAGATTTGGAGAAATTGAAATTTATGAAAAAGATTTTGGTCAAGTTATTGGTCAAGGTTTCAGTGATAGACATGGTTTCGCAGCACAAGGACCTCGTCGTAAATTAATGGCTAGAGCAAGAAATTGGCTTTGGACCGTTGCTATTAAGCCATATCACTCTTTTGTTTACTGGAGAGATGCTGATGTTGAAACTGTACCACCAACTATTTTGGAAGATTTAATGCATCACGATAAAGATGTAATTGTTCCAAATGTTTGGAGACCATTACCTGATTGGTTAGGTAACCAACAGCCATATGATTTGAATTCTTGGCAAGAATCTGATGGTGGATTACAATTAGCTGAAACTTTAGATGAAGATGCATGTATTGTTGAAGGTTACGTTGAATATCAAACTTGGAGACCTCATTTAGCATATTTAAGAGATCCATATGGTGACAAAGAAGTAGAAATGGAATTAGATGGTATTGGAGGTGTGTCAATTTTAACTAAGGCAAAGGTATTCAGAACTGGTTCACATTTCCCAGCCTTTTCATTTGAAAAGCATGCTGAAACTGAAGCATTTGGTAAGTTGTCCAAGAGAATGGGTTATTCAGTTGTTGGTTTACCACATTACGTCATTTGGCACATTTATGAACCATCTTCTGATGATTTGAAGCATATGGAATGGATGGCATTAGAAGAAGTAAGACAAAAGGAAGAAGCTAAAATTAGGAAGGTTTATGACAAGGTTTGGGGAGAAGCATTTGATGACGTCCAAGATAAATGGTCAAAGGAAAGAGATGATTTCTTAAAGAACACTGATATGACTGCATTGAGAAAGATTGAGGTAGATTGGTCAGACGATGGTTTTGACATTGATGCTTCGCACAGGGATGAAAAAATCGCTGATTTTAACCCATAATAAAAAATCAAACTTCAAAAAATAAATAGAAATGAAAAAAAAAAAGAATTAAACAAAACTAATTAAAAGGGTGGAGTTCAGGAATCGGTGAATTATTTAGATAGTAGTTCACAATGGTATCTGAATGCCAATTATCATAGTTATATAGACAAACTAATGGATGGACCAACAGTAATATATTTGTAGTAATGAAGAATTTGGACAATTTTACTAATTTTTAATAAGTAATTTTTGGTGTATATTTTTTATAAATGGGTCATTGTTTAATCTATGAGTGCTCAATTGCAGCAGTGTTATGTCTATACAAATAGAATTGTAAGAAGATAAAACTATCTTCAAAGATAGTTCCTAAGGAACCCAATAACCAACTCAAGTTCAATAAGATATATTGAGAGTCACTTCTATAGAATAAGATTTGACCAGCAAAGGTAAGGTTTCCGCAAGTTGAGAATAAAAAGAATAACAAACTTAAACCTTCAACGGATTTTCTTTTATGATTTTGAATAATTTGTGGGATTCTTGCACCTAAGTATAAAGCGGCAGAAATATAACCAACGATTTGAGGACCCAAGACAAGTTCTGGAGTTTGATCAACTGGTGGTTCAGCTGATGGGTCAGCTGATCCAGATATAAAATAACCAGCAAATCCAGCACCAAGAACAAATACAAATGGTAAAATGTACTTTGTGAAGATTCCGTGACTTTCTGGGTCGAGAGCGATGTCAGTTAAAGTTGAAGATCTTCTTCTTCTAAGGGAGATGGCAGCGGCAGCGGCAGCATCATTTGAAGTAGTTGCATGAAGTAAAGGTTCATTTTCTGAAGTAACCAACTTGTTACTTTGTGGATGGTGCTTTGGGTAAACGTAGGTGTAGTAGAAGTAGGAGGATATCATTAAAAAGTCAGCAATGCAAAACCAAACGGCCAAGAAGATGACTTCTGGGAGCAAACCTGCCCAAAATGAACCGATAAGATTAGCAATGTCACCCAAGAACCAGATAGAAATAAAACCAATGGCAATGCCATCGGCTGACTTAACCCTCCATTGCTCAATGAGCTGAGGCATTAATAAGACAATCCAACAGGCAAGGCTAAAAAAATTGAATGTTAGTTATTGAAAGTAATGAAGGACATGTTTTAGGAAATGTACATACGAAGTTGAACCTAAAACTCCAGAGGTTGCAATTCTCCAGTGTGGTGGAGCTTCCACAGCTTCAACCGCTTTATAAAGAATAGAAAGCATTGTGGGTAGTAATCAATAGAATGGCTTAATAGATAAGACAGTTGTTAAAAAATAGATTGGTCTTCTTCTTTTAAAAGTCGAGGAATGGCAGTATGCAAAAAATGTTTCGATGATAAGGTGGGACTAAATGCAGGAAATATAGCAAAATAAAACGAAGGCAGCCATATGGTTGCATGGAACCAACACTAGACGGGCACAGCACAAAAAAAGAAGAAAACGATTCGAGTTATATGTACTATAAAGTTACACGCTAAATATTCTTAAAGATTATGGAAACGTGGTTGTTGTATCAGTATGGCATCTGTCATCTGAATTAAGGTTTTTGTGAATCGAAGAACAAGCTATATGGAGATTGTGTCACCTTCTTTATATCTACGTGAGAGAGAATTAAGAATATGCAGGCAGGTAGGCAGGCCGAGTCAAATAAACAATAACGTTAATAAAGATTACTGTAGCATTATCTAATAGAATGACTTTCATATAGTAAACTTTCTCTGGATATATTGTTAGTTTAGACGCGATGGAGATCGGCTTTTTTTTTTGGAGAGTTATTCTTTATCATTTATTCGTTTTGGATTGTATTGCTTTTTACTAGACACAAAAGATACATTTCGAAGTGCTACTATGGCCCCTACCCGGGTAGGAGGATTGCATCAAGCTTCAATCCCCTTGGGGGAGATACTATTCTGTCTAGATAGTTCTAGAATTGGGCACGGAGCTAGAAGAGTTGAATGAATAAAATATTTGTCCTTAATAGATTGATATGCAGTGGAGCGTCTTGAGATACTTCCTTGAATATTTACTTTTAGATAAAACTGTTTTACTAAGGGGCACACCCATATCTTGAAGTCACATATAATACGAGATTTATCTGCCATGGAGAGATGAATCTTTGCTGAATGTAATGTCAACGGTTGTCAAGGTTGTTCTTTAATATTTTGCAACAATTTCTATATACAGTACTACAGTACAGCAACATGCATAAAGAATTATGTACTATTCTTTCAACATACTTTCAATTAAATATACAAAGCCAGTACAAACTCTAGTGAATACATTATCTTCCCCAAGCCGCACAAGGAATGCTTCTAGTGTATATATCCGTTATAACAACGATACTTCTGATGTAACTAAAACCAGCAGAGAAACCTGCATATATACCATTTAGGTGTGATGAATTGTTTTCTGCAGGATTTTCAATACCGAAGACCTTAATAAAAATTTTCAATATTAATGAAAAATTTTTCACTACATACCTTTTCTTCTTTACACAAGTCAAAGAATTATATACACATAAAACAGAATGGTATGTTTTAGATAGATTTATTGAAACGAGTCGCTGGAACTCCGCACTTTATTTTCCTTTCTTTATTTCACCTTTCGGTTGAAAAAGATGATGAGGTTTTGTGCACAAGGAGTGGTGTCGTTTGTTCTTTTCTTTTTTTTTTTCACTTTAACTAGTGAGAGAATGGAAAGTATAACGTTTTTCGTTTTCTCTGAGATCTGCAAAGAGATAAGAATTAAATATTTATTATTTTACTTTTCACTTTTCTAAATTCTCTTTCTTGTTTGTTCAAGAATCTCAGAGAAGACGGAGAAATAAAGAATGTGCATACATATCTTGTTGCACAGGCTGAGTATCTTTGATACTGTAGAGGTGGTTACTATAAGGAAAGGTTGGATATGAATGATTTTTTTTATTATTCATCTTCTAATTTTTATTTTCTTTTAGTACTAACTCAATGACACAGCCTGCCAAGAAAGTTGCTCCAGCTCCATTAGCCAACAAATCTAAATCTATTGCTCCAAAGAACCCATTGTTCGATGCCACTCCAAAGAACTTTGGTATCGGTCAAGCCGTTCAACCAAAGAGAAACTTATCTAGATTTGTTAAGTGGCCAGAATATGTCAGATTACAAAGACAGAAGAAGATCTTATCCATGAGATTAAAGGTTCCACCTTCAATTGCTCAATTCCAAAACACTTTAGACAGAAACACTGCTGCTCAAACCTTAAAGCTTTTCAACAAGTACAGACCAGAAACTGGTGCTGAAAAGAAGGAAAGATTAACCAAGGAAGCCGCTGCTGTTGCTGAAGGTAAGTCCGCTAAGGATGCTTCTCCAAAGCCAGTTGTTGTCAAGTACGGTTTAAACCACGTTGTTTCCTTGATTGAAAACAAGAAGGCCAAGTTAGTTTTAATTGCTAACGATGTTGACCCAATTGAATTAGTTGTTTTCTTACCAGCTCTTTGTAGAAAGATGGGTGTTCCATACGCCATTGTAAAGGGTAAGGCTAGATTAGGTACTTTAGTTCACAAGAAGACCTCTTCCGTTGCCGCTTTAACTGAAGTTAACTCTGCTGATGAAGCTGAATTAGCTAAGTTAGTTTCCACCATCAACTCTAACTTTATCGAAAAGTACGATGAATCTAGAAGACACTGGGGTGGTGGTATTATGGGTTCCAAGTCTAACGAAAAGAAGGCTAAGAAGGAAAAGACCATGGATGTCAAGGCTTAAACAAACAATATGTATCATATTATTAATATAATTGGAGAAAATGAAATTAAAATGTATATATAACTTATAATACAAATAGGCAAAAAAAATGTGAATCCAAAGTTACAGTAGTAAAAATGTTTTAAATTGATTTATAAAGTGAACTTACTCTATTCCATTATCTAGAATGAATAAGGTCAAGTGGAGTGTCTTGTGTAACAGAAAGCAATCTCCCCAACCAACACGCCCCGATTCTAACCTTTGCATTACACATCTTTGTATGTGTATGTATCCAATTTTAAGGGAGGGACGTTTTGCAACCATTACAACCGTTTATCTTTTTTTTCTTTTTCATTTTTACATTCGAGGGTTGAGCCCTCAATAATATCATGTGACCGGATGGACAAGGTGAAAATTTTGTTTCGCGCCAATAATATGCCGGATTCTTACCACTAATACAAACCATCCTGTCATTGTCGCACCTTCCACTCTCACAGTAATTTCAATATACTTGAAAAAATTGAAATCTGTGTAACAATCTTTTGAAAAGTTAGCAAATTAATTGTACATAACAGTATGTAATGACCGGTTAAATTGGTGTTAAACGGCAGTATTGAATGAGACATAGTGGAAATCAGGCATCTATTGAGATGGTTATTGTATTAATGTCACCCTTAGTGGTCTAGTTATAGTGGAGGAGGGAAAAAAATTTCATTGCATCAACTAATAGCAAACAAATTTGACAAATATATTTTAAAGGTTATAGCTGAGGAATGATTGATTGCAGATTCAAACTCCATTATTTGATGTTAGCAGATATATGTAACATTTTGGGATATGTGCCTATATGGATGGAATCAGTCCCAAACGGTTAAAAAATCTATTTTGAGCTGAAAGATTTCACTATGTCCAGATATATTCGCTGCAATACACTCATTCATTTGATATTCTTATATTTTTATTACTAACAGTTTTTTTTAGAAATGTCTAAGTCCAAGAACCATACCGCCCACAACCAAACCAAGAAGGCTCACAAGAACGGTATCAAGAAGCCAAGAACCAACAAGTACCCTTCATTAAAGGGTGTTGACGCTAAGTTCAAGAGAAACCACAGATACGCTTTACACGGTACCGCTAAGACCTTAGCTGCTGCCCGTGCTGAAAAGAAATAAGGAATTTTTTAGTTACTATTTCATAACCGTTATTATAATAAAGCTACATCCGTAAGAGTTACTGTAGTCGGATAGATTTGTCCTATGTAGTTTGACTTTACTTAGTCTATTACTGTCTTTTTTTGTACTGGACGTGGGTGCAGGAAACTTTTATGTTTGTGACCAAAAAACACAAAGTGTGAATTTTTTGCAGCCATAAAAGGAGGAGAAATCGCCATCTTTTACATTTTTGATTTACTCCTTTTCTCTTTTTTCCTTTCTTTATTAATTTCTTTATTTTATTTATATTTAACAATGTCCGAAAGTCATCAAGATATTTCTATTACTTCGTCACCTCAAACACCAGCAATTGCAGTTGAAATTACATTTTCTGATGCAGTTGAGGTTAACGAAAGTGATAAAGAATTAGAAGTCGAAATGGAAGAAAGAGAAAAGAAAGAGACAAAAGTAGAAGAAGGAGATGAAGAATTAAAAGAAGGATTGCAAACTGAAGCTTTTCCAAAGCCAGAAAGTCAAATCACTGAACCTGTTGCTGTTGCAACAGAAGGTATTGGTAAAGTCGATGGTGAATTGGATGAAAAGTCCACTTGTTGTAAAGTTATGCGTTCTAAACATCGTGTCTACGTTAAAAACATTCCATTCCATTCCACTGAAGATCAATTGGAAGAGTTTTTTATTAATTATAATGTGTAAGCAAAACCCATATTTGATTATTCTAATTCTCTTTTTTAGATACTAATTATGTTCATAGCACGCATGTTCTTATCCCAGCGTATTCCATCCGTGGATATGCATTTCAAAAATGGAGACCAATTGGAATTGGGTATGTAGAGTTTGCAACCGAAGAAGATGTTACTAATGCTATTAAAGATCTTGACGGAACCTTATTCAATGATAGGAATATTATGATTAGAACTTATAGGGTTTTAACTAACGAGAAGACTGAAACAAATCCTAATCCTAATTCTAATCCTAACCCAAAACCAAAATCAAAATCTAAATCAAAGTCACGTACCAAGCCTAAGTCACCAAAACCCAAATCTCCAATTGTTCCGAACTCCCCAAAGAAACCATCTGTAGAATTTGGTGATGAATTAGCTACCTCGGTTGCGAATTCAGATACTGTAGATAATACAATCTGCAACGAAAAGAGCACCGACAACAGCAACGTCACCAACGAAATTGACGAAACTGAAGATGATACAAAGGAGATTACACTTTCAGAGAATACCATTTATATTTCCAAAGTTTCAAACTTCGTTACAATTGAGGATATTAAAAACTTCTTTGAAGGTTATAATGTAGGATCAGTTTATTTGTTTGCAAAGAAGGATAATGCTCGTTCAAGACATATCAAAAGAACTTTCTCTATGAATGGCAAATATAGAAGTGTCTTAGTTACTATTGATTCAAGAAAGAAGAATTCAACTAATTCTGAATCAGGTGTATGTGATGTTATTGATGACGTTAATTCTCAACCGATCATGTTACTGGATGTTATCAAAGAGTTCAGATTAAAAAAACTTGATGGTAAAACCATCGTCTTAAAGGCTGCATATTTATCAAAAGTTGAAGAAGTTTTGCGTGCTGCCAATTCAACTAATTACTTATTTTATGATTAAATAATTAATTCATTCATCAATATAGTTGTGCATTCATAATAAACACCATAAAAATCATATACTCACTTCTGCCTTCCGTTTGTTTAGACACAAGCTATTCAAACTATAAGAGAATATTATAGTATTTCTATCATTCGAGAAGTATTTCACTTTTCATCTACATTATCTACATTTTAACTGATATTTTTTTTTTCGAACTTTTCATTTATATATATTAATCACGAAGACATAAAAACTCCGTAAACGAAGCAACAAAAATACAAAACCAAACTATTATAGAAACTAAATAATTTAATCTTGAGTTTTTTGGGTACCTCTTAATAAACCAGTTCTTCTGGCGGCGATTAAACCAGCCTTTTGACCTGGAACGGCACCTCTAGAGATAGTAGAAGCCTTACCAATATGTTGATGGTTACCACCACCATGAGGGTGATCAACTGGGTTCATAGCGAC